>JANHMN010000004.1:146863006-146911268 GCA_030674055.1 Rhabdomys pumilio
TGTGCCTCTACTACCCTCCTGGCTCTGTGACTGGTCCCTCAGGGGAAGAGATGCCTCTCTACATGGGCCTACTGAGACATCCCCTTCCTTATACCTCTCCACACACCCACAGAACACACTCTCTTTATCTCTTTATCTTTTTATAAACAATCCATTCAGCTTGTCCATTGTCCCCACTGTGAGTGGCATCAGGCTTGGAGAGAATCATGTATCCCAAAGGACTACCTTGGAGTGTCGCCTTCCTCTGGACATGTCATACACTTACTTGTTATAGCAAGTTCCCCTGGCTGATTTTTTTTTAAATGTATACAGTAGTTTGTCCTTCCTTCCTTCCTTCCTTCCTTCCTTCCTTCCTTCCTTCCTTCCCTCCTTCTTTCCTTCCCTCCCTCCCTCCTTCCTTCCCTCCCTCCCCCTCCCTCTCTCCCTCTTCTCTCTCTCCCCCCCTTTCTTTTTTGTTGTTTATGAGTGCTCCAATCCTGTTACATATGGCTGTGAGCACCATGTGGTTGCTGGGACAGTACCCAGTGCCCTTAGCCACTGAGCCATCCCTTCAGTCTCCAAACCCCAGGCCCCTGCTGATTCTATTATAGACATCATGACCAGTCATCAGTCTTGCTCTGCACCAAAGCACAGCCTGAACCTTGCTCACCCTTTGTTGTTCCGTGTGCGCCCAGCTACACTCTGTGGAGTTTTATCTTGCTTAGAACTCTGTGTTTCTTCTTCCCTCCCAGGGTGTGAGCTCTTTGAAGACTGAACTGTGTAGGGTGCCCAGCAAGTAAGAGGATGTGAATGGCTGTGATCTGAATGAGTCAGTTCGCAGGTGTGTCAGATGCCCTGCCCCTTCTCTAGTGAGCACAGCTGTCTGCTCTATTCTCTTCCTTCGGTTGCTCAAAGTCAAGGACACTCTCCAAACCAATGTGCTCTGCCCCAGAATGCTGAAAAGACATGCAGGGGACTCTGCCATTGAAGACACAGGTTTTGAAATTATTTTGGAAGGGTCAAGATAAGGAAAGAATAAAATCAATATTTAGCTAATTTAACCTTTCTAGAGAATACAAGCCTGATATAATAATTAAAATATTGTCTCCCCTTCCCCCTTTACTTATTCCAGGAGACAATGGACCGAATATTCCATACCTTGGGTTTAGGGACACGGATTTAGATGAGCTGATGTGGTGGCAGTGTCATTCTTTGTCCTCCTCTCTGTGACAGAACACCATTTTCTAGCATTCTTTTGAGTAGGCTTTTGGTATCTGTTGAAAGCCCAGGTGGTGCCTGCTACAGGTTCTAAAATGCCTCCAAACTGAGCAAAATAGGAAGCTCTTTACTTTAAATTCCTGCACTAACTGCATTTTCAAAGCTGGTTTTTGTCCCTGTCTTGGGGCAGAAATGAGCAGCTTAAGGATCCATGTCCATTCTAGCTGATGGGGGAACAGGAAGGGGAAAATGCCAGCAATGTGACTGTAGTCCACTGTGAGGGGGCTGCAGTGTACCCCAGAGTCTCGGGCCCTCATGTCCAGAGGTTCCATGCTTTAAAATGCCTCTATCTCCAGCTCAGGAGGGGGAGAGGGTAAGGTGAAAAGAGATTGTTTCATTGACCCTACATTTCTTCTCTGTGACCCTGTCCCAGGGTGTTGCCTGCTCAAGAAGTTTTCTGGAGGGATAGTCAGTGTTTTCAAAAATTTTCACCATTCCAAAGGAGAATCTTTGATATTTTAACTTCCTCTAAATAACCACATTATTAGCAATTTCATCTTCACTTGAATATTTATTAATAAAAATGAGAATGAGAAATGATTACTGTCTTAGACTAGGACCAATTAAATTTTTTTGCAGACATTTTTTATTAGAAACTTACAATGTGTGGTATGTCAGAGAGAGAGAGAGAGAGAGAGAGAGAGAGAGAGAGAGGCAGAGAGAGAGACAGAGACAGAGACAGAAAAATTCATACTCAGAGGGAGAGACAGACACACACAGACATAGACAGAAAGACAGAGAATATGTGTGTGCTTATGAGAATATGTGTGGAGGCCAGAGGCCAGATGATTTTCTTTGTTTAGACTGTTTTTTTTTTAAAACAAGGTCTCTCCCTGAACCTGGGGCTTCCAGTGTTGGCATTTAGTCTAGGTTCTGCCCCATGGTTAACTGGTAATAGCCTGACTCACTATAAAAGGGGCTGCTGCCCCCCACCACCCCTGGCTCTCTTGCCTTCTTGCTCTAGCTTTGTCCTCTCCCTCCTGCTCCCAGTCTTTTCCCCTCCCCCATTCCATGTGCTCATGGCTGGCCTCTACTTCTCTACCCCTGTCACCCCCTCTTTCTTTCTCTGTCTCCATTCACTCAACTCCCTCTTCTTCCTGGTTCCTCAGGGGGGAAGGGATGCCTCACCATGGGCCCTCAGATGCACCCCTTTCTCCACACCTGACTGCACATCCACCAAACATAATCCTTCTCTCCTTAAATTTTTATAAAATATAGTACCCAGGTTAAGCTATTCTGACTGGCCAGTGAACCCCAGGAATCTCCCTGTTTCCCAGGAACCTTTTCTTTTGCCAGCATTTGTCATATGTCCAGCTTTTATGTGGGTTCTGCCAATCAGTCTCATGTCCCCATGCTCACCAGGAAAGCAGTTTAGTGACTGAGCCACCTCCTGAGCTCCTCCTAGGAACTTAAAACAAGTTTATTTAGAAGAGAAGTTCCTCAAAGAACTGTGTGTGCATACATGTGTGTGTATTCTTGTATTTGTTCAGGAGGTTGGACAGAGGCAAAGAAGCCATTGTTTGTTATTGTAGTTTGTAAACTCCTAGGCACTTTAGTGGTATGGTTTTTAAATGACTAGAGAGACTGTTGTTGTGGTAAATCTCCGGCCCAAACAAGTCCGGTCAAGGAAAACACAACTCAATATTTATGATTATAAACTGCAAGCCTAGATTGGGCAGAATTACCATTGCACTACCCTGTTCCCCAGCTATGAGATCCCTTACAATTTGTGATTTTTCTAAGCTACGCTCTTCTCCTTCTTTTTTTTCTTCACCAACTGCTCCAACTGCTCCTTCGGCTCCTCCCACTCCTGCTGCTCTCCCCATTGCCTACACAATGTAGCCTTCCTCCCAGCAACTTTCTCTTCTGACTCCTCCTTTTCTGACTCCTCCCCTAAGCTTTTTTCTCCACCTCCCTTTCTACTGCCCAATCACTGGCTTTAGCCTTTATTTTACAAATTCAATTGGACAGAAGGTTCACAAGATTCACTCCTCCTCTGCAGCCCCTTCCAGGAGTGGAAATACCATGAAAACAAAAGGCTGGGGCTATCCACAACACTTCCTCCTTTCTGTCCAATTAAAAGACTCTTTTCTCTCAGATATAAATTAAACACAAACTATATTATCATGTTGTAATTGTTAAAGTACAAGATAGACCTAATAACCAGTCCATTATTTTGTTAACTAAATAGAACCTCTGCCCTCTCTCTCTCTCTTTCTCTCTTTCTCTCTCTCTCTCTCTCTCTTTTTTTTTTGAGACAGGGTCTCTCTGTGTAGCCCTGGCTGTCCTGGAACTCACTCTGTAGACCAGGCTGGCCTCGAACTCAGAAATCCGCCTGCCTCTGCCTCCCAAGTGCTGGGATTAAAGGTGTGCGCCACCACTGCCCGGTGTGCCATCTCTCTCAACTAAAAGACTTAAAAAGTTCTGAACATGGCTTATGTCCTGTCTTCAGAATGAATAGCATCTGAAAACCATCCTCTCAAAGTAAATAGCCTGGGTTGGCTGTGAGACTATAAATCTTCAACCCCATCAGAAATCCAGAATGACTCAATTAACTGAAGATATGGGAAGCACAAAGCGTGGCTTCCAAAACTCAGCCAATTTAAATAGACCACTGAACACCTGGACAGTCCCTTATTTCAAAACGTTGGAGCATCTGGTCTTCAGCCTTCTGGCCCAGGATCATCTGACAGACCTCATAATGCAGAATTACTAAGGGCTGATTACTCTGTCTTGGCAGATATAATCTGTTGACTATTCCGCAAGTGTGTCTTTTTTCTGCACAGTATTTCGTTTGTAGATGGAAAGAGGCAATTCTTGCCTAGTGGCTGACTCACCACAACTGGAGTAACTCCAAGGATGCTCAATTTCTTCTTAGAATCCAAGACAGGGAAACTGTCAGTAGCAGACAGGTCTCCAATAAAATGAATGTTTATACAGGAATGCTTGTAACATCAATTCTGTGGACTTCTGACATTTTTGAAAACCAGCTATCTATGTAAAGCAATCTAAACTATTGTCTGTTAATTTCTTTCCACTATTTCTAATTAAGATCTAGAAAACACCCTAACAGTAAGCTCTGAGCCTTGCAATTGCTACAGGCTCCTGACTCACAAGCCAACCATCTCAAATCAGTTTTTTTTTTTTAAATGTTTAATAAGGACTGGGTCTAAGCTTTGTATTTCTAAATGAGTTATACAGGCACAATGCCTATATGAGAGTAAAAATATTAATCCCACTTTTATATCAATAAGAAACTCACACCAGTGAAAACCCTAAATTTGTACAAAATAAATTGTATACCAATATAAGAGATTATAACTTCAACCTTGTAACAATCATAAAGATTTCTACCAATGTAAGATATACCTATGTAATGTTTCACCTAAGAGTAAATTTGCTAACCTAACCCTATTTGTCTATTTCTATGATATTACTATGTCCTCTATTTCTCTTGTGAACTCTTTCATGTTCTTTGGGACTTAGCTGAGGAACCACTGTGAGAGCCAGAGTTATATTATACATTTTAATTACTGTGCCTAAGAGATCTATGAAATAAAAATGCTAACCTGTAAGCCCCTTGTCCAAGGACAGATACTTACTGAAATGCTGGAGGCTGATGTTTATATAAGATAGCAAGACACACAAGTTCTTACTTCCCTTAACAAGTTTGTTTGACCTAACTGTACCAGATGTGTTTGATCACATGTTAGGCATGCAGGAGGAACCCTGGCAGGAAGTACATCAGGATGTATGCTTACCCCTGATTGGACCTGGTGGGAAATAGGTGGCCTTATAGGTTTGCTTTAAAAGTCTTAGTGAAATGTGATTTTATTTTCTCGGACCCCTGGAATGGGCCTGACCAGAGTCCATCATCCTGAGCAGTATTTCTTTAAAGCTTGCTTCGAATTTGGTTTAAAACTGTCCTAGTGGTCTTAATCTTGCACAGTGCATTAACACTGACTTCAGATGAGCTGGCTTGTGGTATTGACAGGCAGTTTCTGCTACAGGAACATGACTAGATTTTCCTTCCAGGGGAAAATAGATACTCTGGGGACTGTGAAAGAGGAGGATGGAGCTGAGTCTGTCCGCTCTCCTGCAGGCTGGTGGCAGCTTGTCTTCATTTAGTGACTATACAGTGTGGCTACAGGGTGGGGTACCTAGTAAATCTGCTCCTGCAAGGCAGTTTTAAAGCTTGGACTGGCTCCTGTTTACTTGACTTTTCTTCTGCTCTTTGACTGTGCCCATCAGCTACACCACTACTGAGCTCTTTCATATGGCCATTTTCCACGTACCTTAAAAACAGTTATAGAACTGAACAAATGTTAATCCTGACAGCAATTTAAAAAAAAAAGTGCCTGGCTTTTAACAAACACATCCTTGCTCTGGCATTCTTGGGCATCTCTTAGACAGGATCTAAGTTCTAGAATTTGGAAGCATCAGCTCTCTAAGGAGGTCCGTGTTGTTAATAACGAGTCCGATGATTTTGTGGATGCTAAGCGGATGTTGCATGCATCCATGTGTCGATCTCTGCCCCAGTACTGTCTGTGATTTTCAGAACAATTAAACACAGTTGTTTAATTGAGCAACTGAGGTGCCAAGAGCAGAATTAGTTTTGTACAGCCACGTTGTTAGCGGCTGAGCTCAGCATCACACCATCATGGGGCACACGGATTACATGGCAGATTTTCTGTAGTGAAAAGCAGGCTGCCTTTTTGTTGCTCTGTCTCTGGTAGGATGATTATTTCTGGGTGGCTTGTGCACATCTGCTACATTCTTTTTTTTTTGTTCTCAGTGGTATTGAGAGCAAGCAGGAACAGGTGTTCCTGGGCTGATTGTCCTCACTTGGGTCTAGGGGTGTCTGAGAAGGTGAGGAAGAGGTGACTGATCCCCTAAAACTTCCTCTCATTTCACAGTGATGAGTTAAAGCTGTCTGTTTTAGCCGGAGCTGACTGTGACTGTTAGCCCCCTTGCGGTGTGAGGCCCCTGTATGTGTTAATGAAAAATCTCAGCTGTGAAACTATTTTCCTCTTTCAAAATTAGCTTTAATGGGTTTCCTAGTAGCATAGAAATACTATGTTCTTTAGAGTCCAGAATTGAGGTTGACAATGCAATGAGGCACACAGGCAATTCTAAAAGGCATGCTTTATGAAACCTGTTTTTGTTTTTAGTGATTTATTTTTAAATCTTATGTGCCTATCTGAGTACTTGCACATATATACTTGTGTGGTGTGCATGCAGTACCTATGGAGGCCAGAAGAGGGCGGTAGATCTTCTGGAGCTGGAATTAAAGACAGTTGTGAGTTGCCTTGAGGGTGCTGAGAACAGAGCCCTGGTTCTCTGGAAGAGCAGTGAGTGTTCTTATCTTCTGGGCTATCCCTCCAGAGCCACTTTTCTTTTTATTAGTATTTATTAATTATAACAATGAGTGTCATTATGACACGAAAAATCCTAACACTCAAAAGCAAGAAAACTAATTGAAACCAACCAACAAACCAGACCCAAACCACGTACCCAATAGAAAATTGTGTTTCTCTGTCTGATTTCCAAGTACAGGGAAGTTAGGGAGAGAGGCTGGTAGGAGAGTGGAAAGGTTAGAAATTTTAATTATCTGTTGGCTTGTTGTTCTGCTATTTTTTAAACTGCTAATGTCAGTTTAATAAAACAAAATTTGGTATTTATAATGATCACGTTCTATAGTTATACTAGCTATCTGTTAAGCGATGTTTGGTAGGGGAAGCTTATTTTGGGGAAATTACTGAGAATACTGGGGTTTTAGTGAGTTTTAATGTTGTGGCTGATATATTTAAGAACACACAAGTTTAATTCAAGAAGCCTGGGACAACCTCACAATAATAAAAAATCCAAAATGGTTTTAGGTGGTATTTTATAGGTGTAACCTATATTACAGGTGTAACTTGCCATAGCTGTATGGCCAGTTCTGTCTTTACGATTCATTCCAGCTTCATAAGAATAATAATAGTTGGTTTTGTTTGGTATATTATAGGAATATTAAATAATTTTTTGTTATCTCCAGAGCACTTGGATAAGAATGGTTTGTGCATTACCCAGCTATACTGCCCAGTAAACGTCATAAAAGAAAGAATATTTAGCCTTCCCAGGAGACACATGGTGGTCACTTTTGAATTTGACCATTCACATACACTTCTGTTTCTAGTAGTGATCGAGAAAGAACTGAAGGGGGCTCAAGTAAACATTAGGGAAATTAGCAAGGCCGACTAACCAGTGACAGGACAGGGGGCTTTGGGGAAAATAGCGTCGGCTTTAGTGTTGAAGTTTAAGTGTGGCTGCCATTGACTTATTTACAGTTACTCCTTTGCAATCTTTTTTTTTTTTTTTTCTAGAAAGCATTTGCCTTCTCTTTGTACTTATTAACTTTGAATGGTTAAAAGAACTGAAATAGGCCAGACAGTGGCTAGTTATATTTTCAAAGAAGGAGGCATCCCAGGGAAGAGTGACTAGTCCTGTGTCAGGTTTCCTTCATGATGCTGTGTGCTTACTCTCAGTTCCAGTAACTTTCAAGAAAAAGTTGCTCTAAGTTAGTTGAAAACAAGACTTTTAAAAGGTTGATTATGACTAGAATAGCATTTTTTCCTGTAATTTGAATTTTCATCCTAAATATTGCTTGCATTTAAATAAAATACTTTATTCCGGGGGTGGCTTGAGACTTGTGGAATGATCACTAAACTGCTGATGATCACTAAACTTTTACGGAGAATAAACTAAAGACTTATTTTCCAAGTTGGGAGACTTCAAAGAGGAAATGAAATAAATGAAAATGATGTTATTGAGTTTTGAGAAGTTGCGTTCTTCTTTAGTCCCAGTAGATCTTGAGATGTGGCGGGTTGAATGTCACTGAGTAAATATCCCCCCTGTTGTTGTGTTTGATTTAGGCCGATTCAGAAGTCATCGAAAAGTGGATGAATGGTGTGAAAGACTTCCTCATGAAAGAACAGGCTGCCCAAGGAGATGCTGCTGCTCTCCAGAGGCAGCTTGACCAGTGTGCTGTGAGTTCTGCTGCTCTGGCAAGCCGACCTGAATAAATAACATTTTCTTCTTGCTCTTTGTCACTTGCTGTTATTAAAATTGTAACAATGGGGCTTATGAAGCCTAGATAAGGTGTCTTTTATTATACAGCTTTTATTTTGGCTTTATAGTGAATGAGGGACAGATTGCTCACATTTTATTGCTGTCTGTGGTTATAGAATTTGTGAGGAGAGCAATAGTCAATTTATTTCCTCGGAAGCCGTTTTCTTCTGTTGCGATGGTGATCTCAATGCTATGATTGCCACAAGGATGTTGCTTCCATTGCACAGCACGATGAGCCTTTATGAGAAGCACCTCTAACAAGTGAAATGTGCTAGCAATACAATTCGTATTTGATAGGATCATCAGGTCTCTCTAAAGCAGTGGTTCTCAACCTTCCTAATGCTGTGACATTTAATACAGTTCCTCACATTGTGTCGACCCCCAACCATAAAATTATTTTCATTGCTATTTCATAACTGTAATTTGGCTACTGTTATGAACCGTAATGTAAGCATTTGGTATGCAGGCTGTCTGATATGTGACCCCCAAAGGGGTTCAACCTACAGGTTGAGAACCGCTACTCTAAATTAATTAAAAGTCAGACTTCCCACTGAGATGCAAGTAATTCTAATTTAATTTTTAGCAGGCGACTATGTTAAATGCCAGGTAAAATAAGTCTCTTGAAGTGAGTCATCTCTTTAGTAGCTGAGAATCTTGACTTCCAGGTAGTATGTCCTTGAACTATTTGCAGGATCCAGGTAGAGAGGTATGATACTGATGTCTACTTACATGGGAGTAGACTTAACATGGGCTTCTTTCCTGTATTCAGACATTTGCTAATGAAATCGAAACAATCGAGTCATCTCTGAAGAACATGAGGGAAGTAGAGACTAGCCTTCAGAGGTGTCCAGTCACTGGAGTCAAGACATGGGTACAGACAAGACTAGTGGATTACCAATCCCAACTGGAGAAATTCAGCAAAGAGGTGAGCTTTGCACCTTCTATAGGAGGGGAACACACTGCTACTGGCTTCTCTTGACCAGGAAAACCAAACTGAAATTTAGTGCTCCAGAATTTTTACAGGAAAGCATAAAACACACTTAAAACACACATGCTCGCATGTGCAGACACATGTGCACATGGAGATATATGTGTGAGTGTATATTTATACATACATACAAACAATACTCTTTCTTAATTTTAAGATTTATATAGAATATATATTAAAGACATATTATATATAAAGATATATATCTTGTATAAAATATATATAATATATTTACTTATTTTAATTTACATATTATTTGTACATATAATACATAAAGATATATAAAAGAGACAAATTTAATATATTAATATTAAATATATAGGATATATTGAATATCTTAATATTGAATATATATTGTATATTTAATATATATTATATTAGTATATTACAAAAACATAAATTATATATATATATTTAAAATTAAGAAAGTATTGCTTGCTCAGTGAGACTCAGGACTTTGCTATTCTTTCTGTTCCAATCGGGCTTCACACATTCACTTATGACTTGTCTTGCCTTGAGGACATATGAGTGTGGTATCCACTAATTATAGTTATTAATATTTTAGGCAGCAGATATTTATTAATCAGCCACAGTGATTAATTTTCTTAATTAGTGTCTGCTGCCAGGCTTCTTTGTGTGCTCTGGGACACAGCAATGACCAGGGGAAAAGCTTCCCCTTGAGGTGTTTGCATTCCTGTGAGGCAGGTAAACTGTGAGGGAGGGACAGCCAAGAGTTAAGAGAAGGTAGATTTGTTTCCAATAGGTTGGCCAGGGAGTTGCTCAGTTTGGGACATTGTTGTAGATCCCTGAATAAAGGAAGAGGTGGGCCATGCCAGATTTGGGTACAGACATACAGTGTGGGAATTTCCTGCTTTTAAGTCCAGCTGTGGAAGTGAATGGGGTGTGTTTCTTGAGGATCCAGGGTGCTGTAGCTGGAAGAGGGTGAAGGGAGTTAGTGATATGGGAATTAGGAATACCTCAGGTCAGCAGGACGGCTGTGATAGCCCCTCACTGGGGCAAGCAGGCTGGATTTGATTTTAAGAATGATGTCAACTAGTGTGAGCAGTCTTGAAAATTTGTTAACTTATTTTGTTTGTTATTATTGTGGGTACACACGCACGTGTGTGCTGGAGCACGTAGAGGTCAAGAGAAACTTCCCGGACTCAGTCCTCTTCTACCTTTGTGTGAGTCTGGGTGATCGGACTCAGTTTGCCAGCTGTGGCTGCCAGTGCCTTTACCTGCTGAGCTCACTGGCTCAAGTTTGAGAGTCTTGAGCAGAGGTGTGACATATGGTAAATCTTTTAAGGTTCCTCCAGCTTTTGTGTAGATGGGGTTTGCTTCAGGAAGTCATGTGGTGAAAGCAGGGAAAACACTTAGGTCATTGCAGAGATCTAAGAGTTGATAACTCTTGGCTGGAGAGATCATGTTTGCAGTCATAGGAAATACCATGTGTGGACTGTCTTTTGGGAAGAGAGACAGGGCTTGAGTGGAGGACAAAGTAAGATGGAAAACTGATGGCTCTGGGTGGCTCAGGAGATTGGCAAATGGTGTGTTCTGTGTGGATTGTGGTGCTCTCTGTTTGAATGATAAGAACGTGGGAGGAGAAGCTTCTCAGGGGCTGGTAAATTGATGAGCCCTGTTCTAGAAGGATGGAGGTGGAGAGGACTCTGCACATGCAGAGGCTGCTTTTTATTTTTCCTCTTTTTAAAATTTTAGCATTTTAAATTCTTAGTGCCCTTGGGGTATGGGAACCAAAAGTCAGTGAGTAAGAGATTGAATAAAGCCAGGGGCATATGAGTCAGGTTATCTCAGTAAAAAAATCAAGCTTTAACTTTGACCAGGTGAGGCTTTGGATGATCCTGAGAAAGTGAATCCCCTGGAGAGATGGGGAAGGAAGTGACGCCAGACAGTGGGGGAAGGAATAGGAAGTTATCCCATGGTGGCACGATTGAATGTTTTGTTCCTGTTTTAGCCCAATATCCGCGTTTTCAACATATTTTAATAAGGAGAAAAATTATAATAATGCAACAGAGAAGCACCCATGGACCTGTTCTATGATTTATCAGTAGCTAGTCTTGTATTATATTTTCTATTTATCTCTGAAAATATGCTTTAGACAGGAACTTGAAATTATCATCATATATTACAATATAGGTATTTGTCAAGATGCCAGGATCAAACTAAAGAAAATAATCTTTTTGTAATATCACTGAATACACTAACTGAGTTTGTATTTCTGGATCTGCTTCATAATCTGATATTGTAAGTAGCTGAGAGTTTTGTTGAAGGAAATAGAGGACATGGTTTCTAAGTGATATTGAGGAATAAGCAAGTATGTAGCATCCATCCATCTGTGTCTTCCCTGTCTCTCTGCATCCATGCGTTCATCCATCTGTTCTTTATCCTACGTCATCTTCATCCATCCATCATCTACCATCACCGTCTCCTGTCTGTCATATCCATCATCTGTTCACCCACTTGCTCATAACAATATAAAATCTATCGTGTAGAAAGTATTTAGATCAGTTATAGACAGTTTATATCACTCACTAGTAAAATTTAAAAAGTAGTAGAGAATATATATTTTTTTATTGTAGTTAGCAAAAATAGGTATGTCTGGGGCTGGAGAGATGGGTTAGCAGTTAAGAGCCCTTCAGCTCTTGCTGAGGACTCAGGTTCCATTCCCAGCACCCACATGGCAGCACACAACACTCTGTAACTCCAGTTCCAGATGATATTGATACCCTCTTCTGGGCTCCAATGGTATTGTATGCACATGGTATACAGCCATATGAACAGGCAAAACACCTCTACATACAAAAATAAATAAGTAAAAAATGGCCTTGTCAAACAAATATGCACAGAAATGTGTCTCATGTATGTTATCATGACAGAAATTAACACCATTCTAAATTACCAAGTATATATATAGTTAATGATTTTGTGGGTTTTATTCTATGGATCCATGAACTGATAAAACTTACTGTTCAGGAGATGTAAACGAAGAACCTTCTGGAAGTGGGCCAAAGAGTCTACATTTATGTGGCTGTGGCTATATTGTATTTTACATGCGAGAGCGCACGCGCGCGCGTGCGCTCACACACACACACACACACACACACACACACACACACACACACACACACACAGAGTCATAGTTTTAGTAAGAGCTGCCCAAGTGGAGGTGCTGAGTATCCAATATGGGAAGAGCACTGTGTGATGCTGTGGCTTCTACTAGAAGAGCCACACCCTAGCTTGAGGGGTGGGCATGGAAAGAAAAGTTCCTTGTCTATTTTTAGGCCTGTGCTCCTGTTTGGAGGGAGGGAACAGGAAAGCCACTAACTGTTCCTTAACCCACATTCCTGTGAGCCCATCCTGTTCCTGTCCTGGCCTCTGGTTACTGTCAGCTCTGGCCTCCACTCAGACATGTAATTTGAGCAGGCTACTAGACGTGTCAGGGGAAGGTTGTACTATTCCTGTGTGACAGGATGATCTCTTTGAGCTGAAGTGAGTTTGTGGTTAGGTGAGAAACTCTGAAAATATTTCCAGATTCCTGTGAAGTACTTCACAAAGTTACTGAGCCAGATTCAGACAGATAGCTATTTTCAAATATATCTTCTATGTTCTTTTTTTAAAAAAACAAAACTTTATTTTATGTGCCTTGGGTTTTGTCCATCTGTATGTCTGTGCATGTAGAGTGTTGGATTTCCTGGAACTAGAAAATTAGTTCCAGATAGTTGTGAGCCACCATGTGGGTGCATGAAATTGAATCTGCATCCTCTGGAAGAGCAGCCAGTGCTCTTAACCACTGAGCCATCTCTCCAGCGTGTCTTCTACTTTCTGACCAACATTTTATAGAGTAATGTCTTATGGACATCTTTTATAATAGTTCTTTTTATCCTCAGTTTTTTTTCTTCCGTAATTTTGAGAACATTTTTTGAGAACAGGTCTTACTCTGTAGAGCAGGCTGGCCCTGGATTCACAGAGCTGCACCTGCTTCTGCCTCCCAAGGGCTGGCATTAAAAAAATGTGTGACCATGCCCAACTCCAGGCTCATTTAGAATATGAGGACACCACGGGAATTCTGCTTCCTGGTTTATTTTTTATATAATGGTCAGTGTTACAATTAATTTACTTGATGTATATACCTTTATTGCTGTATGTTAAGCGCCTTAATGTGGAATTAAAAGGTCAGAAACCAAGTTGGTTTCTGCTGGCTACCTTTCACAGTATTGGAAGGTACTGCGTAGGCTACCAGGGAGAAAAAACCACTAGCCATGAACCCTATTTTCGGAGTTATAGTAGATATCTTTAACTTAGGTTCACATCTGAAATGTTGTATAGAATTCATTATATTTTCGTCATTTCTTATATTACACAGCACCAGCACAGGATGTCTAAAAAGTTTTCCTTGAATATTAAAACATAAGACTGGAAATTTATTGCAGTGTCTTTAAATATTAGAGGGTATAACTTGTCATTTAATGTATTAAAATTTATTTACTGAGTGGAATGGTGTTTCCTTCCTAGATTGCTATTCAAAAAAGCAGGTTGTCGGATAGTCAGGAAAAAGCCATGAACTTGAAAAAGGATTTGGCTGAGATGCAGGAGTGGATGGCTCAGGCTGAAGAGGACTACCTGGAGAGAGATTTTGAGTACAAATCTCCAGAAGAACTTGAGAGTGCGGTGGAGGAAATGAAGGTAAGGCCTTCCTCCCAACCCTCCTCTTCACACTAATGAATCTGTTGGTCCCTCAGCTATCACACTACACAGAACCGTATGGACAAGTCTGCTCTCACAGTAGGAGTAAGTGAAGAGCAGCTGTGGTGATTTTAGCTAGGAGAGGAGACTGATGCCAGTCCACTGGTTCAAGTCCACCCCAGAGTTGATGGATGCTGGGAAAGCCCTGTGGATAGTCATGCAGCTCAGAGTCTCAAAGAAGGGTTATGAGGTGAAACTGTAATTCTTCTTCTTTTTTATTGCAGCAAACACATATAATATAAATTATTACCATTTTAGCAGTTTCTTGGTATATATTTTGTGGTATTAATTATAGTCATGGTGCTGTGTGACTTCTATCACTGGTTCCAGGAAGTGTAATTTTTGGTAAAGAACAAAGGGAACTCCACAAGTTTGTTTGAGGTTATCTTAATTCTAGTGGGTTTGATTCTAGTCATTATTGGGGCCCCAGGGAACCCCAGAATGTCCTTAGAGCAGGAGGCAAGGGGGTATAGAGTCAGTATTGGGTGCAAGGGAACCCCAGAATGTCCTTGGAGCAGAGAGCAGGTAGTATAGAGAGAAGATAAGTTGGAGTCACAGGCTGTGGTTCCAGAAATGTCTATTCCTGTGTCAGTAGCTGTTCTTGTATAAGGAAAGAACTGGGCCTCAGAACGCATTGCTTCCACTATAATTCAAACATGAGGACATGATTCTGTCTTTAAGAGTCATTCTTCTTGTCAAGTGGTCATAGGGCACAACTTTAATCCCAGTACTACAGAGGCAGGGGCAGAAGGGCAGAAGGGCAGAAGGGCAGAAGGGCAGAAGGGCAGAAGGGCAGAGGCAGATGGAGCTCTGAGTTCGAGGCCAGTCTGGTCTACAGAGTGAGTTCCAGAGTAGCCAGGGCTACACAGAGAAACCCTGTCTTTTTTTTTTTTTTTTTTTAAAAGACACACCGTTCTCTTTGTAAAAGATCAAGTAACATGGTATATGACTATCCCAATGTTAACTACTAGTATATCTAAGGCAAACTTTTCTGTGCAGGTAGTTTTAAAAAAGATTCTATGTGACATTCGTGCATGCTATCTTGAGTCAGTACATATGAAAAGAGACTTATTTAATCTGTGTTTTGGGAAATACACACACACACACACACACACACACACACATACACACACACATATATATGTAGGTCATTTTGAAAAAATTTGAAAGTGTTTTTAGTATCACAAATACTTAAAGGTCATCTACTATATAAAGAATAACTACCTCATTTATCACTCACATAGTTGGAACTGTAGTTTGGTAGTTTTTAAAAGCCATTGTAGTTGACAGTGAAGAAAACTGACATTAAAACCTCTGATTGGGCAACACTCTATTTATTTTTATTCTTCAAAACAGCCATTAGGAATTTAAAAGCCACTACACTTAATTACTTTTCCCTCACCCTGGGAGAGCTGAAATCCATTAAGCACTAAAGCAAGCTAAAGGGGGGAAGTTAAAGATGGCTGCAGGTAGATTTCCTTGCATATGAGCTTAGGCACCTTGAGCACAGATGGAAAGCCAGGAAGCAGCTATTTCTGGGTCAGGTTGTCCAGTGGAACTTCTTCATCTTTATTATTGGAAGGATGGACCCATGTTCTAGGAAGAAGCTGTTTTTACAAGGATTTGTGGGACATTTTAATAGATGCCTCTGCCGAGGTATCCTGCCATTTTTTGAGGGTGTTTATTTTAATTTAATGTGTTCAGGCCTCCAGTGGTCATTTAAAATGAATTCCTTTAAATTCTTACCCTGGGCCCAGAATTTGAAAATATATCTTGTCAGTAGACACTATTTAGGATAACTGGCTTTTAGACTCTGGTGTTATTAAAAGAAAATGTTGTAGGCACTGGGAATTGAAACTAGAAGACTGAGATTTTATTTTTAGCATTCTTCTTTCACAAAACTCAGGCTACATTTTTTTTTTTTAAATAGTGTTCTCTTCAGGCATATAGAATGATTTAGGTGTTTTAATGTTGGATTAGTTATTAATTTTTTTAAAGAAAGATACTGGTCACAGAGAACCATGTTTCAAATTGCTCCTTTCTTGGGACAGAGGGCAAAAGAGGACGTGCTACAGAAGGAGGTGAGGGTGAAAATCCTGAAGGACAGCATCAAGCTGGTGGCTGCCAAGGTGCCCTCTGGTGGCCAGGAGCTGACATCGGAGTTCAATGAGGTGCTGGAGAGCTACCAGCTTCTCTGTAATAGAATTCGAGGGAAGTGCCACACACTGGAGGTAAGAGCTTGTATCCGCCAGGGACACCATCCTGAGATCCCAGCTCTGCTGTGCAATGGGCCTTTCCCTGTATTATTAAAAAAGAAAAAAAACACAACTCTATTGCTTTGTCAAATATCGGATTATAAAAGTAATTTTTATTGACCAAGTAGATAAAACTGAGAGAGATTTTTGTTTGTTTGTTTGTTTTGTTTTAAAAGGAGACCAAGACCTGCCTGCGTTTCTCAGGAGGTTCAATAGCAATAATTGATCTCTTTCAGGCTTTACCAGTTTTGTTTGCTCACAGTGTTCTCATGTCATGGAGGAGCCACAGAATGTTCTTTAATCCCCAACTTTCCAACTGCCTCATAAGAATCCAGCCTGTTTTCTTACCTGGCTGACTACACAGATAGGAATTCAAGGTTTTATTTATTTATTTATTTATTATTTATTTTTATTTTGAGTAGTGTCTAATGTTTACTGGAAGGGAAGAAGAACTTCAATATGCAGAGATTTTATTGAATTTTTAGGTAAACAATCCCGATGCCCATTACACTGAAGATTTAGATTATTCCAATTTCTTTATTTTTAAAGATTTATTTATTTATTTATTATAAGTACACAGTAGCTATCTTCAGACACACCAGAGGAGAGCATCAGATCCCATTACAGATGCTTGTGAGCCACCTTGTGGTTGCTGGGAATTGAACTCAGGTCCTCTGGAAAAGCAGACAGTGCTCCTAACCACTGAGACATCTCTCTAGCATCAGATCTAGATTATTATATGTGGGATTATTTTAATGATGTGCTTTCTCATCTTCATGGCTTAAAAATAAACTCTGGTCAAAAGATTTAAGCATTTTGAGTTATTCTAATTTAAGTGAATTACACCCTGTAACAAGCGATTACATTGTTGTGAATTCTGATAACGCAGTGGAAAGATTTAAACTAAGTTTACTCATTCCCTTGTTGTTATCTATCTCACTGATTAGTTGTTTTTAGGCAGGACTTTTGGAAGCAGCCCTGGCTCACCTGGAGTTCACTGTGTTGATCAGGCTGATGTAAACTGGCAGTGGACATGTCTACTTCTGCGTCCCAGGGTTGGGACTACTGGTGTGCAGTCCCATGCCCACCTCTCATCCATTGTGTTGAGATAAATATGCAAATTGAGACCAATTAGTAAGAAAGGTACTTAATTAGGGAGAAGCCTGCATCCTGGAAGTGTTTCTCTGTCACCCTTCCATTCTTGTAAGACCTGAACAGATTTCTGAGTCTGTTTCTTGCAAGAGGAATGGGGGAGGGGGACTAGAAATTTCCTTATTTTGCTCTGAACCAAGAGTCAGCAAATTATGGTAGAGGCCTCAGGTCTAAATTGTGTAGTTTGAGCTAGGCAATGGTATCCCATGCCTTTAATCCTAGCACCCAGGAAGCCAGAAGCAGGAATCTAGGAATTGGAATTGGGTATGTCCCAGGAGATTTACGTTTCTATAAAACATATCATGGATGATTTTTACCTTTTGCTTTTTCTGTGGGTGTTGTTGTTGTTGGTGGTGGCGGTGGCGGTGGTGGTGGCGGTGGCGGTGGTGGTGGTGGCGGTGGTGATGGTGGTGTTGGTGTTGGTGTTGTTTTTGGTGGTGGCTGTGGTACTGGGTGTTAGTCTTTGTCTGTGAGGCAAGCATAGGCTGTAAACACTGAGCTAGATCTCTAGCTCTTACATTCTCTTTAAAATAAAAAAATGTATTTCTCTACTGTTATTTATTTATTAATTATTCAGGTTTTTTTTTTTGACATTTAACCAAGTCTTTGGAATTAATGGAAAAACCAAGGCAGCCTCTTTTCCCTTTGTCCTTTTCCCTCCATCTTAATCACTCCTAGTTCATTGAAAATTTACTTTTGTCTCATGTATCTGATATTGTAGCTCCACTGGTTTCTGAATTCCTGTATATTGCTCTCACTGAAATGGAATTCTCATTGATCAAAGGGATGATGTATGGTTATGGCTTCTCTTCAGTTTTAATTTTTTCTTCACGTTCTTTAGGAGGTCTGGTCTTGTTGGGTGGAGCTGCTTCACTATTTGGATCTGGAAACCACATGGTTGAACACTTTGGAGGAGCGTGTGAGGAGCACAGAGACCCTGCCTGAGAGGGCAGAAGCGGTTCATGAAGCTCTGGAGGTTGGCACCTGATGTCTGAGCCACATTCATTTTCGCTGTGATGAGGACAGATGTACTGTCTGTCTCTCTACCTATCTATCATCTATCTATCAGTCTATCAGTTTATCTATCTATCAATCCATACATCCATACATCCATACATCCATGCATACGATAGGATGTGTGTTGAGGTCTGAGCACAGTTTATAAAAGTTATTTCCCCCCTTGCTCCTTTTAACCCACTGGGCCATTTCATCAGCCCCTGGGGATTCTTTATAATCAGCTTTGTAAGACTGGAGCTACATGAGTACATTTTACACACAGTAATGGTCACTAGTGGGGTCCAGTTCATTTCACCATGCTCTGGACAAACCGTGTTTTCTTTCTTTGTACTTATGATTACCGCATGAATCATGATTAAGGTGGCTTCTAGTTCATTGTCTGATGTGAAGTTAATGCAGGCTGATGTGTGCATTTGTGCAGACTCCCCACTGTGGGAGCTGGGTGGGAAGGCTAGGCTTCAGGCCCCTGGGGCCAAGAATATTCCGCAGGCTTCCTCATTCCGCAGTTTTGAGCCCAGGAGTACACATGAGACTGTGGTAATTACTTCAGAAATGAATTGCAGTGTAACCAGGGAGGTTTGCTTAGGAAAACGGGAACATGGATAAGCTTGTGCAGAAGTGGAGTGGAAGATACACAGTGTGGAACCCAATAGACACCCATTAAACAACTAACAAACATGCTTTCCCCATAGGGGCGTAAATATACATTCTAGAAATCCAGACAATGGAGAAAAGTAAAAGGGAGCTCAAATGCTCTTTAAAACATTTTGTGTATTCTTTCTTCCTTTTTAAAGATTTACTTACGTATGTGAATATACTTGTTGCTGTCTTCAGGCACACCAGAAGAGGGCATCAGATCTCATTACAGATGGTTGTGAGCCACCATGTGGTTGGGAATTGAACTCAGGACCTCTGGATGAGCACTCGGTGCTCTTAACCACTGAGCCATCTCTCCAGCCCCTGTATATTTTCTTATCAGCATTCCTTTTATGCATAGATACCACAGGGCACTAAATGCAGTGAAAGGACTTATTGTCCTAATAGCTTTGGAAACAGTTTGGAACCTTACTTAATTCTTTTTATTGACTCCTGTTTGTCAAATCAAACTTCATCGGTTTCAGTTTTCCCATATGCAGAATGTTGAGTAAAGTTTAGTGCGTAAGGTTAATTTGACTTATCTCTATAAAATGGTATACATAGAAATCCTTCGTGTATTTCTATATCATGTGGTAGAAAAATGGATCTCTAATTTTGTTAATGTACTTAATAATGAGATAATTTTATTTGTAGAGTAGTTTTATATCTCACACTGAGAGTTTATCATAAAATTAATAATTATTCAAATTATTTTACGCAATCATCACATGTTCTTGAAGTGTTTTTTTTTAAATTTTGTGATTTTGTCAATCTATTGGGATAATTTTGTGAATTAGTCATTTCCTTAATTTTTGGCATTATTTGTTTCTTAAGTAGATTTCTAGAAAGTGGAATTAATACTTGTCTTAAAATGGCATTTTGCAGATCTTGATCCATTTAGATCTAGTGAATGTATTATTTTTTTTTCTGCCCAACTGCAGTCTCTGGAGTCTGTTTTGCGTCATCCAGCGGATAATCGCACCCAGATTCGGGAACTTGGGCAGACTCTAATTGATGGTGGGATCCTGGATGACATAATCAGTGAGAAGCTGGAGGCTTTTAACAGCCACTACGAAGAGCTGAGTCACTTGGTGAGAACCAGACATGCGCAGTGTGATTAGGTAGTTACAGCCGCAAGCTAACACTGAGAGCTCCCTCTGTTTTGGAGCTTCTGTGCTGGTTGCACTTGGTAATGTCTAAATTACCTTCCATTAGTTAATGCTTTTGTGTGGTGGGGGTTAAAGTAGGCAGCCGAGTTTAACGGGAGCCCAAGGGCTTTGAAGTAAGTATAGAAGAATAGACCTAATATTTGTAGGTCAGACACAACTTGATTAAACAATCAATCAATCAATCAAACAAACAAACATAAATCCAAATTGCTAGGACAAGGCATGGTGGTATATGCCTTTAATCCAAAAATTTAAGAGACAGAGACAACTAGATCTCTGAGCTTGAGGCTAGAGTGGCCTGCCATTGGGAGTCCTAAGCCAGGTGAGACTACATAGTAAAATATTGTCTCACCAACCCAACCCAACCCAACCCAACCCAACCCAACCCAACCCAACCCAACCCAACCCAACCCAACCCAGCACAACCCAGCACAACCCAACACAACCCAAGCCAGAAACCAAACCAAAAACCAAACCAAACCAAACTTTATCAGATACTAGATATAGCCAAGTACACACACGGCCTTTGGTTAAATTCCCAGTTACCCTCGATCTCCAACACTTTGAGATTATTTCTGTTTGTGAATTATGTAATTTTCTATAAGAATTGTAATTACATTTATGTATAAGAATAATAATGTCTATGTGTATGTCCTAGGAACTATTAGGGCCATCAGAATGTAACATTAACTGTTAAGAAAGCTACATCACTTGGCTCATGTCCAGATTATATCTCAACATGCATATTCATATCAATGATAAGAGAAGGGGCCTTGTTCTTTTGTAAGAAGGTTGAGTAGACCTAGGTAGCTATAACAGATTACTAAATAGCAGCTGTTGAGGTTTAGACTATAAATATCATTGAGCTTAATCTAAAGATGTATGGCAATTAGTGTTTTGACTCACATGCACCCGTAGAACTTGGTCTCAATTTTAAAAAATAAATAGGATTTATTCACTTGATAGACATTCTTACTATGTCTTATTTTTTTGATGGGCATTGGTGATTCTTAAAATTGCTTTATATTTCTAGTAAATTTAGAAAAATTAAAAAGTTACATACTTTACTTAGTTTAAGACATTTTAATATATGAGTGTCTGCATAGATGTTAGTGTCCTGTATGTGTCTGGTGCTCATGTTGTCCAGAAGAGGATGTCCGATCCCCTATGGCTGGAGTACAGATGGTTGTGAGCCACCGTGCTGCAAACCAGATCCTCATTCTCTACAAGGGCAACAAGTACTCTTAGCCACTGAGCCTAAAATACACATTTTTATTGTTTTTTTAATTGGTTACTTTATTTACATTTCAAATGTTAGCTCCTTTCCCTGTTTCTCTCCCCCACCTCCCAAAAGCCCCTATCCCCTCCCCCTCCCCCTGCTTCTATGAGGGTGTTTCCCCACCCTCACCCTCATAGAAATTCTTAGGCAAATGGATGGAACTAGAAAATATCATCCCGAGTGAGGTAACCCAGTCACAAAAGAACACACATGGTATGTACTCACTGATAAGTGGATATTAGCCCAAAAGCTTGGAATACCCAGGATACAACTCACAGACCACATGAAGCTCATGAAGAAGGAAAACCAAAGTGTGGATGCTTTGGTCTTTCTTAGAAGGGGGAACAAAATACTTTATTCTGTTTATATGTCCTGTGGGAGATCTTTTTGTACTTGTATTTTGTTGTAGTATACATTAAGAGAAAGAAGTAAAACTGAGAGATTAGGCCGCTGTGTGCATGAGATACTAGAAGAACATTTGCACTCTTCTTATTGATGGTTATTACTTATTTATAAGAAGCACTCCAGTCTTGAACCAGTCTGTTATTATAATCTGCATGGGCAGAGAGCACATCCAGCTATTTATATTTGTGCTGAGCGGTTACAAAGGAAATGTCTCCTCCGTGCAGGCGGAGAGCAAACAGATTTCTTTGGAGAAGCAACTCCAAGTCCTCCGTGAGACCGAGCACATGCTTCAGGTGCTGAAGGAGAGCCTGGGGGAGCTGGATAAACAGCTTACCACATACCTGACGGACAGGATTGATGCCTTCCAACTGCCGCAGGAAGCTCAGGTAGTACTGCAAAGCTGAGAGCCTTTGTGTTCTGAGAATGAGCAGTTGTAGCTGATACTCAGCCCCCAGAGCTGGGAGAGCAAGCACTCTGTGTGGAACAGCCTTTGGTTTTGAGCTGTTCTTGTTCCTCGTGTGAGAACGTGACACATTTTCTCATTACTGTTTTATGCATATGGGTGTTTTGCTTACATGTGCTTATGTGCACTATATTCATGCCTTTTTCCTGCGGAGGCCAGAACACACCATTAAATCCCCTGGAACTGAAGTTAGACTGTTGTAAAGCACCCTGTGGGTGCTGGGAAAGGAACCTAGATCCTTTGAAAGAGCTGCTGGTGCTCTTAACAGCTGAGCCATCTGTCCAGCTCCTTTTACACAGTTTATACATTAGAAAATAGACTTCTTTCTTTCTTTCTTTCTTTCTTTCTTTCTTTCTTTCTTTCTGTCTTTCTTTCTTCTTTTCTTCCAGCTTTCTTTTTTTAGCTTTCTTTTTAATTAATTAATTTATTTATTTATTTATTTTAGTTCAGGCAGTTTTATTTTATATAAATCATATGTGAACTTGAATAATGACATACAAAGACCTTAGCATGTGCATGGCACACAGTGGTATGCCGTGCGGCAGTTTTTTTTCTCATGTGTCCCGTGAGCTTATTAATGTGTATTAAATATAGGATCCTATAACTGTACAGCTACATTGAACTTCTGTTGTATTGTTTCCTCATGTACTTTGCTGTCATTGTATAAAGACATACTGCTGTGTAAAACTGTTGTATAAAAACATACATGTTGTCTGAAGACATACTGTAACTCATGCTTGCCTAGACTTACTATGTAGGTAGCCTTAAACTCAGCAATCCTCCTGCTGCAAATTCTATAGTGCTAGGATTATAAGCATGAGCCATTATCCTGGGTTTTTTTGTGTACTTCTAAAACACACTTCCTCCATTTTTTATCCTCCTGGTAGAAGATCCAAGCAGAAATCTCAGCCCATGAGCTCACCCTGGAGGAGCTGAGAAAGAATGTCTGTTCCCAGCCCCCGACCTCCCCTGAAGGCAGGACCACTAGAGGAGGAAGTCAGATGGACATGCTACAGGTAAAGACCAGTTTCCCCTTTGCCTTTTATGTATGGCGAGTATAGGAAAGAAGAACAGAAAGGCTTGAGTACATGGGTTCCCTTGCTCTGTATTATGATTCAAACAGTAGGATGGCAGTGGAGTATTAAAGGCTCATTGTGCCTCATGGCAGCAGGAGCAGGTTGTTAGCTGGGTAATTAAATAGCAAGTTTTAATAGTTGGTTGAGAAGAGAGAAAGAGTTCAGCCTAGCAGTTGGCTTTGTGTAGACTGTTCTTTGACCACAGAGGCAGCTGTCTGGGCGGGATGCAGGACCACTTGGGTCCTTAGTGTGTGGAGGGAGATGGACTTTCTCTCTTAATGTGGTGGAAGGCATCTGAGGTCTATGTTCATGGACTAGATGTTTCTGGAAAAAGTGAGTAAATGAATGGACTTCATTCCAGAGACACCATCTGTATCCAGATTTATTTTGGAGACTGAAATACTGAGTGCTGCTCATTCATGACACCAAGCCATGGTTCTCAACCTGTGGGTCGCATACCGGATATCCTGAATATCAGATAATACATTATGACTTATAACAGTCACAAAGCCACAATTACAAAGTAGCAATGAAATAATTTTATGGTTGGGGGTCATACAACATGAGGAACGTGTCTTAAAGGGTTACAACATTAAGAAGGCTAAGAACCACAACTCTATATGACCAGAACATTTCTAATTTCTCTGGGGTTTCCTGGGTAGGTCTGTTCTTTTGAAAAGCTTTTCAGCATTATGTATTATACTAATATCTAGTGATAGAGGTAGTGAGTGGCTTACCATCATTTCTGCAAACAGAGGAAACTTCGAGAGGTCTCCACCAAATTCCAGCTCTTCCAGAAGCCTGCGAATTTTGAGCAGCGAATGCTTGACTGCAAGCGCGTGTTGGATGGAGTGAAGGCTGAGCTTCATGTCCTCGATGTGAAGGATGTGGACCCAGACGTCATCCAGACCCACTTGGACAAGTGCATGGTGAGCCTAGGCCGGCGGTCAGCTCGCATGGCCCGAGCTGTTCTGAAGGTTTAGTTCAGAGCATCTGTTCATATTCTTTAGTTCAGGGCACAACGATGATAGAGCACATGTTAGAACAATAAGAAATGCAGCTATTTCAGAAAAAAATAGATGGAGCGAGCGCGCCGTGGCGCAGCGCTTGGGCGTCCACCGGCAGAGGGCGGGCGCGCCCTGTCTTGTGCGAGTTCTAATCCCGTGTTGTCGAGTCTCATGGAAAAAAAAAGTTTAAAAAAAATAGACAGTATAAGCGAAATAGGAGAGTGTGAAACAATGGTTACGGTCTGTACAGATAAAGGAGGCAGCTTGCACGTACATAAGATGTATTAAAAAACAAAGGAATGCATAAATTACAGCATGAAGTGGGAAAGACCTCTGCAGTGTGCAACTGATAAGCAAAACTTTCCACAGTAAATTTGAAGTCTTTATAATATCTGGAATATTACAGAGTTAAAAAAAATGCGTTGCTAGGAATATGACATTTAAGTCAAAGTTTAAACTTCAGGTGGGCAGAAATAAATGACAAATAAGACCTTACTGTTTCATTGTTTGTAGTTAGTTGAAAAAAGAATTTTAAATGATGCTGGGAGGAGGATCTGAACTTAGTTTTATTGTGGTGCCAGGTGATCTTCTTAGAGGAGTCTGGGCAAGATATTGATGGGACTGTCATTTCCATGGTTTGCTTCTTACGTGGGTGGAATGACGCTAGGGTAGGAGACATTTGAATCACATGCAAGTGTTGTAAGCATCTCTTTGCTCACTGGGACAGACTGTATTTAACATCACAGATTCTGCCTTTGTATCCTTGAAGTGTTTTGAGTTGGATGCTCATGTGTGGATAAGCTGCCTAGATGGAGTTTTGGGATTCAAGGTGGCAGGGATGGAGGCAGTTTGGAATTTGACCTGTTGGACTCCAATTTCATAGAGTCATATTCTTCTTGACACTTTAAAGTGCTATATGTATTTTCAGCATGTAAATTATACTCATTATGGTAAATTGGTTTTCTCTGAGAAGTAGAAACAAATAAATGTTAGGGATTCCACACTGCTTCAGGCACACATTGCCAGAGGCAACTGTTTTCTAGTCACGGTGTTAGGATTTAAGAATACTCTTTTGGTGCCGTGAGTTGAACCAAGGATCTTGTGCATAGTAAGCCTGTGGTTTCTCATTGAGTAGTCTGCCAACCCTACAGTGTAATTCCACACAGAGACATTCCACTTCTGATCCTGCAACTTCCCATACTTTCTGAAGAGAACATGGTTACGATGAGCCCTTACCCAGGATCTCTACTGATATTTAGTACACACGTCTTGTTTTATATTTAAACAAATGCAAACTCTATTAGTTTATTATCTGATCTGAAGAATATGGATTGCAATCCTGACTTCACTTGATTCAACCTTCAAACCACATTCAAGACAGACAGTGTGCCCTTCGTTGACCTGGTTGAGGTGTTACCTGCCCAGCCAGAGAAGCTGTGTTCTGAAATGATGCCAGTCGGGGAATTTTCTGTTAACAATGTAAAAATTTTCTCTCTTTTAAAGAAACTATATAAAACTTTGAGTGAAGTCAAACTTGAAGTTGAGACCGTCATCAAAACAGGGAGGCACATTGTCCAGAAGCAACAGACAGACAACCCGAAAAGCATGGACGAGCAGCTCACGTCTCTGAAAGTTCTCTACAATGACCTGGGCGCACAGGTGGGACATTTCTCTCTCTCTTCTCCTCTTTCTCTCTCTCTATTTATCTGTCACTTCCTATCTCAATATTTATCAAATTTAATCTTTACATGTATATTAATAGTATAATCGTTAGTAGTTATAAATATTTTTAGACTATTTAATATAGAATAATATTTATATTTTTCATGGCCATTGACATAAGTTATTCTAAAGTTATAGTTTCTGTGTGAATCTTACTTGCTTCTGGATATCTAAATTGAATAGTTAACTGAGGTGTGATGAGATGTCAGGATCTAATAAATGTTTGGTGTAGGTGGTTCTTACTAGTCTACTAAGACTTAAAAGCCTCCACTATATACTTTAATGAATGGGTGTTAAGAGTTGGTAGGCCGTTTTCTGTGACTGACTCTACCTGACTGGATCCCATAAAAAAATTGTCCTCTGACTTTGAGGGTTTGCCCTGAAATTTATAGTTCAAAGAACATCTGAAAACAAAACCTGGCTATACTGAAAAACTGGTTTAGATAGATTATCTTTGTTTGTTTTGAGACAGGGTCTCTCTTTTATGTGGCTTTGGCTGCCCTGGAACTTGCTGTGTAAACCAGACTGCTCACTAATTCAGAGGTCCACTTGCCTCTATCTCCCCAGTGCACCATGATGCCCAGCTTAGTTGTTTAATTCTTCCATGCTGATTGAATATTAGGCTTAGACTTGGGATAGGAAAGCTCTGGGGAATTGCTGCGTAAAGTGAGATCTTATAGACAGGTCAGAGGAACCATGGTAAAGTCATGGAGCAGCTTATGTAAAGGCCCTGTGGCAGGAAGGGGTAGGGCATACCTCTTGGGGGAGGAGATAGAAAGAACCACGAGTGTGCGGGTGTGAGGGTATGGGGGTCAGAGGGATGTGGGTGTCTGGCTCTATCATTTTACCTGGAGTTTGGCTGGTATGTGTTTGGTGCTACATTAGTCTGGTGGTGGAGTAGAGGGAGAGGTAAGGCATCACCTTTATTATGCTCTAGGTTTGCTTCCATGAGTGACGGCAGTGCCATCACTGGAACATTGGGATGATAGTAGGAAAGGTAGGCATGCAGAAACCCTGTATTTGTAATGTGTTGACAATCTAACTCCATTTGAGAGAGATGTCAGGTACTTACCCAGGAGCTAAAATGTTTTTCAGTTTGTGGGTTGCATCTCCTTTTAGGGTTGGATGTCCCTTTCACAGGGGTTGTCTAAGACTGTTGGAAAATACAGATATTTATATTATGATTTAGAATAGCAAAATTACAGGTTTGAATAGCAATTAAAATAATGTTATGGTTAGATGTCACTGCACATGAGAACTGTATTAAAGGGTCACAGTGTCAGGAAGATTGAGAACCACCATACTAAGGTCTGGAGAAGAATCTGGGCTGATCAGGTGGATTTTCTGAGTCATCTTCTTGTAAGTGGTACAGTTCTCAGTGTTGATGAGATTAGCTAGGAGAGAATATGGTGAGGGAAAATGAGGCCACTGCCCAAGTGGTATGAATTAGCAAAACTAACTTTAAGGTAAATATGATAACCAGATGTGATAGGCGGACAACAGGGACAAGATCTGGGAAGCCAGGGGTGGTAGTATTACAAGGATGTGTTCAGTCATTGGCTTTGTGAATATTGTGTTCACGTAAACATGGCCATTGCCTTGGGGTTGTTATTGAACTTAGCAAGGATGTGTGAGGAGTCAGGCGTAGCACCACACTCTAGGAAGTAGCTTTGATCATGTGGTAAAAGTAGAGAATGGGTCTTTAGGGAAGTTGTGTGTGTGTGTGTGTGTGTGTGTGTGTGTGTGTGTGTGTGTGAGAGAGAGAGAGAGAGAGAGAGAGAGAGAGACAGAGACAGAGACAGAGACAGAGACAGAGACAGAGACAGAGACAGAGACAGAGACAGAGAAAGACAGGCATGAGAGTGTCTAAAATGTTTGCCAAGAAGGAATGGTTGTGTAGCTAAGAGGGAAGCTATGAAGCATCAGATTAAAGTCCTGCATCCTCATATGGTCCCTTGCAGATGCCCTTAGCACACAATTGAGGAGGTTGAGGGAAAGTGTGCATCCTTATTATCTGCGCTATGGATTTTTTTCATGCTGATGTACAAATCTTCGTGAGCATTAAGTTTGGTGACTCTGGTAGGGCTGCTTGGCATGTCAGTCAGAGAACCATTGTTTAATTCAAGTGTCTACCATTTAAAGTCTGCATTCTGGTGCTGTTAATTTAGTGCTAAGGATTAGTTAAACCCCACCGTGTCTTACTCTTTGTGTCCTTGGGCTCCTTGTTCATTCTTGACTCTTATTCATCATGTCCTTGACCCCCTTGTTTAGGTGACAGAAGGGAAGCAGGACCTGGAAAGAGCCTCACAGCTGTCCAGGAAGATGAAGAAGGAGGCTGCCATCCTCTCGGAATGGCTTTCTGCCACAGAGGCAGAACTAGTGCGGAAATCCACATCAGAAGGTGTGATTAGTGACCTGGACACAGAAGTCTCCTGGGCTAAAGTGAGTTTCAGTTGGGGTGGATTGTCACGTGTCCCATCTGTGGTATTCGTTTGGGACAGTCTGGCTGGACACTGCCTCTGTTTCATACTAATTGTAACCTCTGCTCTTCTCTGTTACCTTCTTTCCCTCTTCTGTGATCTGGAAGCACATTTTGAATACACTTTGTTTGTTTGTTAGTTTTCAAAGAAAGTTTTTCTCTGTAACCTGGGCTGCCGTGTATTCATTGTATATCAGAGGCTGGCCATAAAATCTGCAGCCGTCTTTCTTCCTTAGATTCTCACATGCTGGCGTCGCCATTGTGTGCAACTATGTTCAGCTAAAACCAGGCATTTTAACAATACTTTTTTTGTGTGTGTGTGTGTGTGTGTGTGTGTGTATGAGTGTGTGTGCATGCATATGTGTGTTTGTGAGTATGAGTGTAAATGTGTATATGTGTTTTTGTGTGAGTGTACACATATGTAATTGTGAGTGTGTGGGAGATTCTGTGTGAGTGAGTATATGTGTGTGTGTACATGTGAGAGTGTGTGTGTATGTGTGTATGTATGTAGAGGCCTGTGGTTGGTGCCAGATGTCCTTCTCAGTTGCTTTCTCTGGGAGAAACTCTCATTCTGAACTTGAAGCTTACTGATTTGGCTGGGTTTGCCAGCAAACTCCTGTCTCTGTTTTCCCAGTGCTAGAATTCCGGTCTTGTTCCTGGCTTTTTGCATGAATGCACAGGATCAGAACTCAGGTTCTCATTATTGTTCAGCAAGTACTTTACCAACTGAGCTGCCTTCATGGCCCTGATAAAATACTCCCAGAAGCACTGAACTCCTATAGGTCATCAGGACCTGTTTCCCATTATGCTTAGGTAGTATCTGAAAATGTTGTATTAACAGTTAACCACCTTACTTGGGTGTGATGGTATATGCCTGTAAGTCCAAAACTTGAGAGGCAGAGGCAGGCAGACCTCAGAGTGTTGAAGAGTTCCAGGACAGCCTATTTAGAGAGGCCTTGTCTCAAAAAAAGAAAAGAAAAAAAAATAACAGAAAAAATTAACCACTTTGAAAATCCATGACATTTTCTCCCAGTATTCAGTCTTTGTATTATGTATAATAACTTTTGTATTAATTAGCTATTTATCTATTACAAAATAACTGATGCAGATATCATAATCACATAATGTAAGAAAAAATCCACAGGCAGTTTCCTTCTAGCTATTTGGAAAAATTGATACTTGCGAGCTAATGTGTAGCTTTTGTTTCTGAGCTGGACACAGGATTGAATAGAGGCCTCTGTTTTCCTCAGTGTCTTTCATATGAAAGACACAGGCATTCTTGAGAATCTCCACAGGATAAACTGACTACAGAAACATGAACTACACAAAGTCTCTCCAGTGTCCTCTGAAGATGTTTGCTGTGACCTCCATGAGAAGGGACTTGGGCTGAATGGTGTAACTCACTTGCTGGAATACTCAGTGGAGGGACACTTGGAGAAAGTCAACCTGTTGCTCTGGAAAGAATATTCCAGCTTTGAAGATAGTTCATGGAAAAAGGAACACATGGTCTGCATGCTTGGGATGAGGACCAGAGAGAGGAATGGGGAAGGAAAATGAACTTGAAGGTCACTAGTGTATTCTGACTGACTGAAAAAGACAAGGAGCAACTGTGATTTTGTTAACTCTGACCTTGGTTTAGTATGCCAAAAGTAATTCTTCTCTTCCCCTGGACCATTCCAGGCTCTTTCCCCTGCTCCAGTCCCTTCCCTGCCGTCCTTTCTTTTCTTTTGAGACTGGGTTTCACTATGTAGCTCAGAGTGGTCTTGAACCCTTGATGCCTCAGCATCCTGACAGTGAGGATTTCAGGCCAGTGCCATCAGCCTGGGCATACTATCTTCTTTCCTTATTAACTCTACAACTTTCACCATTTCACAGAAGTCACAAACTTTCCTTGGCTTTCTGAGTTGCTAAAGTCACAGTTTATGCTTAAGATCTAAAATAAAGTCAAAAAAAGCTAACTGTGAGCTTGACAACTTGTCGTTTCCTCTGTTTTTCTAGTGTATGTTAGACGAGCCTACTACTTCAGTTGTTTGTTTTGATTGCCTAATTCTTTCACTCATGGCTTAGTTTACCACCCTCCATTTTCATTATTCTGCACAGTTCTGTGAACAACATTCCTGTGGCTGATTTTCAGCATACATTTGTAATTGTTTCCTGAATAGACATTATGAGCACCACATGTGCATCAATTCCTCCCTGGATTTTTGAGACTACATCCAACAGTGGTGTGCAAGCACTGTCTCGGACGACTCAATTAGAACCTTTTCCATAGTGTATAGACCATCTGTAGCCACTTTATGAAAACTACCTTTTCTGTAGTTTTGACCATTTTTAAATCTCCAGATTGGTCTGCTAATTTTCACTTCTTCTTCAGGCTTATTGATGCTTGTTGTGTTGTGTAGTATTAAAAACATTTCCTTTCTTTACCATTGTAGTTTACTTTCTGCCATTTTTTTTTAAAAATAAACACTTTAGTATGATTTTACAGAATGGAATAATCAGTTCCTTGTTACTGCTGCCTTCAGTTTCAGAAGGACTGGATTTCCTCTGAGGTTCTGTCGAGTTTCTTCATGATCTCATGTCGTGTTCTCCCTTCCTCTGCAATGTTTAATCCTTAAACATTTGCTCTGTGTTAGGAGAGAGGCCCCGAACTTCTCACCAGATAATGAACTGACGGTCCCAGAGTTGCTGGCGTCCTAAGTTGTTTTCCTCTAGTCTAATACAGTAGTTAATATATCCTTGGTATTTTCTGTTGTACATTTCTACCCTTCCCCAGTTCCCAAACGGCTGAGTGATGTCATTTCATTAGCTGTTTTAATTCTTATTAGAGGGGCCTTGTTTTTTCAAGTCTCTTTGTGGCTCACGTATTTTTATAGTAATGGTTCTCAAATTTGTAAAAAAAAAAAAAAAAAAAAAAAAAAGTAAAATTTTATGTTGGTTTACTTCAAAGCTCTAGATTTGTTAGATGAGAATTTATGTATTTTGGCTTTTGTTTCTGTGGGTGCTGGATCCAAAATGAAGTCTAACAAAAGCCAACTGTGAGCTTGACACTTTGTCGTTTCCTCTGTTTTTCTAGTGTATGTTAGACAAGCCTACTATTTCGGTTATTTATTTGATCTTGTTATGTTGTGTATATACATTTGATTGCTGAGACATCAAGGGTTCAAGACCCCTCTGAGCTACATAGTGAAACCCAGTCTCAAAAGAAAAGGAAGGATGGCAGGGGAAGGGACTGGAGCAGGGGAAAGAGCCTGGAATGGTCCAGGGGAAGAGAAGAATTACTTTTGGCATACTAAACCAAGGTCAGAGTTAACAAAATCACAGTTGCTCCTTGTCTTTTTCAGTCAGTCAGAATACACTAGTGACCTTCAAGTTCATTTTCCTTCCCCATTCCTCTCTCTGGTCCTCATCCCAAACATGCAGCATGCCGTACAAGTGCTCTGCGAGCCTTGTTAAATCATTTAAAAATAAAACAGATATTGGTTGTTATTGTTGTGTATATAAATGTCTGTGTGCATGCACTGCTGAGCCATTGCTTATATGCATCTTTTATATATTTTGTCTTATTACCATATACATGTACATTTTCTTTTCTCTTTTTACCAGTTGTTTTTATACACACACACACACACACACACACACACACACACACACACACACACACAATGTATAGGGTCAACTTCAGGTGTAGCCCAGGCTCCTCTGACCTCCCCTTGGTGATTCTCTCACTTCTGCCTCTTTAGCATATCCTACCAGCATGCACTGCCACAACAGGCTTCAGTCCCTAGTAAATGTTATGTCTTACTTCCTATCTTCTGAATTCTTTTACTTTTCCCCATAATATCTTAATTTTTTCCTTTATAAACATTGTTTTTGTATGTATATATTTATATGTATATATGATGCATCTTTTATATATTATTTTTTTATCATATAAATGTTCATTTTCTTTTTTTACCAATTGCTTTTATATATATGGGTGTTGTTGAGTTGTATGTATCAATATTTGATAATCTCCTTCTTTCTGGTCTCCTAAGCTCCATTTTTTGCTAGCTATCATTTTTGAAGACTGTAAATAATGGTAAGCCTGTGAAATATATAATCTTGAGTTCCCAACTCGTCCTTTTACAGGTCTGGCGTAGTGAGGGTGGCATGTTGGAGGCATCCAGCACATTCTTGTCAGTGGGGTGGGAGGAGCGTTGGTGTGACACATTGCCACCATTTTTTCTTTTTCTATTACTCTATTTATTTATTCACTTTATATCCTGATTGCAGCCCTCTCTCACACAGCCCTTCTCTTATCCCCCTACCCTTCTCCTCTGAGAAGGAGGTGGCCCCTTCTGGGTACCAACTTACCATGTCACATCAAGTCACTGCAGGACTAGGCACATTCTCTCCCACTGAGGCCAGACAAGGCAGCTCAGTTAGGGGAACAGGATCCACAGGCAGGCAACAGAGTCAGGGACAGCGCCCACTCCAGCTGTCGTGGGACCCACATGAAGACCAGGCTCCACATCTACTACATATGTGTGTGCAGGTACCTAGGTCCAGCCCACGTGTGTTCTTTGTTAACTGCCCACCTTTTTGATGATGTGTTTGTAGATTTAGAATCATTAAAGATTTAAAAGACATTTTAGTTTCTTTTAAATATTATGTGCAATATTTACATGCAAGATTTAAGTGGTGTTTTTATTTGTGAATGTAAGTAGGAAATTTATTTCATAGATTCAATATTATTTTAAATACTTTTTACCATAAAACCCACTAGTCTTGTGTATGTATTATTTAAACTTTAAACATGTCTGTAGTTATTTCTTATGGTTCTTCTAGCTGATTCTAGTCAGTCAGTACATAACCATGGAAGGAGTGCAGAAAGCCTGAACTACACAGAGTACATGTGTAACTGACTTTTTCTCTCACACTGGGGAAGAATAGGAGCAGGAAAGATCTGATTGCTTTTTAAATGCATCTCTAAGTGTCATGACCAAGGCAGTATTTCAATCTTGATTCACTTGTGGGTTTGTGATTTGTATCCTTTCTGAAATGTGATTTTTAGCAATGTTCGTATAAGAACTTGAATTCTTTGAAGTGATTACTTTAAGTCTTAATTTAAAAATGTGTATCATGGGGCTAGGGAGGTGGCTTAGTGGGTAAGAGTGTTTGCTGCTCTCGCGGGAGACCAGGGTTTCATTTTGAGGACCCAACATCAGCCTATAACTTTAGGTTTGGAAGATCTGATGCCTCTGTGCTCAAGGGTGTGAGCGTGTACACACACACACACACACACACACACACGTATTCACTCACATACAAAGACTTAAATAAACAGAAATCTGAAAAGTATTTTTTGAAAAAAGGGCAACAGTTTAGAAAAGATACAGAAGTGCTGGGGAAATGGGTGCTTCCCCATGTTGCTTTCAGAATATTTTGCATTTTAAAGCAAGATTTGAATTTCTGTGAATGTGCACTTTCCTGGTAAACCCCCATTTGTGTGTGAGTCCCGTGACCATGTCCCTTCCTGGAGTGTTCCTTCTGTATGAAATGAGGCTGACGTTTAAAGCGTCTGTTTTCCTGGTTCTGCTTTGATTTACTTGAGCTGCATTTCACATCTGAATTTATTATGTCCTTTCATATTAACTTAACATATTCATATTAACTTACAATTTTCATTATGGTTTTGAGAGTTCGAAGTGTGTCAGTGAGTTGAGTTTTATAAATCTTTAAGGTATGGCAAGTTATCTAGGAAATCATTGACTTGTTATTGATGGAGAAGAAAAGCTAAAAAATCAAAACAAAACACATAAGGTTAGGTAAATTTTATTATGTTCTGGAAGTCAAATTTTTTTTTTATGTTTTTTAGAACATTCTCAAGGATCTGGAAAAGAGAAAAATTGACTTAAATGCTATTACAGAGAGTAGTGCTGCCCTCCAGCACTTGGTCTTGGGCAGTGAGTCTGTTCTTGAAGAGAACCTCTGTCTGCTCAACGCTGGGTGGAGCCGAGTCCGCACGTGGACTGAAGACTGGTGCAGCACCTTGCTGGTATGTTGTCAGAACACACCAGTGGTGATGTCTTCTCTAAGTAATTACGTTTAAAGCATGCGGTCCTCATTAGTATTCTGTTTCTGGTGTGTCTCAGTTTTGTTTTGCTTGTGCATTTGCTTTATTATTTTATTCTTCTATTGAAAATGTATCAAATGGAAGAATTTACAATACCTCTGTGAAAGTAAAATATTCATGGTAAACAGAGGGGCTGTGTTACTTAATATTTTAATAAACATAGTCTTCTTTTAATAATAGAGTATTTACTTAGTCTAATAATGTAGACATATATATATGCACATGTATATATAAGTGTATATTTATATACGCACAGCCCTCAGTATCTTAGTTATACAGTAGCTCAGATCAATGGTTATCCCAAACAGTGGTGCTTGTAAAATTCTTGACAACTACCTCAGTGAAGTTACTTAAAAACTCTATTCTTTCTTTTGCTTGTCTACAAAATGGGCATTATTATAATTTCTACTTTGTATAATTGTATGATAATTAAATGATTTAAAATTGTGCAGTGGTATTATATAGCAATATGTTAAACATTCCATTATTTTTTTATAATTATGACCATTCCATTTTCATAGTCTTTGCTGGCCCATTTCTACCAATGATTAACATATGGCAGCCCTAATCTTTGAAGTGAAAATTATAATTTATAAGCTATTACTTTATTCTGGACCATTGGATAGGACTTTAACTTAGTTAATTCTCTTGTAAAGTATAGACATAGATAAAAAAAATAAATTACCTATTTGGGCATTTTTTTCAGATCAGTTAGGATATATCTAGGGCAGAGAAGCTCATGTGCTTAAGTCTTAATTGATCAGAAGTTTATATTCTAGTCCATAACCCATTACCCATGTAAATTTATGTAAATTCTGTAATATAATACATCACTATATACCAATGTAGAGAGAAAAGCATAGCTAAACTGGCCATGGTGATACATATGTTTAATCCCAGAATTTAAGAGACCAAGACAAGAGTATCTAATAGTCAAGATCAACCTACACAGCAAGGCTCTACCTCAAAAAAAAACCCAAAAACTCAAAAAACTCTAGCACCCTGTCTCCCCTCAAAAAATCACACCCGGTAGCACAGGCTTGTCATCACTGCTATTTGGATGACTGGGGAGGAAGCATCATAACATGAAGCTTCGTCTTGGGCTACATAGTAAATTAAAAATAGCCTAAATAACTTAAAATAAAAAGTACAAAGAGGCCTGGGGTTATATTCAGTTATGCAGTGTATGAGACCTTATGTTCAGTCTCTGGAAGTGTAAAGCAGCAGCCCCTCCCTCCAAAAACCCCAAACGAAAAACAAACTAAGTGAAAGTATGTAGCAAACATAGTTGTTTTTTGTTGACATGATTGTGTGACATGCAGCGTGCTCTTTGATGGCCTTTTCAATCTCTGCTAAGATTACCATCTTACTATTTCATTTAACCTTGTCAGCATTATTTCCTTCCCTCGCAGAACCATCAGAATCAGCTGGAGATATTTGATGGACATGTCGCTCACATCAGTACCTGGCTCTATCAAGCAGAAGCTCTGTTGGATGAGATCGAAAAGAAACCAGCGAGTAAACAGGAGGAGATCGTGAAGGTAGCCAGCCTCAGGATAATTTGCTGTGGTCTGTTCTCTTGTGCAAGTGTGTTGCCAGTGGTGTGGGTGGTGTTCTCAAGCAGTTTGCTTTTCAACATTCACCATGGTGGGAGAAACCAAGATTGGCCATGGTCTTTCAAAGACCACCACTTTCTCTGGTTGCTGGTACTTCCCGGCAATACCAGGTGTTTATTTTAAATGCCATTAATTCATAATAAGCATCACATGTGTTTGAAATAATTCTCCCTCTCCCTCCCCCTCCCCTCCCCCTCCCCCTCCCCCTCCCCCCTCCCCTTCTCTTTTTTCTATCAGCGTTTACTGTCTGAACTGGATGATACCAGCCTCCAGGTTGAGAATGTTCGGGAACAAGCCGTCATCTTGGTGAATGCCCGTGGAAGCGCCAGCAGGGAACTCGTGGAACCAAAATTAGCTGAGCTGAGTAGGAACTTTGAAAAGGTGTCCCAGCACATAAAAAGTGCCCAAGTGAGTACTTGCATTTTTATAGAAGACCATTTCTTCCCATGGGCATATGACTAAATGGTAGATAATTTTGTTCAGGCCTATTAATTTTTAAATGAATTTTAATAACTGTTTAGCAAAGCAACTTCTGTTACTTATGTATGATTGTTAATATAAGAAAATATTGCTTAGTAAATAACTCACCCAGGAGAGGCTTCAGTGCCAGTTGACAGTCTGAATAGGAATAAAACAGAGATAATTAAGTCATTTCTCAACTGTGGCGTGATCATCAATCCCTTATCTTAAACTCACCCTCTTAATGTATGTCTTTATAGAAAATATATGTGTGTATTTGTTTATAGGTTCACAGATTTAAGTGTTATAAGCTATATAATATATATGATATAAATTCAGTTTATAGTTCACGGAGAAACTTTCTGAATTTACTAATTCAAAAAAAGCTTTATCAATTCAAAGAGGGTCACAAAGAACAGCGATCTTTACAAAATGGTGTCTATGCTTCTGTGTCATTATTTCTTCAATTCCCTGTGTATCTTTCTCATTTTTTTCTCTTTTATTCTTTATTTGAAGAGGGGAGCAGGAGAAACGCTATACTGTAGAGTTCTCAAAGCCTGGCACAGACAGAGCTTTAGTAAATGTGAAGTGGAAAAGATGCAACATTTTCAGTTTAGAGAGAGAACCGTGGACCTTACATGCCCATGCTGAGGGATCACAGGATGCTGGGCAGTTAATAATGTCAGCTGTGCCCATCTGATGGCACTTTAGAGAATTAGTTAATTTAACGTCTTGCCTTTTATCTATTGAAATAACAAAGAGAAAAGATTATTTGTTTTATATGTATGCAGGAAGTAGGTCTTATCTAACTTTAATTTAAAATATTTGGTATAATGGGCCAAATTTTCTTTCCATGCCCTGGGGTATAATTATTCACGACTTAAAACAATATAGCCAGACCTTTCTTGAGCATTTGTCTTCTTTAATCTTGGCTTTGTCTCCTTATTGTGTGACTTATTCCATTTTATTCTTTTTAATAGATTCATGGGAATTATTTTTTTGACATTAAAAGCTAAGCAGAAGAGTGGGGCATTAGAAATAATAAAGAAAATTAGCATCGCCCCCCCCAATGACCTTTGCAGATCATCTGTTGCTTAACTATTTTCACTCACTGATGCATGATACTAGAATCTGAAAAAAAATTATAGCATTTTGTACATGCTCCCTTGAAATGGATTTTTAATGGTAACGTTCTATGGGTAACGTTATAATTTGCTAGGTTAATTTTATGAATGCTGGGCACTTGGGAATGTTGTCTTTGTTAAAATCCTCTTCTTTGTATCTGCTGGCTCATCTCTTACTATTCTGTTGGTACTGGATTTTAGAATCCATTGAGTTGTTTCAGACGTAGAAAATCTGTGCAGGTCAGAAAGTTACAATGCTACTTTTCATAGGTGGCAGACGCTGAATGTTTTCTTCATTTATTTGTAATAAAATTGTCATTTTTACTTTTATTTTCCCAAATGTGTCTGTATAGATGTGAAAATGTGGCATTTGGAAATACAAATCTTTTTTGAGGCTCCAGTATCAAAAAACCCAAGGGGAATTCTTCTTGGTTGGCATGTATGGGAGGTGTTCTCTGGGGCCTCCTTGCTGAGGGCTTGCCATTGTTCCTTTCATGTCTGTGGCAGGGATGGTTTAGATCATGGCCCTGTAGGTTGTTCACCTTGGCAGCTGCCCTACTGTGCTTGAAGCAGCCACAGTGAACTGAATGCACTTCATGTCCCTGGCTCCAGGTTGAGAAGTGAGCAGTTCAAATAAGACCAGATTGCCAAAAGCCATTGCTCCGTGATGAATGACATTAACATCATTTCAGATAAATGCTGGTTTCTGCTGTGACCTTGCCTCTCAGGATGATTTTGGAAAATGAAGTCAGTAGTACCCTCACAGAAGCCTCTTTTCCTTCCCTAGATGCTGATTGGCCAGGATACTTCATCCTACCAAGGCTTGGACCCTGCTGGAACTGTTGAAGCTGCCAGGCCCTTCTCTGACTTGGAAAGCTTAGAAAATGACATAGAAAACATGTTAAAATTGGTGGAGAAGCACTTGGACCCCAGTAACAATGAGAAGGTGGGTGGTCTGCAAACTCTACCCTCATTTTTTTCTCTCCCTTAACAACATGGATTTACTTGCTTGACCCGCCACACAGAACTGAAGACATCCAGATGTGATTTACAGGAGTCATTGCCGAAGCTGTCAGGTGACTCATGCAATGCTTGAAGTTCATATACAACACTCATCTAATCCCAGCATTTAGGAGGCAGATGCAGGAGGAGTGGGAGTTTGTGCTCTTGTCTAACTATATAGCAAGTATGAGGCTACCCTGGGCTACAAGAACAAACAAACAAACAAACACTGATGATGATGATGACGAGGAGGAGGAGGAAGCATCACCACCACCACCACCACCACCACCACCACCACCACCACCACCATCACCACCACTACCACCACCACCACCACCACCATCATCGTCATCACCCCCTACTTTCTGACTAGTTAAAATCATTAGCTAAGGTTTGATGAACTAGGTTTTATGATTTTTTTTTTTTTTTTTGAGACAGGGTTTCTCTGTATAGCTCTGGCTGTCCTGGAACTCACTCTGTAGACCAGGCTGGCCTCGAACTCAGAAATCCGCCTGCCTCTGCCTCCCAAGTGCTGGGATTAAAGGCGTGCGCCACCACCGCCCAGCTTAAAAGTTTAATATTTTTTATTGCATGTCAATGAGTGTTTTGCTTGCATGTATGTCTTTACATGATTCCCTTCAGAGACCAGAAGCGGGCATGGAATCCCCTGGACCCAGAGTTACAGAAGGTTGTGGGCCTCCATGATATTTTATTTTCAAATATAAAGTATTTGAAGAAAATCATGAGTAACGGTTGCATCATTCAGGCCCATGTGACTTGACCCATGCTTCCCTATCCATCTCGGCTTAATTCTTACACTGACCAATAGAGAGTATTAAGTTTGTCTGTGCTTTTTTGTTTTTAGTAATTTTTCTTTTTAAAAATATTTAGAAGGAGGAGGAGCGGGCCCAGATTGAGGAAGTCCTACACAGAGGGGGACATTTGTTACACGAACCTATGGAGGACAGTAAGAAAGAAAAGATCCGTTTGCAGCTCTTGCTTTTGCATACACGTTACAACAAAATTAAGGTAGGATGCCATGATCTCTGCAACAAAGAAGTAACTTACCTAGTTGTGCCATCCAGGCTGGGAATGTAATATTTAAAGACGCAAGCGATATTCAAGCAAATCAGTTAGGGAAATTGTATTATTTCCCTCTCATTTTCTTTTTAGTTTAATTAATTATCAGTTTGGTTTTTTTTTTTTTTTGAGTTGGAGATTGGACACTATGCCTGGTGTATGCTATTGGTTACTTGGGAATTTCCCATCATGCACCCTGATTATACTCACTTCCCAGTTCTCCCATGTCTGCTCCCTCACACTGTGACCTTCCTTACTTAAAAAAAAAAAGAACAAAAAAGAAGACAAAAAAGGAGAGAGAGAAAGAGAGATAATGAACCCCAAGTCCATTTTGTGTTATACTCACTTGAACATGGTCTACTCCCAGTGTCCAGCCCACAAGGGGAAACTGAGTTTTTCCCCACCCTTGCTAGAAGCCATCAGTTGTGGAGAGCTACATTTCAGCATTCTTATCACTGTTTTCAAAACTTTTCTTTGATGGCTTCCTTTTTTAGGCTATTAATTTTTTTAGAGGTCAGGTAGAGGGTAGGGGTTGTCCCAGAAGCCTTCTGTGTTCCTTTTTCTTGACTGTGCATCTGTGGTCATTGAGAATACCACAAAAGTAATATCCTTGTGGGTCATTGAGAATACCACAAGAATAACATCCTTGTGATGTTTTAGTGAAGCCGTACCCCAGGGTTCTACTCTTTGGCAGTTCTTTCTGGAATAAGTTTTATTTGATCACTTTGGAGTCTGAGTGGATTCCTGTGCCTTGGCTTGCTGTTTATTGGCTGTCTCTCTCTGCATGTGCCTTGTTGTATGGTCCAAAATGAAGTTGCCATTGGTATCCACCTTTCCCATTTTCCTTCTAAAATGTCTGTTCTCTAAAAACCCGTCTGTGTAGAAGGAGGAAACTTCAGTACCATATTCCTGTTCATTACATAATGTGAAGCAGGAGTCACAACTATTAGGCTTTGGACTGAGGATAGCTGTCTGAGAAGTGTGTGAGTCCACAAGCATGAGGACTTGAACTGTCTTAGTTCAGTCTCCAGTCTCAGTTTATGTAAAAATACTAAGCATGGTGGTACAGTGCTGTGAACCAGTGCTGGAGTGGCAGGCAGGAGATCCCAGGGCTTTGTTGGCCAGACAGTCAAGCCTAATTGGTGAGCTCTAGGCCATGAGACCAATGAAAGACCTTGAGTCAGTGGGTGGGTGGTCTTCCTAAGGATGACACCTGAGGTTGCCCTTTGGCTTACACACAGGCAGGCACACACACACACACACACACACACACACACACACACACACATATTCATACTTGGATGTACATGTGTAAGTGCATACCTAAGAATATATTCACCCACGCACATACCTGTGCATATAAGAACACATGCATGCATGCACATAAATATCTATGCATTTTTTTTTAATATCCTTGGTCGAATAAAAGAAAATAGAGGTCTCAAGTTGAATTTAATGCCAGGGGTTTACCAGTTGCTTGGTATAAAGTCATAGAAAAACAATGTCACATGTGTGGAGGTCAGAGGACAAGTAACTGGGTTTGTCCTTTCTTCACCCTATGGATCCAGGGCATGCATCATAGTCATGTCATTAGGTTTAGTGGCATGTGCCTTAACCACTGAGCCATCTCCCCCGTCTCGCTCTGCTGGTCTTACTTATGAGTATTGAAATCATTTTAAAAACTTAAACAAATGCATAGCAATGAGAACAATACAGAGACCGAAGTGGCCAAATACATGGTTAAGAGTAGTTAAACCGCAGTCCTTCATGTTAGATCTAGGACTGACACATTTAATAAATAAAGCTAAAAATAATAATGAAAGATTCATGCACATATGCATTGTATGCCAAACGTATTTTCTCCTATAATTCCCTGTCCTTCCCTTTCTCACCCCCTTTCCCTTTTGTCATTTGTTTGTTCCCCTCAAAGTTTCACATCTACTTGCCTGTCACAAATGTCAACATGTTTTTACATTTTGGTTGTTGTTGTTGTTGTTTGTTTTTGTCTAGGAACCACAAAGTAAAGAAAACACATAGCATGTTTCTTCCTGAGACTGGCTTCATTTGTTTACTGTGGCTACATTTTTCTGCTGACCATGTAATTTCCTCTTTCTTTATGGCTGAATAATTTCTGTGTCCATTTCCTTGACACATCCTCAGTTGTTGGATACCAGGTTTCATTCTAGTTGAGCTACTCTTCTGTAGTGAACTCCACTGCAGTCAGTTAGCAACCACAGGGACAGAGCTTGTTTTCTTATGTGAAACATCTTTCAAACGGCCTTTTCCCATTTCTTGGATGGAGTGTTACTATTTTGAAATATATATGAATTCTTGGTGTTAGGGATATAACTCAGCAGGTACTGTTCTTGGCATGTGACATTTGGATGTTTAGCACCCACGTAAATATCTGGTGAATTTGGCAGCTCATCTGTAATTCCAATACCTAGAAGGGCTAGACGGGTGATTCCCCAGAATGAGCTGGTTAGCCAGAGAACAGCAGGGGGATGGCCTGAAGTTCTCCATGTGCACATATATTCATTAGATTATTTTATCCTTATTGATGAAAGGAATGGGTGAGCCTGAACTTGTGACCTCACCCCTGCCAAGTTGGCGTCTCTCTCTCTCTCTCTCTCTCTCTCTCTCTCTCACACACACACACACACACACAGTTTTAATAAAATTTTTATTTAGAAGTGTCTCCCAACTTGAGTTGTTAATTACTTCAACATTCTTTTTTTTTTTTAAGATTTATTTATTTATATTATGTATGTGAGTACACTGTCACTCTCTTCAGACACACCAGAAGCGGGAGTTAGATCTTATTACAGATGGTTGTGAGCCACCATGTGGTTGCTGGGAATTGAACTCAGGACCTCTGGAAGAGCAGTCAGTGCTCCTAACCACTGAGCCACCTCTCCAGCCCTCAACATTCTTTTCTATTTGCTAGAACGTAGAATTTCCTTTCGTAAACATATGCGTGCGTATCTAGAAATGTCTCCAGAATAAGATATAAACTTATAGCTTATGACAATATAAGAATTATTAGAGATAATCTTAATTGGTCTCATTGATAAAGTCAGAAAACCTGTGAACTTGCCTTACACCTGGGTCTCTAGGAGTGCCCAGTTGATGAGAAGTTAACCAGTTTCTAGAAGACAGTGCACACAGATTTTTAAGTTCACCAGTATGCTACTGCTTCAATGATTTACAGCCTAGAGTTTTAATTTCACTTAGAGATCTTGAAGATAACCGTAATCTCTCAATGAAGAATCATGTATTCATTATTGCTACTATCTTCGTCGAATTTGCAGAATACTCTAGTCCAAAAATAAAGGATAAAAGGGAAAGCCTTGATCAGGGGACAGAACTTGGTTACGAGAGTGCTTGTCTCCATGTTCTGGGTTTGGTCCTCAGCAACCTGTGCACTAGGTGTGATAGTGGTGCTGCCACTCAGAAGATGATAGCAGGAGGATCAGAGATGTAGGGTCATCTTTGACTGTATAGAGAATGGAGACCAGTCATGGTGTATAGGAGACCCTGTCTCAAAAGAAAGCATAATGTATCTGGGAACTGGCTATTTGAAAGTTATAGACAACATTTATTAAAGTGCAGCCATCAAGGGTAAAGTATTTTAGCCCCCAAAGGACCAAGCAGCCCATCTTAGACAGCACTGTATTCTGAGGGGAGGATCCAGAATTTCTGCAAAGGAGGTCTGAGTCCATCCTTTCAGAACCCAGAAGGATGTCAGGTGTCTGTGCTTGGCAACACTGTCTCAAAGTTACATTGGTATTTTTTCAATCAACACCCTCATGGCATTTCATGTGCTAATTAATTAATTAAAATTAATTCATCAATTAATGAACTATGGTCTCATTCTGTTGTCCTTCCTGACCTTGAACTAAGGGATCTTTCTATCTCTGCCTCATGAGGAATGAGACGTGTAGGCGTGTGCTACTGTGTCCACTAACTATGTTTTGAAAACATATTTCGCTTCAGTTTTGTGCAGTATGGCCTATAAGTACTTAATATAATTGTGGGGTTATAGAAGGATGATGCAATAATGGTCTTAAAATAGTGTGCTTCGTGAAGAACTTATGATTGACAACATATTTGTGTTTCCGTAAGAACTCAGGGGTGCAGATGTGTTCCCTGCTTGCTCGATGAACATAGGCAATGGTGGGTTCACTCTGACTGTCTCTAACATGTATAGCAGCAGACTGCAGGAGAAAACTGAGGGAGTTTGTTGAGTTTCTGTAGCAATGAAAGCTAAAATAGGATTATATTTAATGTATTTTTATTAGCATTTATTAAATGTATGATAAGGGTTTCATTATGACATTTTATGCATGTGCATAATGTATTTTGATCATAATCACCTTATTTGTGTTTCTTAAAACTTTGGGTGACATTCAGGAATTCTTCAACACCCCTCCCCCTATAATTTGTTATTACTTTCATGGGGGAGGTTTTAAGATACTTGCCTATTTATTTATTTATTTATTTATAATTCTGTTTTAATAGACAATCCCTATCCAGCAGAGAAAAACAATTCCTCTTTCTTCTGGAATTACATCATCAGCCTTCCCTGCAGATTATCTGGTTGAAATTAATAAAATTTTACTCATTCTGGATGACATTGAATTATCACTTAATATTCCTGAGCTAAACACCATTGTCTACAAAGATTTCTCTTTCCAGGAAGACTCTCTGAAGGTAACAATCCAGGTGCTGAACTTCAGTAGCCATGGTTAATAGAAAAAGTACAGAAACAGTACCAATCTCCCTTCTCTTCCTGTTTTGCCTTTTCCCTCCCCCTGCCTCCTTTTCCCTCCCTTTCCCTCCCTCTCCTCCTTCATCCTCCTCTGTTTATCTTTTCTCTCCTTCTTTCCCTCTTCCTTCCTTCCCTCCTTCTTTTCTCCCTCCCTTCTTCTCTCCCTCCTTGTTGCCTCTTGTTTTTTAAAGATAGGGCTGCCTTGGCTAGCCCAGGCTCATCCTCTTCCTCCCCTTACCTGCGGGGAGCTGAGATTCCAGGCATGACCACCATGCTCACATATAAGTTGCTGTTGTACTTTCTTAGATAATCCAAATCCTTGATTGTCCCAAATTAGTGATAAAGTATAGAAATAGTTACACTTTACTGTATTCCCTGGTGGGATACAACATTTTTTTTTTCAATTTAAAAAGAATCTAGGTCTGGACTTTTATGAATGCACATTTATTTGCAGCAGCAGAGATCTAGCTTTAGTCTGATGTAAAATCGATTGTCATTTGTGTCAAATGATGTCAGGTCATCCATATTGATTTAAGATTGGCTGGTTGCCCCATTGTGGAATTGCGCATTATTGCAAGTTAATGTTTTGAGTTCTTTGAAAGTTTTTCCCCATGTATTTGATTGTACTTCTATATAAAGTCATAGTACAATCTCTGATAGATTCAATAATTCATTTTCTCATTTAAGCTACAGTAATTTGGCATTTAAAACTATAATTCCAGGAGTAGTCCTTTTTTTTAAAAACCTACATTGAATGCTATTAAAGCTACCTTTCCTATATCCTGCCTTGAAGCCAGTCAGAACATCTGGAGGGTGCTTTCCATTCACCATTGTGATGGTATTCCTCACATTTTGGTGATTGTAAGATTTTTATATAGAAAAGTTCATAAGAAAACCAACAGTGTCAACTAACCTGGACCCTTGGGGATTCTCAGAGACTGAATCATCAATTAAAGAATAAGCACAGGCTGGACCTTGCCTCCTCCTTTTCCTACACACACATATGTAGCAGATGTGAAGCTTGGTTTGACAACTGCCTGACCTCAGTGGGAGAAGATGCACCTAGTCCTGCAGTGACTTGATGTACCAGGGTGGGGAATACCCAGGTGGGGTGTCACCCTTTTCAGAGTAGAAGAGGAGTGGGATTGAGGAGAGGAGCCATGCCGGGAACACCAGGAGGGGGTGTGTGCAATTTGAATGCAAATTGAAAAAATAAAAAATTAGGGGAAAAAAATAGACATCTCCCATTTGCATACATAACAGTAATTAGCATATTACTTTAAATGAGTGTTATACATATAAATCTTTATCTGTGATCTTGTCTTTGTCCAATGATGTGTTTGCAGAATATCAAAGATCAACTGGACAAACTTGGTGAGCAGATTGCAGTTGTTCATGAGAAGCAGCCGGATGTCATTGTCGAAGCCTCTGGTCCCGAAGCCATTCAGATCAGGGACATGCTCTCTCAGCTGAATACAAAGTGGGACCGAGTGAATAGATTGTACAGTGACCAGAGAGGGTATGTGAGTTAAGTGAATATTTACCTTAAAGTCATGTAAGTACAAGTTCACGGGTCATTGAAAGAGTCCATGTGTGCATTAAAATCACAGAAATTAATTTTCCATGTAGTTTTAATATGACGTGATTAATAAATAGAGATGAGCTTCAATACTTAAAGAGAAATGTGTCTACAGGCACACACCATTTAGCACATAATTTCTTAATAATCTGGGGACACCTTTAGTTTTTAGCATAAAAATAAGTTTCTTTTTTTAATTAGAAAGGATTTTATTAATGTTCCTTTCTCCCACGCACCATGATTAATGTGAATGGAGAGCAGAAGATGCTTCAGATAATTGGAATTCATATATAGACACAGGCCTTCTTTAGTCTTTTTCTTCTCTATAACCTTCCACCTCATAGAATGTTTTGGAACTTTATTGTTATTAGACTTCGAACAGGTGCCTGTGAATAGGTGACTAGGTGCCTGTGAATAAGGAAAAACAGGTGTGACTTTTTTCCCAGTAGCTGTGAATGTAGTGAAATGCAAATACAACATAAAATAGCCCAACCAAAAAATACCATGTAACAGAGAATTCACCACAGAGCAATACATTGGAAATATTCAGATACAAAAGCAAGGAATCATATGGTTAAATTTTTTTTAGCTCTATAATTCATGTGACTGTTCAATCAGTGAAGAAATAGGCCTTAGTAACCTTTGTTTTTATGTAAATTTATAAAGTGGTCTCTCTATGTAGTTAGTGAACATTCTTATGTACATCCCCATATATTTTTTTTTGTTAGAACTGGCATAGTAGTTACTTTACATGTTAGTTACACAAGTACTGATCAAAGCAACTTAAAAAGGAAGGATTATTCTGGCTTATGGTTTCAGAAAATATAGTTTGCATGATAGGCAAGACATGGTCACAGGAAGGAGGCTGACTGATCACATTTCATCAGCAATCAGGAAGTGTAGAGAGAACAGAAAGTGAGATAAAATAAAGCCTCAAAGCCTCTGCTAAACTATATGCTTCTTCCAGTGAGGCTGTCTTCTAAAGGTTCTTCAAGCATTTCAAACAGCGCCACCAGCTGGCAACCCTGTGTTGTAACACACGAGCCTATGGTGACATTTCACATTCAAATCACAGCACTTGGTTATTACAGGAAGACAATTAAAAAAACAAGATGTTGAAGCTCTCTCTGTATTGTAACATGAACTTGGCTACTGTATCCTAGCTACTGTATTTATAAACTTGGCCTTCTTTTAGAACTCTGGCTAGCATTGGTAGGAATATTTCACCAATATTACAGTGATAGGTTCATTGTTGTCTTTCTTTACTGTGTTCTCAATGGTATTTGGAGGTCCTTTGTAACAGTAATGGCTCATCTTTTAAACCAATGGATTGCTACTTAATGTTTCAAAATGTTTCTCTACCTGGAAGATATTACTTATGTATTATTTTATTTATTTGTGAGTATGTCTTTTGTATGTCTCTCAAAATGGCATGTACCCTTTGACATAGAGCCAATTTAGTTTTGTGAAATTACATCTTATAGTAGCTTCCTTTATGATTATATACAGTTAACAAAACTTACATATCCATTCCTTGTATCTGCTGTATGCAACGAAATAAAAATGTATGTTTTGAAATCAGTATTAGCTGCATGAGTTCAAATTTCCATGAAGTGATCCATCAGGGTTTGAGTTTGGAATGCACTCTGTTTAGGTCCCATCTCAGTAGCCTTTCTACTACAGCTTCAGTACCATGAGTACTGTGCATTCAGGACCATGAGTACTGTGCATTCAGGA
>JANHMN010000004.1:146911278-146925915 GCA_030674055.1 Rhabdomys pumilio
ACCATGAGTACTGTGCATTCAGGACCATGAGTACTGTGCATTCAGGACCATGAGTACTGTGCATTCAGGACCATGAGTACTATGCACGCACCTCTACTTTTCGAATAATCCTTAAGTAACTATTTGTACACATGCAGTTAAACACTCACCAGCTCTAATTTGCCTCACTGGTCTTAAACAAATGATCAATGTCTCCCTGACAACTTTTTATTGTCCTTATTGTTATTGAAAATGTCATAATCTAAAATTATGTTATCTTGTATTAATTTGGTTGTGATAATTATGTTTTAGTGTACCATTCATTTTAACTAAATGCTATATTTTTATTTGTAAGTTGTGAATTTTCTTCACCCAGTATGTATAATTTCTCTTCGGTGTTCTATATTAGTTATTCTTTTCTTGGCCTTTTTTAAAACTTGTTTTTACATTGTTTCAACTTGAAATGAAGCCTTCCATCAGTAAAACCACATACTTCAAAGAGTAGAGTAATTAATCATGTTTTTATGTTTCACTATACTTAAATGGTAAAGGTCTAAATTTGGATGGATTAGCATGCTTATAATTAATCAAAAGTGACTGTGTAAGTTAGAAAAGGCAAAAACCTTTTTAACATAACACACTCAATTTAAACTGTTAAAATGTTTGACATATTATTATGATTATTTTGAAAGAGAGGTTGCTTCTGGGTAGCTCCGAGAAGCTTGAAGCTCCTCTGAGTGTGTTTCTTGTGCTCCAGGTCCTTCGCCAGGGCTGTGGAGGAGTGGAGGGAGTTCCACCATGACCTTGATGACCTCACACAGTGGCTGTCTGAAGCTGAAGACCTGCTGGTAGACACTTGTGCTCCAGATGGCAGCCTGGACCTAGAGAAAGCCAGGACACACCAGCTGGTGAGTGTGTCCCATCCCAGGAGCGGTGTGTGCAAGAAGGTTGGATGCTTGTTCAGATGTGGTTGCTGAGATGTATCACAGAAGGTGGAACAAATTCTATTGATTTTTTTATATGTACATATATCATTGTAATTTTTATCACTGAACTTTTTTTCCTACGCCTAGTTTTCAGTTTTGAAATGTTAAGAAACATTGGTCATCATACAATTTATAATCCAGATTTTAAAGAAGTTTTAAAAAAGAGAAGGTACCTGTAGGTTGCTGATGTGAGAGACAGTTATTTTTTTAAAATATTTCAAGATACATTTCCCTTCAGAAAATTCAGAAAATTTTATATTCATAGTAACACAAAAAATTGTGTCTAAGACTGTATGAAAGACAGAAAAATATATGTCTGCTTTATGTCCCTAATACCTTACGCACCCCAGTTTTTTCTTTTTCCTTTTTTTTTTTTTTAAATCATTTATTTTTGTCATGAAAGTTTACTATTCTTTGTGGACAGGCAAGCCTCTTGTAGGACTCAGCCTTGAGACTATGTAGCACCCCAGCAGAGTCAGCCGGGCAACACAGTAGGTCACTAAAGAGAGTAATGGAGCCAGCAGAAGCTCAGACTTCCATTGCCAAATGTAGTTCTTGTTTTCCTACACTTTCAAAATGTATTTTCTATAGACAGGTCTTGGGGAGTCAAAAACAATACCTCTCCCTCACTTGTCAACATGGATGGTATTGGTTTTTTTTTTTTTTTTTTTTTTTTTTAAAGTTTGTATTACAGATAAGTAATTAGAATGACTTTGAAGTAGCCCTTAATCTGTGACTTTAAAAGTTTTACAGACCGAAGCAGCATCTCAATAAAATGCACAGTGAAGATTTTTTTGTTTTTTGTTTTTTTTTAATAAATGCCTGGACATAAAAATTATATTGGCCAAATATTTGTGTGTGTGTCCACATGACCCCGAAAGTGTAATTAACTTCTTTGAAAAGACATTTTTATGAACATAAACAACCCTTGCAGGAATTGTTTCTGTAGCTGTTAAGTTGGTGGTACAATGCCTAGTGCACTGATGGTGTCTGAACAGTTTGATTGAGTGGGAGAAACTCATAACGTGTTATCTGCCCTAGGAACTGGAAGAGGGCCTCCGCAGCCGCCAGCCTAGCCTGATCAATGTAAACCAAAGGGGAGAGGACATTGTGAAGAGACTCTGCCCCTCAGATGCAAACTTCCTCAAGGATAAGCTGGCAGGTTTAAACCAGCGCTGGAGCACTCTTGTAGCTGAGGTGAAGGAGCTGCAGCCCAGGTGATGATTCAGTTCTGAATGTTTTGAGCAGAGGGGTGAAGATTTCATGCAAATTACATAGAAGCTAACCCAATACCATGATATTAATATTAGTGACATTTAAGACTTCCACTGTCCATGTTACTTATGACAGTTTTTAGGCTTTCTTGGGGTGATGACTCAGTCAATAAAGTAAAGTGCTTGCCATGCAAGCATGGAGACCCTTCCTTAGATCTCTGGCCCCATGTGAAGTTGTCCCTGTTGCAAAAAGAGGTTTCTTTGATGAGAGATCAGAATTACACTTATCTGGGGAGAGAAGTTAAATATTTAGATTGTATTTATGAATTCTGTTGGTTTAGGTAATTGGTGGTTGTAAGTGCTCATCCAAGTTCCCTGACTTCACTAACCTTGGGTAGCTGGCTAGGTTTCTAGTACCAGGCGTGGTTTCCAGTTTGTTGAATGGGCCTTACGTCCAGTTGTACAAAGGTATTGTCCCACTCATGCTGATCACCCACCACAGCGCTTCTCATCACCAATTCCCTTCTGCAAAAGAAAGCTGTAGTGTCAGACAGTTGCTTGAGGGTTAAATGAGACAGTATTTGAAAAGTGTGTATGTCTTAACTTTTTATGGTGAATATTTAAAATATCCATTTTTTAAAAGGATTTATTTATTTATTTTATGTATATGAGTACACTGTAGCTGTCCTCAGATGCATCAGAAGAAGGCATTGGATCCCATTACGGATGGCTGTGAGCCACCATGTGGTTGTTGGGAATTGAGCTCATGACCTCTGAAAGAAGCCAGTGCTCTTAACCACTGAGCCATCTACTCAGCCCCAAAATATTCATTTCTTATAACACTTTCTCTTGAACTCATTTTCCCAGTGTGTTCTTGCTGTGTATTGCTAATTGTCAATTAGTTTAATCAGTTTTACCAATATTCTCTTGCACTGGGCATTCAAATGTCACTAAGAGCTCAGACTGAAAAGAAGAAGTTGAAAGGAAGAAAGCGTGATCAAGGCAAGTGTCCACATGAAGATGTTGACACAGAGGCAGGGAAGGTGGGCTGTGGAAGTTGGTACTAATGAGGGGTACTGAAGCTGAGTTTCAAGGCATTTATAGTCATTTTTTGTGAATTCTTTCTAGGGTGAGCCTTTGTGGCAGCTAGCTTTCTACTGCAATAATGCATAATCAAGATGATTATCTTATAAAGAGAGAACATTTATTTTGGGTCTCAGTTGTACGGGTGTCAGTCTGTGAGCGTTTAGCCCCACTTCTGTGGCCTTGCTCTGGGATATTGTGGTTGGGGTACCTGCTAAAGCAGATGGCTTGCTTCATGGCCAGGAAGCAGGAGAGGAAAAAGACGACTGAGGCTCCCATGTCAGATTCTCCTTCAATGTCATGGGCCTCATGTGTTGAACACTCCCATCAGTTTTTGTAAAATTCCCACCACTGCCAGTAGCTTCATGAGTTTTTATGGGATTTCAGAAGAAACTGCTAACCTTCCTAAGAGAAGATATAGAATTGGGAGTTGTGAGTACCACACCCATGGCTGTGTGAGAGATGGGCAGATGAGGAGACAAAAAGATGAGGACCACACCATGGTTGTATGAGAGATGGGCAGATGAGACAAGAGAGGAGGACCACACCATGGCTGTATGAGAGAGATGGGCTGATGAGGAGACAAAGAGTGGAGGACCACACCCATGGTTATTTGAGAGATGGACTGATGAGACAAGAGAGGAGGATTCAGTATCATAATGGGAGGTGCTTCTGAGCTTACATGCCATGCTCATGGATTTCCATGGATCATCCTCTCCTGCAATAATCAGCCAGATTACTGTTATTGTAATACATTAATATTAATTTCACCATTACTGATATTATCAATTATTATACTTATATATAAAAACTGCATATTTAATAATAAAACATCAATCAATAATTAATATAAATAATAAAATTATTAATTTATATAATACTATAATAGTCAATGGTCAGTTAGGTTTTCTAAAGAAACCAAACACAAACCTGCTGCTGGCAAGATATTAACAACAGCTGCAGAAATGCCCGTCGATTTTCCAGTGGGTTTCTGTGGAGTATGAAAATCATTCTTTCCCAACCTACAAGATGACCTCCTCAACACACACTTTACTCAAGCTTTTGGAACTAAATGGAGTAATGAGTCTCTTTCTCAGCTTCTTGTATTTTCACTATTTCTGAAAACAATATTGTTTTTCAGATATTCATATTGAACTTCACTTCTGTTCCCTCACCTATTCGTATTGGGGCCACTTTGGAACCCCAAGAGGTTCAGGGTCATTGAGAATTACCACACTGTTTACTTTGTTTTTGTATTGAGTGCCTGCAGGTAAATATTTGCACCTTTACAGTTTATGATGTCATTCCTTAATAGGCAATTCTTACCCAGTGTTTGGCCAGGAATTTAGAATTTATTTCTACTCTTAGGAATAACCTAGTGCACATTATATTTAGCTGATTTGCACATGAAAATTACTTGATAATATTAGTTTCTTTTATAGTTCTAGTTTTAGAGCATGAAAGTCATGATTATGAAACACTGGCAATTTAATTTTCAGTATTTCTGAAACAAAAGAGCTATAACAGGTATTTTGTGTGTTTCTAAAGTTGTCAGATTAAATTTTTTTTACATTTTATTATAATTTCTGCCACCATCATTATTACTTCATTTGTTGATTTTTATTTATTTATTTGTTTAGGAAGCCAAATAAAACTTTATTGTTCATTTTTTTTCTATTTAAACTTCATAGATTGCTTAGATGTTAATCAGCACATAAAGTGTATGGGAACGTTAGTTTCTGAAGCAACAGCAGGCAGATAGTTTAATTATCCAATAGAACATAGGAAATGTAAGAAAGTGGGATGTAAATTCTTTCTTCTTTTAATTTAAATTTATTTTTTATTCAATATTTTATATACTTACATTTCAGATGTTATCCCCTTTTCCTATTCCTCTGTCCCTATTAACCTCCTATCCCATCCCACCTCCTGTTTTACTTTTATGTTGTTTAAATTACATGCAAGTATTAAGGTCAGTTCTAGGTTGAGGAACTAGCAATACAATAGATGCAAATAGTCAAGGAACAAGCAAGACAATAAACCCAGATAGTCAAAGAACAAGCAGGACAATAAACAGAGTCCCGTGATCACTATTTCTAAGGGCTTATAAGGATGACCAAAATATCTGAGACTACTACTTTGTTCTACCTTAAGGTTTAGATTCCTGCCTGTAATTATTTCTTTGTTCTAGCCTAATATTTAGATTCCTTCCTGAAATTACTCCTTTGTTCTAGCCTAGAATCTAGATTCCTGCCTGAAATTACTTCCTTGTTCTTGCCTAGAATCTAGATTCCTGCCATAAATTACTTCTTTATTCTAGCCTAGGATTTAGATTCCTGTCTGAAATCACTTCTTTGTTCTAGCCTAATGTCAGATTCCCGCCTGCAGTCCATTTCCTTGTCCTTGGCCAATGTCAGATTCCTGCCAGGCAGCCCCAAAAGCTCTCCACATCTCCCCCTTTTTATTGCATAAGCCAGACTGAGTCTGTCTTAGGTGGTTCTGACAAGAATGCCTTCTTTACCTGTCATGGAATATGCATTATCAAAAGCAATGCATTTTTGTCTTAGGTTGGTAAGGCTCTGTGCAGAATCTTACCCGTTCTTGCCTTGCCAGCCTGTTCATTTAATAACTCTGTCTGGGGGGTCCATTTTCAGTTTCAAGTCATGTACTTTGGTTGCCAACATGTTGATGTTGTTAAAGACAAGCTTTAACAGGAATAAAAGTATTCCCAGGATAAAACGGGCTAGCCTGATCAAGCTATATATGCCATTCGTGAGGTTTAACCAAAAGGGAAATACTGACCTCAAGCCATGGATAATTTTATCAGCTTTAACTACAGCATCAAAGCTCAGTAGAGCAGCATTTTTTAAAATTCGTAATCTCACTATGCAAAGTTAAAATATCCAGAGAGGCGTTAGAATTATGCCAAATACTCTACACATGTCTTTAAACTTTTTTCTAATTATAATGACTATCATTGTAAATTTTAGAAGTAACACAACTCCAATGGTATTTGGCATGACACTCAAGATGGCTCCTAACTCTTAAACCCTGAACTTCCTTCCGATAATTTGAATAAGATATAGAGCATCAATCTGTTGTTCCAAACACCTATATAAATCATCTTGTATACTCAACACATTAGTAACATTTTTTTTTTTTTTGCTAAATGATTAACAAAAGTAGCTGTTTTAACTTCTTGTGTCAAAGCAATTGCAGAAGTAGTGGTGCTCGCAATTAATGTAATTAAAGCTCTTATACCAGCAATAATCAAACCCACTACCCTTTTGTTTCTTAAAGTAACTCATTTCTTCCAGCACTCACAAGCTTTTTTCAGTGAATCAGGGTTTTCTAATACTCAGGGCAGTAAGACAAAAGCTGATTGATAGACCCCCATAACAGACATGCCAGGTTTCAGCACACTAACATAATTAGAAAGTATACAGTGAATGCAATTTACAATAAATACTGTGGAAGAGACAAAAGTAATTTTAACTTGACCATTAAAAGAGCCTTAACATATGAGCTAACCCTTGTTTGAAATCCATATCGTGTCCCAACTTTATCTCTTGGGATCATAACGTCATAGAAAACTGCAGCTAACTTCCAAATATGTATCTGAAAATGTCCATATTTTTGAAATGAAGACTGTTATTTCCAATATTGGATTGATTTCTAGACCAGAACATGATTGAGTTTTAATAACTGGTCACCTTTAAGAAAAATACAAGAGTCATTATAACTTTTCTTTTTGATTGTCTGTCCCACAAGGTCTAAAAACTTGAGGCAAGGCAGCTTGTCCCATCTTGGATTTAGGCAAGCAAAAAACTTTTTTTTTCAATATTTCTGAAAAAAAAATAACTATACAGGTATTTTGGGTGTTTCTAAAGTTGTCAGATTAAATTTTTTTTACATTTTATTATAATTTCTACCACCATCATTATTTTTTCATTCATTTTTTTAATCTGAAGTACATTTTCTTTTTTTAAAATAAGTTATTTTTTAGGCAATTTTTATTAGGTCTAAAAAGCTAAGTATTATACCTTTGCATTATGACTGTTGTTGTTGTGTATCATTAACATACAATATAATATATATAGAATAGTGTCATAGTATATATTGCATGCATATTTTGTTCTATTTATGGTATCATTTTATGCTTTTTATGGTTAAAATAGAAAAGGTATCTTGAGATTGTTAATTCCCATTAGGGATGGCACAGTGTAATTTATTCCAGTGTCCCAGTCAGTTTTCATTCAGTGTCTAGTTACAGCAACTTAAAAAGTAATGATTCTACTAAGCTTTTAACAGCTTTCAAACCCTTTTTTATTTTAAATCTACAATCTTATATGCCATCTGGGTTCTGATCATACTTAATCATCTGACAGATGGCTGGTATCCCTAGGTGTTATTCTTACACCATTAAAAGGATCTAACTAGGGAAATCTGTTGTCATAGTCATCTCTTGGTCTCATGTGCACCCTTTAGACCTTGGCTGGATTTTTCCTTTGTCTCCTTTTTATAATGTGACACCCTATTCGTATGTTATACTTATTTTAATGAACCAATCAAGCATATATATGTATATGTGTGTGTGTGTATATATATATATATATATAGTCTAATATTTAAAGATTTCAATTCTCAGTATGTTCCTTACTCATATTTTTGCTGTCATATATGTAGAAGGACAAATTCTGCTACTTTGTGTATAAAACCAAAAATGATGTCTTTCTGTCTCCATGGAGAACTCGGATAATCATTCATTTTTTCCTTATTTTACACAAGGACATTTTCATTTTTTCCTAACTAATACTGTATTATACAGCAATAGCTAACTTAAACACTTTCATATTAACTTGCCATTTAATTTTTATGATGAGAAGATAAGACTTTTCAGTGTGTCTGAATTTAATTAAGGAAAATAATCCCTTTAGTCTTCTATGTAATCTATTATAGTCTGTATACATGGCTGTTAATGTTTATTAAAAATACACATTTAGTATAATTATTAGAAATTATCTCTGTTGGGGTTATGGGGATCAGGATTTCCCAAACAAATATATACTGTTTTGGTTACTCAGTAATTTCAGTCAATATTTTCCCTACTGTGTTCTTTTAGGCTAAAGGGAGAAAGTAAGCAGGTGTTGGAGTACAGGAGCCGGCTAGATGAGGTCATCTGCTGGTTAACGAAACTGGAGGGTGCTGTGCAGAAGACGTCAATCCCTGACACAGAAGAAAATCCACGGGAATTGACAGTAAGGAGTTTGTAATATTTCCAGAGCTTTCTAATGCTGGATCAATACACTTGGGGAATAAGACAGTTTTGAATTAAGTGGAGTGGGAAGCATAGCTTTGTCCTTTATGATAAGTGTGGTAAATTTGAAAGAGTTGGTTTTTTTTTTCTCCATCATTTTTCGTTATTTTGGTCATGTGGAGATGAAACAAAAGATTAGTAAGTCTGATCTTGATCCTGGATTAAAAGATGTAGACTATCTTAAAGTGAGTTAGAACATAATACAGCCATGAAGTAGACTTTTTGCCTTTAGATTTGGAAAGTAATTGCTGATTATTTGTCACGGTGACTTTAACAAGAAAATCCTGGGTGTTGTGTAATGAATTTATTGCACTTGAAGCAGGCTTAGAGTTACAGTTCAGCAATCAGAGGTTTTTGTTGTTGATTTGTAGCCAACAGGATTTTGTAATAGTTGTACTTCTGCATACATGCATGCATGTGTGTACACAGACACACAGTCTATGAAAATATGTAAAGATATAGAGATACCTAAACATGAAATCTCTGTGAATATTCAGATCCATAGGCATTTGTAGTTTCTATTAAGAATTGAGACATTAATAGTAGAACATTGAACAGAATCTATTTTCTAAAAATGGCCTGTCAGATAAAACACTGTGGTTGTCTGGTAACCTGATTCAATCCCCCAACCAGTGTTAAAAATCTAGATGTTATGGCATGCTTCTGGAGTGCCAGCATTCCTGCAGAAAGGAGCTAGGTAGAGACAGGAGAATTACTCAGATTTATTAGGGTCAGCTAGCCTAGGTACTCAGTACAAGTACTCAGTACTCAGAAACCCCACTTAAGTAAGGTGGTAGGACAGAACTGACTCCCAAAACTTGTCCTCTGACCTCCACACGTGTGCATGCATGGCGCACGCGCGCGCGCACACACACACACACACTCAAAAATAATAACATAAAAATTGTATTTTAATGTGACTAAAAATATATGTGTGCACACATACAAAGCTATGTTCAAAAAGGTATTTAACTAATTTGAGAAGAGGTTTTGCCATAGAGACATATGGTCAAAGTATCTTGAGAAAGATTTTAGTGATGATGGGAAATATGTGAGTAGTGTTCATTAATTTTTTTCCTTGAAGTATGAGGATATTTTTACTTTATGTAAAGAGTCAAGAATTTTCTTCCAATGTCCTGTTTGTAAAGTACTTGGAAGATTGACAAAGGGTAAGACAGCATATTAAGATGGAGAAATGTAGCCATGATCAGGATGAACCTTGGCAATGTAAATAGAGTTTGGTACTGGTGAAGGGGGTGGGCCTGTAGCACTGGCCCAGCAGGTCTGAGCGCTAACTGCTCTTGCAGAGGCCCTGCATTCAGTTCCCAGCACCTGTGTCAGGCAGGCAGTTTGCAACTGCCTGTAACTACAGCTTCAAGGAATCAGATACTCTCTTTTAGACTGTAAACTCAAATGTATATCTTTCCCACCAACATATATACTTGATTAAGAATAATAAAAAAGAATGTGTGTTTGTGCATGTATATTCAGAAATATGCACATGAGTGTATGTTCATGTCCCACCAGTGAGAGTGTATTAACAGTTTTGGTAAGCTGACTTTCCATTTAAAAAGCCTGAGTCCCAAATTTATAAGGATATTTTCTCAAGAGAATATACTATATATGGTATACTCCGTAACTCTCCCTCAGAACAACCTTCTAACCGTGACTGGGTTAGTTTGTTTGTTTGATTGTTTTTTGATGCTTTCAGGACTTAGCCCAAGAGATGGAAGTTCAAGCTGAAAACATTAAGTGGCTGAACAGAGCAGAACTGGAAATGCTTTCAGACAAAAATCTGAGTTTGCGAGAAAGAGATAAACTTTCGGAAAGTTTGAGGAATGTAAACACAACGTGGACCAAGGTGTGCATGTGGGAATCCAGTAATGTGTTCCTCATGTCTATTAACGTTTAGAATTATATTTGCTTTGGTGTCTGTGTGTGTGTGTGTGTGTGTGTGTGAGAGAGAGAGAGAGAGAGAGAGAGAGAGAGAGAGAGACAGACAGAGAGACAGACAGAGAGACAGACAGAGAGACAGAGAAAGACAGACAGAGAGAGACACAGAGAGAGAGAGAGAGAGACAGAGACAATGTACCATAGGTAAGGGAATAACTTTTGGGAATTGGTTCTCTTCTCCGACGTGGGTTCCAGGGATTGAACTAAGATTGTAAGGCTTAGTGCAAGCATTCTTACCAGACGAAGCCATCTTGCTGACCCCTATTTTTTGATTCCTTGAGTAAAGAATTGTTCTCTTGCTGTTGCTCTAAGTGTGCAGATACAGGTCTGGCATATGGGTGTTTTTCAGCACTTTACAATAGTCTATATATTATAATATATCATATATCATATATCATAATATATATTTTCATCCACTATCACATGTATTCTTTGAGAATATTTTTGTTTCACATGGGATTCTTTGTTCTAGGGGATGTGTATATTTTCAAACATACAATGTTATGGTTGTTTATTGAAATTTGGCAATAAAATGCCAGTAATTATAGTCTGAAAATGAAGACCTTAAAATAGCTTCTTCATGCTGAACAAGACTTTCCGATGCCTGTTTATTTTTGGTGATATTTATCCCTTTAGTATGATTTACTAGGATCCAGTGGAATTTAATAACATTTGACAAAGCTTAAACTAAGATGGGAATTATTTGTCTTATATGATTAATTTGTTTCATAGTGCTAATGGGTTAAAGGTAGATAAAATCATAGGATTCTCTTTATTTTGTCTGGGTACCCACTAGGTCAATATACAGAGTCTATTTGAGACATGGAATGGATGTGTCCCACCCTCGACTGTCAGTCACTTGACTCTCTTTTGAATTCTATCAAACTGGGAGTCTGGGAGTCTCTGGGAATGCAGTGGCATACAACTATAGCTCTGACAATTTGACATTTAGGAGGCTAAGTTTGGAGAAGAGTCTCCTCAAAGCCAGCCTGGGCTACATCGTGAGATCCTATCTCAAGAGGAAGAGAGTAAGAAGAAAGAGGAGGACAAGCTATGAGGAATGAAGTGTATTATGCTGTGTCTGACAATCTGTGTGTGCTTTCTACATCCAGCCTTTGTGACTGTCACTTATTGTCTATGTGATCACTCGTTATCTCCATCTCAGGCCCAGAGCTCTCTCTGTTCTCTACACTCAGATCTTCAGTGTCTCTGCTTAGGGAGCTAATAGGTGTCTGAACAGTTAGAAAATTGCACTCCTGATTTCTACTTTTCCTTTGGGCCTTAATTTATATCTCATTCCTCAGTTAATGGCATATATGTCTCTATTATCGCCTAAACCAGAAATCCTGAATCATTAAAATGCCATATAAATTATAACTGTGAATTATAACTCAATAAAAAGATATTTCTTCCTTTTCTTACACATCCAAACACACATACCCAGATACAGACACACCCAGACAGACACTTGAACCCAGACAGAGACATGCACCCAGACAAACACACATCCAGACAGACACATACCCCCCACCCCAATTCTTTGAAGCCACTGTCATTGGCTTCTTCTATGTACTTGATGATGGTTTAAGGAATAGGTGGACAGCTACATGTGATAAATCAGACAAAGGTAAACTTTTTGATGTATAGATATTGGCTGTCCATGAATGTTTTGCACAGTTGTTTCAGTTTTCTTTATGTTAAAAAAATAATAGCATACATTGGACTACATTTCCCCACTTTGTATTGTTTGTCCCAAGCCATAGTCATCTCTGAAAAAGCCCTCCTCCCTGGTCCCCTCCTCCCTGGTCTCTTCCTTCCTGGTCTCTTCCTCCCTGGTCTCTTCCTCCCTGGTCCCCTCCTCCCTGGTCCCCTCCTCCCTGGTCTCTTCTTCCCTGGTCTCCCCTCCCTGGTCTCTTCCTTCCTGGTCCCCTCCTCCCTGGTCCCCTCCTCCCTGGTCTCTTCTTCCCTGGTCTCCTTTTCCTTGGTCTCCTCCTCCCTGGTCTCCTCCTCCCTGGTCTCCTCCTCCCTGGTCTTCTCCCTGGTTTCCTACTCCCTGGTCTCCTCCTCCTCCCTGGTCCCCTCCTCTCTCATCCCCTCCTCTTTGGTCCCCTCCTCCCTGGTCTCGTCTGCCGCCCTTTCTCATTGTCCCAGCACAGCAGCCACATTTGTTAAGATGTAAGTGAGATCCAGTAACTCTGAGCAATGTCCACTAATGATTTTCCGTCTTACTGAGAGTAAAAGCCAATTGTCCTGCCTGTGATTTATAAGGCCTCTCAGACTGTCTTGCTGCTGTCTCTGACTTTATCTGATGCTTTCTCATCGGCTCTCCACTCTGGACATATTGGCTCCTGTGTCACTTGCCAAATCCATTTGTATATATTCATTCAGAGCATACGTTTCTATGGAACACAGAGGGTTTTGGTTGGTATTATAGAGAAAAAAATCATTGTGATCAGTTGGGGAATACCATGATAGATAACACTGAAGATTCTATTACTGTAGGAATGAAATTAACATAGATTTTAGTCTTGTCCACTTTGAATAATTATGACATCTAAGACAAAGCAATGCTTTTTTTTTTTTTTTTTTTTTTTTTTGGAATCTTATGCATGTTAGGTGCTATTGCTGTGGAATATTTTATTCATTCAATTCTTTTATATACATATGAGGCTCTCATTATATCCCTGGTTCATGCAAGGCACCATTTTAAGAATGAGGAATATAGGATAAATGATATTTCTTATCAACCAATGGGTTTGTCATGGTTAAGACAAAGAGGCCAACAATTAAATATTGGAAGCGAGGAACATCCAGAGTGCACTTAGTACACTTTAGAGTAACAAAGGAAGGCCTGTGGGAGAAGATCTTATCTAGGTTAAGTTATAAAAGATAAGTAGGTACTGCTTAGGTGAGGGATGAAGGAGCAGGGTTTGTGGAAGGCTCTAGAGGACACACGGTGAATGAAGTGCATATGTGTTTTACAGTAGACTTATACCTAGAACAGTCACCCGAGAGATGCCTTTGGAGACCACATCCTGGTGCGTTGGGCAGGTGTTGCACTCTGGAATTTGGGCTCTATCTTGAGAAGAATTCACTACTTTGAGGGAAATTGCCAGCTATTGGTTATTTATAAACAGATTTGTGTTAGAAAGATACCATGGCTATACTGCAGGGAAGGATGGGTCAGTGTATGAAACAATCAGGTAGAGTTTCAAGAGAAGCTTACAAAAGGCAGTTTCTGGGAAGATAGAAATTATGAATTGAGGTTTGGGTGTGTCTGAATACCTACTTGACAGAAAGTTGAATGGAAGTTATATTATTGGGTTAGTTTTTTAGCCTCTAAAAGCTCCATATAGGACATTAAGGGTGGAAAAAAAAAGTCAAAGGTTTATCTTGCACAGTGATGGCATCTGACAGATGGGGAAGGAAACTTAGAGGGGCAGGAAGAAGGTCAGACTCACAGGATGTTCACGGGATTTAAGTTGTGAGGGGAATGAGCAGCTTCAATGGTGCAAATGAGTCACACAGGACTAGTTGGCATCCTTGCACTTAATGTCAGGGGAGGTAAGGTCTCCAGTGAGATTGCAGTGACTAGTGAGGGTGGGAACTGAAAGAAAATTGACTGAGCTCTCATTTAGAAGAGTCGCTGTCTTTAGAAGATAAAATCATCTTTATTTTCTCTGTGTTTGGCTTGATGCTACAGGTATGCAGAGAAGTGCCTGGCCTTCTGAAGACACGCACCCAGGACCCCTGCTCTGCCCTACAGACGAGGATTACTGGTAAGAAAGCATATGTTCTTTAGACAATTGCTGTTCATAATCTGAGTTCAGACTGTTTGGATGCTCAGCATGGGGAAAGATTTGTCATTCCCTGAGTCAAAGATGTACCTGGATGGCCATGGGTCCTGCTGAAGGATGGAGAGGGGCTAGGTGGAAAATATTGAATTAATTTAATGGAGAGATGCCCTCTCCCTCTCCCTCTCCCTCTCCCTCTCCCTCTCCCTCTCCCTCTCCCTCTCCCTCTCCCTCTCCCTCTCCCTCTCCCTCTCCCTCTCCCTCTCCCTCTCCCTCTCCCTCTCCCTCTCCCTCTCCCTCTCCCTCTCCCT
>JANHMN010000004.1:146934217-146966542 GCA_030674055.1 Rhabdomys pumilio
CTTCCTCTTCCTCTTCCTCTTCCTCTTCCTCTTCCTCTTCCTCTTCCTCTCTCTCTTTGATAACAAGGTTTCTATGTCCTGAATGTCTTCCCTCTCCACTTATTTTCATCTCTGGTCTCTGTCTCCTCCTCCTTTTCTTCCTCTCCTCGTCCTCCCCACTTCCCAACTAACTCATCCTCATCATTCTTGTATCCAGAGAGCCTTTACCAGCTCCTGTGGCACTAATGGTAACATTTCCACCATTTCCAATGAATGGGATAATCTGTTTATTTTTCATGATAAACCAAAGATATTTGCTGTCATTTGATACTTGTCCTTGTATTTGTGCAAATCAGTGAACTGTATCAGTAGTAAAGTTGACCATAAGTACTTAGCTGAGAGTTAGACTCTCATGATAGTTTTTTCTTTTCTTCCCTTGGGTTAAATTTCCTTACATCATTAAAACAATATACAACAGAGAATCTCAATGGACAATTATTTAAAAATTATAACTCACTGAACAGTTTAATGGAGTTTATGACATGTAAGTCTCTCAGACTTCTGAAAAACTCTAAGTCAATAGCTTCATGATCTATAATGACTATATGTAATCTTAAGAATTTTACCAGGCCAGGTGGTGGTGGCGCACGCCTTTAATCCCAGCACTTGGGAGGCAGAGGCAGGCGGATTTCTGAGTTCGAGGCTAGCCTGGTCTACAGAGTGAGTTCCAGGACAGCCAGGGCTACACAGAGAAACCCTGTCTTGAAAAAACCAAAAAAAAAAAAAAAAAAAAAAATTTTACCAGAATGTTCCATTGTAATTAAACCACAGTCTTTTCACTTTTCAAAAACTGTATGTGTGTGAGTGTTTTGCCTGCCTGTAAGTCTGTACAGCATGTAAACATGTGCACCATGTATATGCTGGTGCCATGGAGGATGGATTAGGGCATTAGATCTCCTAGAACTGGAGTAACAGATGGCTGTGAGCCTCCATGTCAGTGTTGGGGCCTGAACCTGGGGTTTCCGCAGGAGCAGCAACTCCAGATTCCTGGCTGTAGTTTTCTCTTGTAGGTAAGTTCTTCTTGGGCTTGTTCTGTGCCCTGAGGTTGTTCAGCAGCCAGAGCATCCCTGAGCCTTGTGTTTGACATTCATGGGCTGATATGTTGAACTATTATTTACTGCTATTTCAGCCTGCCGCCATGAGCTTTCCCATTGGTAATGAACCAAAGTTTAAATTTTGATAGGTCTCTCTCTTTTTATAGATTCATGATTTAAAAATAAAGTAAAAGAAAGGGAAAGGAGAAAGTGTTGTGGAGGGAAAAGAGAGAAGGTAAGGATAAGAGACAGAGAAAGCAAGAATGAGAGAAAGAAGAAGTAATGGGGGGCTATGTAAACAGTCAGCATGGAATGTTCTGACTGTGAACGCACAGGTACGCAGAACTTGCAGTCTCTTCATTCTCAGCATTTCTGTTGATCTCGAACATGTAAAATACTGCCTTTCAGAAAGGCCTCACGCTAGACTAGAGCAAATGGAAAAAGTGTTCTTTGCCTGAGGGACTGTCATTGTTAGGCAGAAAGAGACTGTGTCTTTTTGTTAAAGTCCTATCCTAGACTGCCATTAGGTATCATTGTCAAACCAGATTCTGTGAATACGAAATCTAGAGAATTGTCTTTATTTTTTATATCAACGTAGTAGATATTTTTTGTTATTAGATAACTAGTGTATTAATATAAACCGTATTCAAGTTTTCCCTGTTCAAGAATAGTTTTAGAAATATTCTTGGCAAGGTGGCCCAGTCCTGGGTGTAAACCAAGCTGCTTGGGACACAGCAGCAGGGGAGTTTCAAGTTCTAGGCTAGTCTGGGGAACACAGGAAGGACTGACTTACATAAGTAAAGCAATTAAGAAGAGCCATGTCTGTAGCTCAGTGGTAAAGTGGTTACTTGGTGTGTGAAATGCCCTGGGTTTGAGCCCGACACTGAAGGAAGAAAATTGGTGAGCTGGGTATGATAGAATAGCCTGATAATCTCAGCACTCAGGAAGCCGAGCCAATAGAATCTCCAGTAGGTACCAGCATGGGTCACAAAACTATCTACATATGTCTATATTTATATAATAGTGTGATGTTTAATATAGATTTTATACATTGTACATATGTGCTGAGCCATCTCTCCAACCCCTGTATATATTATATAGCATTACTAACTATGTAATATATGATAGTACAGTATACTATGTAAATAATATTGTGGCAGGTGCACATAGAACCCCTTTAAGACGTGTTTATCATCTTCCACTCTTTCTAGATCTATTTATGACACATTTAGGACCAGGTCTTTTCCTTCTCTGGCAGTCACTTTAAAGGGTTTCTCTTTAATCCCACTCCCCAGTGGAAAAGCTGAAGACCCAGTGGGAGAGTACCCAGCATGGCGTGGAGCTGCGTCGGCAGCAGCTGGAGGACATGGTTGTGGACAGCCTACAGTGGGATGACCACAGGGAAGAGACCGAAGAGCTCATGAGAAAATACGAGGCTCGCTTCTACATGCTTCAGCAGGCCCGCCGGGACCCACTTAGCAAACAAGTTTCTGATAATCAAGTAAGGCACATTGGCTAGTTTTTGGTGCAGTCATTTGGTGGATTTACTTGTTTTATATTGTTAATTATTATTAGGGGCTCTCACATTTCCCCAAATTCTTAGACATACATGTTGACATTTATGGGGATTTAATCACAAGGTTTTTGTTATTTTGGGAAGATGTATAAAGTCATAATGAACAGGAACCTGCACTTGTGTGAGCGGAGCCATAGTTAGCATCTACAAAGGAATCCTCATTCATTGACCTTTTGCTGTCTTGGGAGATTAATGTATAAAATCTCTCAAGACTTCCATTTGAGTACTTGTATAGTGTGCAAGCCAGGTCATACCTCAGTGTTGTTTCTCTACTTCTGTGTTTACCAGTAGCAACAGCTTTCATGACCGATTTCATTATAGTGTTGAGAACGTTGAACACTTATGGTTTAAAGTGAGTTATTTAAAAATTCCTTCTACAATCAGAAAATTTCTTGTGTTGGACGTGTGGTTACACTTTGTATTTGCCCTTCTGATTGGATGAAAATGTATGTTTTGGAAGGATACAGTAATCTAGAAAAAATGTGGGAAGAAAATTGAGAAACTGCAAATGATGCTTTAAATCTCTGCACACGAGGACTTCTCATGGCTGTCGTTTAAAAGGCAACTGGCCAAGTCTGTTTCTGAGTTGTCCTGTGTGATTATGATTCCTGTCGGTTGCCCCAAAGTAAGAGCAAAGCTTTTGTACACATGACTAGAAAAACCTAATTAAAGATGTTCACCAGTATTTCCATCCTCATTCCCAGAATGCAGTTGGCCTTCCCAGCTGTAGCGTCCATGCCTACAGATTTTAAACTGAACACATATGGATTTTTTGTTAGCTTGTCATTATCCTGTGACTACAGCAGTGGGACAGCTAACTATGAAACATTGATGTCGTTTTAAGCCAGTGCTTCTCAACCTTCCTTATGCTATGACCCTTTAACAGAGTTCCTTGTGTTGTGGTGACCCCCAACCATCCAATTATTGTTCTTGCTATTTCATAACTGAAAATTTGCTACTGTTATGAATTGTAATGTAGATACCCGATATGCGTGATATTTGATATACGACCCCTGTGAGAGTGTAGTTTGGCTTCCGAAGGGTCTCAGCCCACATGGAGAGAACCACTGTTTTAAGCAATGCCAGTAACCCACAGGAGGTTTAAAGTATACTGCAGTATGTGCACATCTTATTGTGCAAACACTATGCCATTTTCTCTAACAGATGTGTGTGAACTTGGTATCTGCAGAGTGGAAAGGTTTGGGAGCAATCTTTCACAAGTACTGGGCACTGATTCTCTGCTACTCTAATGAACAGTGTGTATGCTCCTTCTGAAGCCGTAAGGTGGATTTTTCTATCACAATAGCTACGAAAACATTGCAGACACAAATAACATTGGCTGTCCTTCTTGATTGATAGATGACCCCCTCCCCCAAAGGTTGACAAACCGTGAAGGGGGTTGTGCTTCTGTGTAGATGTGTAAGTGAATGCTGAACAAATTTTGATTGGCTACCTGATCCATTCAAACTGTTATCTTTGCTAACACTCAGACTGACCTGGAGCTCAGGGGCAGAGGATTTCCATCATGGTAATCTTTGATGTGTCTCCAAACATATGCAGAAGAACTCAGCTTGTGTTAATAGGATTCATGTTCTGTGAGACTTAGATATACAGCAAAAAGAATGAAAAGGGCATTCCAGGAATACAAGGGTTTGAAGATGCCAGAAATTGTAGTGGGCAATATTTTACTCTCACACACTAGGCACCTTATTCCTCAGGCACTTTCTCTTTTAAAAATGTATTTTTACTATTTTTTAAGTATGTGTATATGTGTGTCAGGAACATGAGCATGTGTGCATGAGTGCAGGCAGCCATGGAGGTCAGAAGGTGTTCACCTCCTGAAACTGCCTGGAACTCCAGACTGTCATTGTAGAAATCCTCTTTTTTTCTCTCTCTCTCTTTTTTTTCTACTTCTAGAATTACTTTGGTTTGATTGTTTTGGCTTAAACTTGAGAGTTTTTCCTATTGCTTTCTTCTCATGATGTCTAAAAATGTGCTAAAACTTTCTAGGAATGTGAGGATTGGGTAGTATTAGTTACTAAGTGGCCATGGGTAGAAGTAGTTACTGAGTGAACATGGGTAGGTAGTACTAGTTACTGAGTGTCCATGGGTGGGTAGTAGTAGTTATTCAGTGACCATTTGTGAGTATTACTAGTTATTGAGTGACCAAGGGTGGGTAATAATAGTTACTGAGTGATCAGTTCTAACTGTGCCTCAACTTACACCTTAGCTATTGCTTCAAGAACTGGGTTCTGGCGATGGTGTCATCATGGCATTTGATAATGTCCTGCAGAAACTTCTGGAAGAATACAGTAGTGATGATACAAGGAATGTGGAAGAAACCACAGAGTACTTGAAAACATCATGGGTCAATCTCAAACAAAGGTAACAAGAGGGACTGAACGGGAACATGTATGTCACCTACCTAAGTATCTAATTTCCTTTGCTTTCCCATGGAAACAGGCTAAATAGGCAAATATTAGAAGTGTATTTTATTATTTTTTTTACTTTTAAATTCCGATGAGCAAAGTTCACATCATTATGTTTTGTGCAGAGAGTGTATTTTTGTATCTTCTTGAGATTTTAACACTGCTTTAAATAAACTTTGCTGGTATTTTTTTTTCAAGTTTTCATATTTTTTCCCCATGCCTCTTTGTATTATTTAGAATACATTTTGTAGTTCTCTGGAATAGAACACAGATAGTTGTAACTACATCAGGCTAATATGAGTACTAATTGTTACTGTAATAGTGTGTAATAGTGACATTTGGCTGGGATATTCTCAAATGAGGACCAGACACTATGTATCTACCACCTGACCTCTGAAACAATCTATGTGCCAAGTTTTGGTTAATATATTATCTTTTCTTTCCATCGTTGTCTTATCATTCTGTATAGAAAAGCCTGAAACAACATATGTGTTTCTAAGAGAGGATTTCACTCACTTAATCTTGCAGGGTTTCAGAAATCATAGGTAGTCATTCACATTTTTCCAGATTCAATGTTTATGTCCATCATCAGTTAAAATATGTATTTTATTCATCCTACTGGCAGTTCCTGTATATCAGGGAAATTATGGCTTCTTTTCTATGCTAAGTGCAATTTTCTAAAGATGATCTTGATATCAAAACATTTATTTTGTAGTAGATGAAATTGGTATCAGAACATTTTATGTTATAATAATTCTAAAATTTAATAACTTAACACAGAATAATTTTTGCCTCTAGATGTGTTTTAAATTGTGTATGCCCCTTCATGTATGTGTGTGTGCATGTGTGTATATGTGCATGTGTTTGTGCATGCACACCCGTGTATTACATGCACACGTGCATTCGCATGCATGAGTGTATCCATGGGTGCACTTGTAGAGAGGTCAGAGAGTCACTTGTGGGAGTTGGTTCCCTTTATGTACCACTTGTGTTCTGGAGCTCTAATCCAGGGTGCTAGGCTTGGCAGGATGCACCTGTGTGCACCAAACCACTGTGCTGGACCCTTAGAGCGCAGTGTTAGTTCGATTCTTTAACATGAAACTTCATGAAGCTTCTGAGAAGAGAGCATGAGAATGCATGTATGTACTTACACAGGTTCTGGATGTGCCGGTAACCTAACAAATATGCAACATTGCCAAAAGTTAAAGGTAAACAAACGGCTGTGACCTTGGAACCTTTAGCAGAAGAGCGTTCTTATAGCATGACATGTTGTTTGGGTAGGTCTCATAACTAAGATGGGGAGGAAGGTGGATTAAAAACAGTTGTGAGCGAGATACTTCTTAAAACTGTTCCATCCATTTCTAGAAATTCCATATGTAAGAAGCATGGCTTTGTTTTTTGGTAAAGCAATTCCAAGAAGTTGAGCACTCACTGAAATGTACGGTCTGCTTTGTTTAGCACCGTTGAGGCTTTACTTTGTAAATACTCTAAGACAGTCCATAGCAGCAGTTAAGTTAGATGGAAGAGGCAATTAGAAACGGATTATATTCCAAGGTGATCTCTCATTTATCAAAGCTGAGATGGCCACAGAGCTCCAGTTTCGTCGTCATGAAAACACTTGCTTTTCTTTATTCTGTTTCTGAGTTGTTTTAGAAATGAGAATTGCTATTAATATTTAGACATGATTTAGGTCATATTGTTCTTTATGCAACTGGGGAAATACAACAAAATCTTGGCTCACGGAACCCTTCCTGAGTGACAGCTACAGCTTCTCTATTGAAACTGTGTGTCTTTCAAATCTTTAACTATTCTAAATAGACATCTCTATGGAATATATAAACTTTCCAAGGAAGCCCCTCTTGCTTACTTTCTTAAGCAAGGGGTGAGATTATATTAACCTTCTTTTGTGTTTTTGACATTGCTCTTATAAAGACATACTTTAGACCAATATTTCTCTACTTTTTAAATTATCTTCCACAGGAAGCTTTTAAGACCCCCCCCAAAAAAAAACCTAATGAGTTAATGAATTTTTCTGGGGGCAGGGCAGAGTCTCCCTAATGTAGCTGAAGTTGCAATGTAACTCAGAGTGGGATCAAACTTGGAATCTTCCTGTATAATCTTTGAAGCTTTATTAATAATGGAGTATTCTGTATGTCTGTTTCCATCCTATGCATTTAAGGTTTTTAGTTAGACAGAAAAAGGGTTAAGTTTTCTACCACCACTCTGGAGTTGGGAGTAGAGCCACTTAGCAACTCCTTTGAGAACACGTGGGCTAGCCTAACACTGTCAAGCTCAGTGAAGATAAAAGTCACACAGAACGACAATTTCCTAAGACCAAAAGCTGGTAATACTACCATGCTCTGAATTCTGAAACATGGACTGCAAACTTAATTAGCTGCTATGTCCTGTGAGTATCCACTGTGGTTTAGGAGAGTGGATCTGAGTGGCTTATCATTGTCTCTCACTGCCGTAGGGACTTTACACGGCTCTCCGGTAATTTGCCCACAGTCTTAAGAGACCAGCAGCGTCTCCCTCAGTATTGTGTTGATTGTGCATGGAATCACAGAGGTGGTAGAGTTCCCCAGAGTTACACAGCTCATCAAGCAGAGCTGGAATTCGAATTTTTGCCTTTTTGCCTACATAGCCAGGCTCTTGCTTCCTTCACCAAGAGTTTAATTATTCTTCTTTGTTATCAGGATGTCAGCTATTGCTGGTGAATGCTCGTTCTGTGTGCTTGCTTCTCAGATCTGCGATTCTATTTACTGGTGCTTATCTGTACTGTGTATGGAGAACAGATCAGATTAAAGATATGGGAGCTCCCGTGAATAATAGAGCAAGCTGTAGCACATGACCACTGTGCCACTCTGATGGTCCCCGGCAGGCCTTTATCAGCACTTCCTCTACGTCACAACTAAGCTCTGAATATACATCGTTGTCAGCAGAATTGTGCAGAGGTCAAGGGCTATCATACTTGCATATGCAATAATGTTAGTGACTGTAATTCACAAAGTTTAATATCAGCTTTCAGTGGAGATGTTTGGTATGAATTGAAACTGACCATTCACATTTAAAGGTCCTCGTTCCCTTATCTGCAGTGTATAAATCCCAAACATTCCCGATAAGAGACAGCTGCCCTTTGATATGAGGGCCTTAATTATAGTCTTTCTGCAGTAGGAATGGCTTCCTCCTAGCAGCATAAAAGATCAGTATGTTTGATTGCTTCCCTAAACGTCCATGGAAGGCGATCTGTAATATAAATGCATTCATTTTCAAATGTACAAAAATTCTTATATCTTCGCTTTGCATTTTTAATTCCAGTTAACTAATTACTTATTGCAAATTTTGACAGTCAAAATGTGTTTGCACACATTGAGTATCCTTTGTCTGAAATGCTTGGAACAAGATGTAGTTTGGACTTGGAGATATTTACGGACACATAATAGCAGATATAGGAGATGATGGTCACATCTGAACATAAATTTTACTGTTTTAAACATACCGTGTAAGTTGGGGAGTGCAGCATGTGTGAAGCCTTGTACCATTCCAGCACCATAATTAATCAACTAATAAAAAATTCAAATATATTTTAAACATATAACCAGAAGGCAATTTATATAACATGTTAAGTAGTTTTTAAAATGAAACAAAAATTTCCACTGTGGCATCACGTTAGTACTGAAATCCATTTTAGATTTCAGAACATTTCAGGTGTCAGGGTTAGTAATACTCAATTTATAGCTATTTTTGGAGTGTGTATGCCTGATTTGGATCTGAATGGTTATTTAGTCCTATATTTTTGCTCTATATAGATAAAATAACATTCTATTTACAGATATACCATATATATGCATGTATATGAGTATGGATTATATCTGTATATGTATAGAAATAGAATGATCTGTTCTGAAGGATTATAAAGGAAATCAGATACCGTAACTATATGCTATGGTTTCTCACAAGTCACCTACTCACTCTGGACTTTCTCCTTGTCCTGTCTCCACACATGCCTATTTTAAGGCACTTCCAGGATAATACGGGTAGAGCAGACAGCCCAGGATGAACCTTGATAAAGTTATTTCATCTGTCTGGGTCTCATCTTTCTCGATTGTAAAGTGGGGAGCCTGGCTAATGGGTAGGCCTACTGTGAGGTCAAAAGTCACATATAAACATTATTGGTTCCTAGTCTGTGCTCCACAAAAGTGCACCCAAATTGACATCATTGCTCTCATGTCTTCCTTGTAAGCTATCCCAGTTTTCAGAGCTTTGTGTGGCTGATATGTAGACTTGTTTGTCATTCTGAATGGTTCTACCGATCCTGATGAGAAAGTGTTGGATTATGTGCTTTAGTGAATGCATTTGAGTTACACTCAGTCTTTATTAGTAGATGAAACTTCTTAAAAATCCAATTATCTTACTTAGTGAAATCATCATACTTGTTTAATTAATGTTGTATTCAAGTGTCTTGTGCTAAAGCACAGATTTAACCATCCTGGGAAGAATATAAAACTTTAAGGATTATTGTTTGATTAAGTGCCATGCATACGATTCAAACTGATGAGTAAAATAACTAGTTTCTTTTGATATAAGACTGTCCTTTTCATTGATACTCATGATCTGGATATAGTTCACATGGACAGACAGAAGTTTTATGTACACTGAAGACTGAGCCTGTGGGCTGGGCATATAGCTCCATTGTATAGGGCTTGTCTAGCCTGCATGAAGCCCTGGGTTCAGTTCTCAAACACTGCACAAACAGAGTATAGCAACAGTTGCCTGCAATTCTAGCACTCAGGAGATATTGGCAGTGGGATCAGGAGTTCAAGGACATCCTCCATGACACAGTGAGTTTGAGGCAGTCTGGGGCATAGTAGACCCTGAAATAAAAGGACTGAATTTGTTAGATCCTGGACCGTGGTGGTCGTTTTCACAGTGTGCTTTGTTCCATGTCTCCAAGCTTCTGTTTTGTTTTCCTTTCTCTGTTGTGCTTGCTTATTGTCTCTGTAGATTAAGCAAAAAAGCATGTATTCTTTATCATGGGTCACTTTTCAGTTTGCTCAGTACCTTTTAGGAGTGGCCAATGAAAGACAGCCTATCAAGATTACCTCTTCTGCCTACCCTTTGGCCAGGCTCAACCACTGAGCTGGTAAAATGAGCAACTGTCACTCTCAGTCAATGGACATTGATGGAAAGTGCAGATAGCCTTTTCTTTCATGCTCCTTTACTATTACGAGATCCAGAGATTTGCATCAGTCAACTTGATTTTTCCTCTTGGAAGGCAGTTTCTTCCTCGATAGTCACCTTTGGTTTTCAGTCTGTTTCTTTTGTTTATGTCATTCACATTGAGAGAAGTATAAAAGTTATACTCTTCTACATTTTTCTGTCCTGTTATTTAATAGTCCATGCATTGTTTTTCTGCCCATAATAATGCATAGCCATCATGACATACTATTTGTGTGGTGTATGGAGAGAAGGTTCCTGTGTTCAGTTTGTGTCAGGTTCCTGCAGTCAGACATGTTTCTCAGTTTTGCATCATATAATATAGTGGGCTAATGAGCACAGTCTTTGTGTTTTCCTTCATTTGTTTTGTTTAATTAAAGATCTATTCCTTAGCCTCCAACTGGCCAGGCTGCATGAGAGTACCGAAGAATCAATCATAAACACACTTGTGCCTGCCTCCAGAAAGCTTACATTCTATTAAGAGAAACAGTATTATGTAAATGGAGTATGGAAGAAGTTGGGCTAAAGATTAAAATATAGAGGAGATTGATTGGAACCTGAAAATGAAGTCGGCTGTGCAATGTAAGAATGGGACTTTAGTTTCTATTTTTTCAGATTTATTTATTTTATGTATATGAGTACACTGTAGCTGTCTTTAGACATTCCCAAAGAGGGCATCAGATCCCATTACAGATGGTTGTGAGCCACCATGTGGTTGCTGGGAATTGAACTCAGAGCCTCTGGAAGAGCAGTCAGTGCTCTTAACTGCTGATTCATCTCCCTAACTCAAGAATGAGTCTTTAAAAGCTTGGGTAAATGCTGCAAAGCAAAAACCAGAGGTGATAGTTTAGGTATTTCTGGGGCTTAAGAAAGAACCAGCTGAAGAATCTTCCAGAATAAATAGTAGCTGTAAAAATTATAAAGCAGTAAGAACGAAAAGGCCTGAGGTGTGAGGGGAGAGGGAGACAGAGGCTAGATAAGAACTTTATGAAGCACAGGGGACTCCACATGGAAGCTAGTGGGCCTTAGGTCTGAGAGCAACAATGTTTGTATTGATTACAATTTCATCTCTGTAGATCATGCTCTTCTAGTAGTTCACTGTGCTCAAAAGAAACATTGTAAAGAGTAGACAGGAAGCCATTCCTGGGTCTAGTTTTGAGATGAAGACATTGTTGGCTATTGTGATGCAGCCATAGATACTGTAGTCTTTAGATACACTTTGGACGTAGATGTGCTTTGGTGCGTTTGCTATGTGGTTTGATATAGTGGACACTATAAAAGATGGAAATTTGTGAAAGACTTTGATCACTGAACTGGGAGACCCTGTAGCTTTGGGGAGAAAGTAGAAACGATTTATAGAAACAGTTTTAGAGAAGTTTGCTGTGAGGAGGGACGGCCAGATTGGACAGGAATGGGGCAGGGCAGAGATTAAAAGCATAGTACTTTTAGGCTTAAGAATTCCAGTTTCAGTGAAGCACAGATGAGGGCTTGACCTGAGGTGACTGAGGTACAACTCTGGCTGATTGTATAGCAGGAGCTCTGGGGCTTAGTCGAAGATGCCTCTCGATGGTAGACGGATACATGTAGGGAAAGGGACAAAGTGATATAATATTGGTTGATTAATGAAGACCAGATGTGAGTAGTGATCTAGTTTAAATAAATAAATAAGTAAATAAAAAGATCCAGAGGGACACAGCCTCTTATGGAAATGTCTGGATGGTCTGTTTTTCTTTTTTCTTGTTTTTAAATTGGCAGTGGCAGCCCTATGGGGGAGTAGCTGCTTTGCTGTGTTATACAGCATGAGCTGGGGTTGAGCTCTTCTGTGTAACTATTAAGTGCTTCAGCCATAGTACCTTACCACAGTCTCCTCAAGTAAGACCTATGGCATGAGTTTTTAAGTGGCTTGGGAAAGACACAGTCACTATGGAACAAGGCTGTTCATCATCAATGCTCTCTGTGCACTTTGAAGGCCTTTCCCCACAGCATGTGTTAGTATATATTTCAGATGAACAAAATCCTAAGAAATCACTTCACTGTAAGTTTCCTACCTGCCACTTAGACTGATGCTGCCATTTTCCACATTGAAAGAGATAAATGCGTCTAAATCTTCTACCGCTGCAGAGGTCACCTTTTAAGATGTCAAAATTAGCAACACACAACTGTGGCTTTCCTAAGAACTCCTTTGCATTTTGTAAAAACATGAGGAGAATATTCTCTTTGACCAATTATAAGAATACACACACTTCATAGAACAGTATATTACATTTTATAGCCCAAAGTACCAAATATCGCCTAACATCTTTAAAATTACATTTTCAAAAGCCTGCTTTGTAGGTGGCCATATTTTATGTTACAAAATGGCTACCGGCTTGTTTTATAGACTATCACAGCGAGTTTTATTACAGACATCATGTGAAAGCTAAGAGTTCATATTTTAGAAAATCCTGGTTCTCTTTAATATAAACGATCATAAATCTGTCACCCATGGATGGCCTTACATCTTCTATGTGAAGCTATTTCTATTTTCTTTGTGTCCTGTAGTCGGTTACTTCTTTTGTTTGAAGCATAAAAATATTTTAGCTAAGGTGCCCTTTGAAGACTTCAAATGTTACATCTTACATGTTTTCAGCCTCTTCTTATTTTTTTTTTATTTCATAGGTTTACAGATTTAGATTTAAAAAAAAAAAAAAAGCCTCTGCTCTTGTCTTCCGAACACAGATTTCCTAAAGTTAAAACCTTTATTCCCATCATGATCTGCTCCTTTGCATATGTCCAGTTACCTTTGTCTCTGTGTTTCTTCTACCCCTTCCTGGTCTTATTTGAGACTCAGCAAATCAAGAGTTGGGGTGAAGACCTGAGTTGGATGCTTAGAACTCTGTTTTGTATGTAAGAAATGAAAAGATCTAAACATCATTGTGTACTCCGGTCATCCCAGGGTCGTGGGGGCAGAGATAGGTAGATCCTTGGGGCTCAGTCACCAGTCACTATTACCTACGTGGTCTGCCAGACTGTATAAAAAAAGTAGATGGCATCTCAGGATTACATCAGTTTGCCCTTGGCTTTTACACACAAATGTACATGTGCACACTCATATGCACCCTGAGGCCCTAGGTGAATATGAGTTTAGTAGTAGGCCTGGTTGTAGGAGCCCCAGGATCAGCGCCTCCCAACCTCTTTGCTGTCTGTACTTTCCTCAGTTTTTCTCCAGTAACGTTTCATGTACAAGTAGAGACACTTAATGAAGTGGAATTTCAAGCTAGGACAGGGCTAACAGTTGAAGAACTCTTCCAGCAGCTTTTATGATATCAGCAATGGCTTATACAGTTTGGAAAGGACCCCTGGAGAGTCTGAAATGGCTCTTTCACGGATCTAGTCCAAGCTCTTCAGTTTAAGACTGGAACCAATATATCAAAGATTTTTACATGGTTCACTCTAAGCCATGTTCCTGGGAAATGACAGTGGAGGCAAAAATAGGTCCTTTTCTTTTATATGTAGCATACAGGGGTGTTAAAAGTAATTTATTAACCTGCTTGATTGATTATATATATTATATATAATATGTTATAATACATATAATAATACATTATATATCAATTTATATGTATATGTGTGTGTGTGTATATATATATATACATATATATATACACACACATACACATACACACATATATATATATATAATTCAGTATGCCACACTAGATTTGGATCTAATTTTAGAAACAGAAATTTAATAAACTACAAGGAACCAGCTGAGCTGCATTCTATTAGAAACTTCATATAAATTATATTAACTTCAGAAATCAGAACACAAAGTTACATACATACATACACACACACACACACACACACACACACACACACACACACACATATATATATATATATATATATATATATATATATATATATATATGTGGATCATGATAACTTTTCTGTGTAGTTCTAGAAGTTACAACTATGTATGTAGTAGTCTACTACTGGGTCATATACAGATATACATATGTCCACTATAATTCATTATAATATAAAGATCATTTAGACTTCTATAAACAGAGTGTAAATTTCAGTGTTCCTTTTATAATTATAAGGTGTATTGTGTACATGTAAGTGTAGTATATGCCTGTGTGTATGTTCATGTGCAGGCCAGAGGAGAGTGCCAGACGGTCTCCTGTATTGCTCTCTGCCTTGTTCTCTTGAGATAGGAACTCTGACCAACCCTTTGTTTCTTTTGCTTTATCTGAAGTTAGTATTTTTCTGTTTTTTATGCATGATTTTCTTTGTTCCTGTTGCTAATTCTTCTCATAGCTTTTCAGTAGCCTGTTGTATAATTTTTAACAAAGTCTGCCATGTTAGGCAAGCTGTCACTTCTGATATCTTTATCTTCAAGGCACCTCTCCTGGTGCTGTGCTTTCTGTGCCAACATGCACTTACCATACTGAGTATGTCTATTCGTTTTCTCTCACTGTGTCATCTTTCCTTGGATCTCATGGTTTTGTTCTCCCTCTCTGAGATATTTCACTTGAGTATATCTTTTGTAATTTTGTCAAGTTAATACAGGATTACAGTTAATACAGGATTACAGAACAGTCAAAACACAACATACTCTTCTCTCTTTGTCCTCCTTTCTCATCAAAGAGCCTCTTGGTGTTTCCTGGTATTGAGAGTCTTGTTTCTTTGGTTCTGGAATATTCTACCCTTCATGCCATGTATAGTTTGATATAGTCTAGCTCTAGGTTCTTTAGGGAAAAATGGCAGTTGGAGCAAATCTCAAAGGCATCTGACCAGATTGCCATCTCATAAATATCATAATTCTGTGGTGTAGACTCTGGGAAATATGGAAATATGAAAAACAATTTCTGCCCGTAGGTTGTAGAATAAGTGGACAGATAAAAAGGTCTATATTAAGTTAGAGTGAAAGTAGATCAGAAGTCTAAAGACCTTTCTAGAATACACATGATTATTTTCTATATAAAGCAGCTCACTGTCCTTTTATAAACCCAGAGTGAGGAAACCTGAGGAAAAAAAATAGTCTCAAAGAGATGGGCTCTAAACTTTAAAATATAGGTTTCATTTTGTCAAATGGAGATGGTAGGAAGGACACTATAAAGTAGGTATAAAATTTTTACATGGTCATACATCAATAGGATTCTAGAAAAAACTAAAACATTACTTGGACACGCAGAGAATATTAGAGAAAAGTAGAGGTGAAAGTTGGGAAAAGAAACTTGATGAAAAGTTGCAGAGGATAGCACATTCCAAGTAGGACAGTGTCTTACCTAGGGTTCTGTTGTTGGGAAGATGCACCATGACCAAGACAACTCTTATAAGGGAAAGCATTTAATTGGAGCTAGCTTACACTTTCAGAGGTTTAGTCCATTATCATGGCAGGAAGCGTGGCAGCATGCAGACAGACATGGTGCTGGAAAAGGAGCTAAGAGTTCCAAATCTTGGTCTGCAGGCAACAGGAGAAAGACTATGTCAGCCTGATCATACTTGAGCTTACAAGGCTCCAAAGCCCACCTCTATAGCGACATACTTCCTCCAACAAGGCCACACCTTTTAATAGTGCCACTCCCCGTGGGCCAAGCATTCACACACGTTAGTATGTGGAAGCTATTGCTATTTAATTACTACAGGCAGTTCGAGTTTATTTTCTAGACACATGTAACTAAAAGAATTTTATAGAGTAGATGCTGCTATGATTATGTTATCCCAGAATGTCACATTAATGGATTCACTGCTATCCTTTCAGGGTCCTTTCACTTAGCACCGTGTATTTGAGAGCCTGATCATGTCATTGAGTATAGTTGTCTCAGTTTCTGAGTCATCCCATTGCTTGCACGGAGTGTTTGTTACTCTCCACTTTCTGTTTGGGTTGTTTGTGGTCCTAGGGGATAAGTCATCTACTTTCCCTCTCTTGAGGTTATTTGCTTTAGAGATCTCCCAGAAATGGAGTCTCACAGTATGTGCTCTTTGGAACTTGGATTCCTTCTCTTAGCCTATTTTTGTGGTTATGGTCATATTACATTGTTTATCTGGGCCTTTTTACTCATTCTGTGATTGAATAATTGTTCATGTATTAGCTTATAATGTTCCATTGATTAATGCTTCCTTCCTACGATTCAATATTCTGAATAGTGATGCTTCTAACATTTGTTTTTTTTCTTTTGTGAAAATCTTTATTGAATATTTTATTTACATTTCAGATACCATCCCCTTTCCCCATTTCCCCTTCCTAGAAAACCACTATCCCACCCCCACTTCTCCTTTTTGCTTTTATACTATTTTTTTAATGTTAATCAAAGGCTTTATAAGTTTGGTAATGCTCAATATCAATCAGAAGTGTAACCCAATACCCAACCTAGATATATCAACTATCTTTGACTGGTGGGGACACAAAAATATCCACCTCAGTGTCCCCTCCCTCTTGTCACCTAGCTCCTCCTTTCCTTCTCCTCCTCTCCTTATGCCTTATCTTCCTCTCCTTGCTCCTCCTACATATCACCCTTCCTGTTAAAACATTTTTCTTAGAATACAATTAGAGAATAACTATACCAACTTGTATCAGTAAGGTACAAGATAGACCTAATATCCAGTCCATCATTTTGTTGACTAAATTGAACCTCCTAACTAAAAGACTGTCCCTCCTAACTAGAAGACTTAATTCTGAACCTGGCTTTTTTTCTTGGCTTTAGAATGAATTTCAGCTGAAAACCATCTTCTCAAACCTTTTCTCTCAAAGTAAATAGCCGGGATTGGCTATGAGACTATAAGTCTTCAAACCCGTCAGAAATCCAGAATGACTGAGTTAACTGAAACTATGGGAAGCACCAAGCATAGCTTCTAAAACTTAGCCAAAATATAGAGACCACTGAGCACATGGACAGTCCCTATACTACAGAACGTTGGAGCATTCAATCTTTAGCCTTCTGGTCCAAACTCATCTGACAGACCAAGTGATACAGAATTATTAAGGGCTGATTACTCTGTCTTGGCAGATATAATCAGTTGACTATTCTGCAAGTGTGTCCTTTTCTGGACATTGATTTGTCTGTAGATGAAAAGAGGCAATTCTTGTCTAGTGGCTGTCTCACCACAACTGGATTAACTCCAAGGATGCTCAATTTCTTCTTAGAATCCAAGACAGGAAGCTGTCAGGAGCAGACAGGTCTCTAATCAAAATGGACATTAATGCAGAAATGTTTGTAATGTCAATTCTGTGGATTTCTGAGATTTTGAAAACCAACTATCCATGTAAGGCAACCTGGACTATTGTTTGTTAACTCCTCTCAGCTATTTCTAAATAAAATATAGAAAACACCCTAACAATAAACTCAGAGCCATGAATTTGCTATAGGCCCTTAACTCACAGGCTAACCATCTCAAATCAGTTTAAAAACTTAAAGAAGGACTGGGTCTAAGCCTTGTATTCCTAAATGTGTTATATAGGCACAATGCCTATGAGAGTAACAATATTAATCTCACTTTATATCAACAAGAAACTCATACTAATAAAAACCTTAAATTAGAAATCAAAGTAAATTTTGTACCATTTAAGAAATTAAAACTTCATCTTAGTGCTACCTGCCCTGTCTCTGACTGGAGCCTGTCTTTCCTATTATCTTGGTTTTATCAAAAGTGTATGGGGTGGGTGTTGCTACTGGGGTAAGAGCTGAGGCCCAAAATCTGCTCAGACCAGGAGTGACTTCCTGGGTTCTAGTGGGTTCAGGTTACTCCCTGTTTGGGGCAGGCGTTGCTTTCTCCTTACCTAAGATAATGCCAGGGTGAGAGCACCTGGGAGCCCTGCTGCTTCAAACATTTGTGTATGAAACTTTGTGTGGACAGGCAGTTCCAATGTTCTTAGGGATAAATAAATAGAACTAAAAATGTGGGTGCCTTTTTTAAAATTAATATTTATTTATTTATTTGGGGTGTGTGTGTGCGCGCGCGCGTGCGCGCGCGTGCGCGCGCGTGTGTGCGTTCCTTCACGCGCGTGTGTCCGTGCCTCCCTGTCTTTATAGTAGCCAGAATAGAAATTGTATCCTTTGGAACTTGAGTTACAGTTGTCTGTGGACCACCTGGCTTGTTACTTTCTGGGACCCAAACTCCCATCCTCATGATGGTATCTCACACACTCTGAGTCACAAGTCCATCCATCTTTCCAGCCTATTACCCATTTAATAAAAATGATTTGTCTATTTTCCTCACTGTGAAGCTTTCAGGTATATAAAGTTTTAAATGTTGAATTTACATGTATATATCTTGTTTAATTCAAATAGCTCTCAGTGCTCCAGTTTCGATGTAGAACTTATGAAACATTCATAAAAGCTTGTACGTCCAGTGTCTTCTAGATGCTATTACATATTAAATTAATATTAGTAAATAATATGTTATTGAATTATTAAGTCAAGTATTGATTTACAGCTTGTATTTACTTGGATTATTAGCAAACGCCAAAAGTTATTATTACTTCTGTGGTGTTGGGATTGGGCCCAGGGCCTGGTGACTGTTGGGCAAGTGCTTCATCATTGAGCTCTCCACCTGATTGTTTGTTTTTCAATCTTAAATATTTATTTTGATTTTGCTCTTTTCCATTCAGTGAGTGATGTATGACTATGTATTGATATTGCCTTTGATTGACATCCCTTTTATGGCAGCTTGTAGATTTTGGCATAAATCTATAAGAGATCATGTTAATGCACAAATCTGATATGTAAAATGCAGGCATGATTATTTTATGTTGGGTTTTGTTAATATTTCCCTGTCTCTGTACTGGTATCTCACAAGTCACTAGACATCTTCTTTAAGGATTATTTTACACCTACAGATGAAAAATCGCACAGTTCCGTTTGATGACTTAAAGGGTGGAGGTTCCTCTGAGGCTGTGTGTTAATTTTGTCTTGAGTGCGTACAATGTATGATGTCACCCTGTAAGTCACAGTGCTATATCTTCCACATTGTTTCTTTTAGCATTGCTGATAGACAGAGTGCCTTGGAGGCTGAGCTGCGGACAGTGCAGACTTTTCGTAGGGACTTGGAGAACTTTGTCAAGTGGCTTCAGGAAGCAGAAACCACAGCAAATGTGCTGGCCGATGCCTCTCAGCGGGAGAATGCTCTTCAGGATAGTGTCCTGGCCAGGCAGCTCAGACAGCAGATGCTGGTAAGTGTGTGGGAAGCCACAGGCAGCAGTCTCCTCCTAAGCCCCTGGTGGCCACCTATACATTGATTACTGTTTCAAGGTGAGCCTGTCTACACATTGAGTTATGGAACCCATGTTGTCCCGTGAATAACTGATTTTTTGGAATACTTAATATACTTAATATTAGGGTGAAGACCCACCTTGTTTTATGGAAATAATAATTGTGTATTTAGAACTGGAGACTCGGGGCTGCTTGGTTTTCTGTCATTTTAAGCCCTTATGCCATTTGTGCTATTCAGTACATAATGGCATTTTGCCTTCATGTGAATGGGGAATTATTATAATTTATATTATTATAATATTTACTATAATAAATAAATTTATTATTTATAGCAATAAATTATATTTATACTATACTTAATAAAGATTTGATATAGAAATGTCAAATCTGAATCTCTGTGATTCAGTTACAGCCAGACCTATTAGGCTCAAAGACATTATTTATGTATTTACTTTCTAATCATGATTACATATGTAGTCTGAGGTTCAAATCTCATTCTTAAGAAATGTGGTAATAGTAAAGCTTTTCTTTAAACAATTGTGTGAAATTATATGAAGCATGCCAAAATCTCTCTTTCCATTCCAAGTAATGGCAGTTCTGTGCTCTCGTGTCTTTTCCTTTTATTGTGGGTATGTCGAGTGACCATTTCTTGTCAATCTTAGATAAATCTTCTCAATTACAACTTAATTTAAAAGTTGCTTCAGCAGGAGCATCTCCTACGTGTCACAGTGATACATCACATTTCTTCGGTATGCTGTGAATTCCTTACAAACATGTGAATGTATCACTTTGACTGCTGTCTTCTGCTGTTGTGGTGAACATGTGTTTTGCTATCATTTGATACACATATTTTACCTACCTTAGTTGGTAGTATACTTTGAGTATAGAGATGTTATTCTTGTTGTTTACACAGTGTTCTAGGAGCAAGTCCCAAGTAAATATGCTTAATTCTAACTTCTGCAGTTGAAATTTAGTACTGTTAACCATTTTTAAATCCATTCTTAGGAATGTTTTTCTCTTAAAGCATCTAAAAGACCCTATCATAAAGTATCAGTAAATTGGATTAAAGATCTAGAGGCTTTCTTGGAACTATTACTTTTAGTTTTTCTAAGTTGAAAATAATTGGTATTAATGTGTTAAAACGAATACTGCTGCTGCACCTCCTACAAGTGAACACACACATACACACACATACACACACATACCTGCAATGTGCACAGACACACGTGAATACACAGACACACGCATATGCACTCTCACACACACATATGCACACACTGACACACGTGCAGAGAAAATATCTGTTGGCTTGCTCATTTCTTATGCATTGCACACTGCTTGCTTTGTGACTTGGTGATGAGTGTGTCAAGGCAAGTATCAGAGTTAAATGTGTTCTTTTAATTCACCCTCTGGACCCTCAGAATGTGACCATTAATATTTTGAGAAAGTCTGGATTTCAGGAGGCTTCAGTGGACATTCAGTGTGTGTAAATGCTAGACCATGTTACTTTTTTTTTTTTTTTTTTTTTTTTTTTGGTTTTTTGAGACAGGGTTTCTCTGTGTAGTCCTGGCTGTCCTGGAACTCACTCTGTAGACCAGGCTGGCCTTGAACTCAGAAATCCGCCTGCCTCTGCCTCCCAAGTGCTGGGATTAAAGGCGTGCGCCACCACCGCCCGACGACCGTTTACTTTTATGATTTAAACAACTACAAATTTGATCTACACATGCTTGCAGATATTTAATGTACGTGGTGATGTTAATTTTAATGCTGTTTGGACTGTGCAGTCCAGTAAGCAACAACTTGTGGGAAGGAAAGAATGTTCCAAATGAACCCTTTCTAATATCTAGCACCCGCAGAACACAGGCCCGTTGGAGAATCTAATGGTGTTTTCTCACACATTTTCTCTTAGGATATATTCTTTCCATAGCTCCAGCTCCTCTCAATATTTAATGAATATTCAAGCTATGGGAGAAATAAATTTAAATAGAAATGGTAGGAAGCTTTTAAATAAAAATAACCAAGCTGAGGATTACTTGTCTTACGGCAAACAGTGACAACCCAAGGAGGCCGTTGGCTAATGTACGGAGAGATGATGTGTATGGTAATTGCTTCTCAAAAATAATCTGATGTGGCTAAAATAGTCTGTTTGCGCTCATACGACGGAGGGCCTTTGCTAACAGCTGTGTCCGATCACTGTTTATCTGAAGACAGATGTGCAATGTGGTTTTCTTCAAGATGTCTCACAGTGTGGCGATTTACATTGTTTTCCACCTCTGCTCTCCTATATTGGATACTCTTAGTTTAGAGCTCTCCCATTGCTTTACTTAAAAAAATTAATTAAATGACTTTGTTTCCGGCACCTTATAGGTAGATGGTTGTTAGAGACTTAGTGCCACTGCCTGAGCATTTCTGAGGTGAAGGAATTTAAATTTTCCCATGGGTCTGTAGATTATTCTTGTTTGTGTACATGATTTCAAATGGAAACTTTTTCAGAAATGGAAAGGTATGTGAAGAAATGAGAGAAGCCCTGAACTCATGAAATAAATTGGCTGCTGTTGAGCCGCTGGTAGTGGTGGGCGCTGTGAGATCTCTGTGTAAGGGGTTGTGTTTACTTCAGTGTTCTCATGTTGCATGATCAGGGGATGGATGGGTCTATCCTGTCACCTGTCATCTATCTATCTATCTATCTATCCATCCATTCATCTATCTATCCATCCATCTATCATCTTTCTGTCTGTCCATCTATCCATCTGTCCATCCGACTGACCATCCATCTATCTATTATCCATCCATCCATCCATCCATCCATCACTATCCATCCATCCATCACTATCCATCCATCATCTATCTCATCGTCCGTCTATCTATCTATCATCTATCTATCTATCTATCTATCTATCTATCTATCTATCTATCTATCAGTCTATCATCTATTTGTCCTGAGATAACATGCTCACTGTTTGTATTTGATTCACATCTTGTGCCAACCAGATGTCAAGCTCCACAGAGGTATTTCATGGACATACAGTTTATACCATGTTCAGTTTAAAAATGATTCTGATGATATTTTAATAAAGAAGGGCTTGGAAGCGCAATGGTGGTTGAAGAATTTCTGGGCCATTTCTTTTAAGGACAGGTGGTCATTTGGACTCTTGTATTTATGTTTTGGCTTTTCTTCTCAGCAGAGGTCTTTCAGCAAGAGAGAACTTGATTTTGATGACTTGCTGGAGAGAGATGCTCCTTGGGAGTTGAACAGTACATGGCGGAGGTGGGAGATGCGGGGGTCATTTGTATACCTGGAAGTGTGTTGTATATTTAATCTGCTGGTGATGGGAGATGTCATAAAGGGAATTAGACAAGAGAGTAAGGTGTTAAAGTTTCTGACTTACAGCAGTCTAGTTGGTGACTCTGTGAGGAATGGATTTGTCCTCAGTGACAGAGACAACAGGGTACCTGCTAGGATACTCATGTTCATGGATGCCAGAAGTGTTAGTAGCTAGAAATGTGGCCCTGACATGAGTCTAAGGTTGGGAGGGAGTGAACATGAGATTGTATGTGGTGGTCCAGGGTAAGGTTGGTATCACAGGAGTAGAAGGTATTGGACTAACAGTAGAGACTTGTTTGGACCTGAAGGGAAGGCAAGTTCTACTTTGATTAAAGCAGAATAAAGTGTTAGGAATAGCCTCCAGGGGAAGGTGCCAAATTTGGTGTGCGTGCTCTCTCTCTCTGTCTCTTTATTTTTAAATTGCTTTTAAGAAGAAGCTGTTGCTGATTTCAAAACTTAATTTATTAATTGACACATTTATCGTAATTTTTATTGCCACAGTCTAGAGCATTCATTATTTTAATTACATTTTAAATGTAAGCCCTATTTTTTTTTGCAGTATCAACTATTGAGAAGGGTTAGTTCTTTACTGGATAAGCTTTGGAGTCCCAGTGGCCTTTCTGGAGTGGTGAGAGAATGTACTGGATTTGATCTGAAAGACTTTATATTTTAGAATCTTCGTCTTGTCCTGCCCTGTGATTGCTGCTAGCTTGGTGTTCTACTTTTATCTCATAGGAGACAGAAAATCATTCAGTTCTATCCCTGTACCCAACAGTGTGCTTGTGGAGTGAACACCCATTTCACTTGATGGTCCAGGAACAGGAATTTAAGCATCCCTAACTTAAAGAAAAAAGCAAACAAACAAACAAAATAACACAAAAAAAACTGAAACAGAGATACCCTAAAATCTGCAAGTTGATAAATGTTAGCATAATGTGCCTCAGGTTCCACACCCAGACATTTTCTTCCACGCACAGAATCATCAATAATGCTATAAAAACCGTCTTCAGGGTTGGTACTTAAGGTCTGTGTGAAACACAATTGACTGTTGTGTGTAGGCCTGGGTCCCACCTCTGGAATACCTCAGTATATTTATACAAATATGTTATTCCATGATGTGGAAAAAAAACAAAAACAAACAAACAAAAAAACCTCTAAAAAACCCAAATCCTGAGCTTCAAACGCTCCTGGGCCCAAGTCTTCCAGCTGAAAGAGGCCCGACTTGTAAGTTCATATTTTTTTATAGCTAGTCTTCTGTCTGTTATTTACGTACTGCACTGTTTATTTGCATTCTATAATTCAGTTTTCTTTGTTTACTCAATGATGTACAGCCATAGCTACTGTCAACATAGAACACATACCCCCTCAGAAACCCACTATTCCCTTTAAGATTAGTTCCTATTCTCAACCCTTCAGACTCTTGACACTAATCTGTTTTCCTATCTGCCTAAGAACAAACAGTTTCAATTATGCTAATGGACTGCTTTTTACTTTGGCGGCCTCACCAGGAGGAGGCAGTATAGAGTCTCAATAAGCAGCTGATGGAAAATTAGACGTGGACTGAAGTTTCCCGACGAACCAGCTGTATTAGACACAATCTAAGACCTTAAATCACACTAGTGTTAAGAACTAAGGAGACAGGGCAAGAACAAAATGTTCCTGAAAATGTCACTTTCCTGATCATAATATCAGAGAGAGGTGAATGAGCAGTGTTCCCTGGGCAATTAGAATAGGCCGAACCTTGATGATGAGAAACATATGGGCTTAGTTTCTGGCTGTGCCCTTTTGCCCAGCCACTTAATCATCCTGGGAGACTCTGGTCCTCTAAGACATTGTACCTAAACTAGTAATCATAGTACCCGAAATGTGTCTCAGACATGTATGTATGCATGCACATGTATGCAAGCAAATACACACGCGTGTGCTCTCTCTCTCTCTCTTTCTCACATACACACACACACACACGCACACACACTTGCACACGCACACACACACACACACTGGCCCTTCATGTGATGTTGTACAATTGTTATCTCAGATTAATTTGTGAAAAAACAGCTTCATGACAAGCAAAAAGATTATGAAGATGCCGTCTAAGAGGGAGATGGAGGAGTTGGCCCTGCTCTATAGTCATTTGCAGGCTTCTTGTTTGTTGTAAACTTGGTTATTTACTTAAAGGGATCCTATTTGATTTCTAGCATGATTTGCTCTTATGCAGGGACCTGGAAGCCCATCTTTTGGCTCTGCCTTTGGGGCTTAGGTAAACCTACATCCCTCTGTAAATATGTTCCGTTTTGTTTTAGATGATGCAATGCCCAGTCCAGCTTAAGGTTATTTATTAGCCCAAAGTGGGCTTCAGTTCCTGCAGACAAATCCCTCTGTGCTCCTCAGTGTTTCTACCCATCCCACAAGCACAGCACAGCGGGAGCCGAGCGGCGTTCCGCTGGGAGTGCTCGCATCCCTCTGTAAAGCGTCAGGCTCCCTGCCACTCGGTCTCCCCATGTAAACCCAGTTACCAGGCATGCACAGTGGCAGTGATGGGGTTCACTCTCTGTCCCCAGGGAAAGTCGGCTTTGTATCTTTAGCTTTAGTGCTTCACTTAATATCCTTTCGTCTCCGGAGCGCTCTCCTTCCCTGCAGCCAGCAGTGCTTGGCTGCCCTGCAACTTGCTTCATTTCTGGCCACGCCAGGCTGAGCAGGTCCTGGCTGTGAGCATCTGCTGGGGGCTGTCTGGGTGGCGTTCTTCAGTGTTTTTGTCAAGAAGTTGATGGACTCCCAGCCTCCTTTTCTGTAGAACCATAACACCACCCCCCCCTTTATCTTTCAAATGCATGTCTGGAAACGAGCATGCTCAGAGAACTGGCAAATCATTGTCCAGTGACCGGGAGGAAATGATCGCAGCTCTTCATTTATAATGCAAATTCTGAGGACTCTTCAGAAGTGTGGTAAACTTAAAATGATGGCCGTGGTGAGAACATCTCTGCAGAAAGTTGTGGTTTTGTTGCACCGTTTACAAAGGATGGCAGTTTCCTCTCCGCGGTACCAGAAGCTCTGCAAGGTAACTGATTGGAAATAGGGAGTGGGTGTCTAAAGAATCCAGTTGCCTGGCTAGGCAGTACTCATCTTTCAGGCTCTTCTGAAGGAAAGGAAAAACTCCCTTTCCAGGCAACGGATTGCAAAAGCTGTTAGGAGGAATTGCTCCGTCAAAATTTATTTAAGCCTCTGAAACAAGCACTATTTTGGTACATATTTTATTTTACAATCTGTAACCTAGTCTTTTGAGATGGGTTGTTTGGAGAAAATATGACAAACTATTTTCATTACGACCTGTTACCTCTGGGGTACTTTGCAGTATCTTAATATTTAATGACATATTAATTCAATGTTAAACTTCAGCAAAATCAAGCAGAGAGCTCAAAATGGTCTTTCAACAGATTGCTTAATGTGTTCTTTTTATAGCTGATTTTTTTCCCAATTAAGAAAAGTAATGCCCATTTTAAAAACAAGCTTAGCCCCATTATAAACATTTCTTATATTTTTTGAGTCTCCACATGTCGTAGTTGAAAAACTCAATTTTCTGTGGACAGGTGGGTTAAGTAGTATTTTAGAACGTAACTTGTTTGACAGTGATGTATTTTGAATGCAGTGTCAGTCATTCTAAACACAAGCTGTCCGGCATCCTCCTGTGTTGTTTTGAGTTAGTATTTGTTATTACCCATGGTTTTATGTTATTCAGTATTCATGCTGTCTCCTTATTTTTTATAAAAATGAGATGATATGATGTAAAAGGAAGATTATAGCAGCAGTAAGTCAATTTCTATGTTATTACAATAACATGCTCTTTCTCCCTATACAATTCTTAGTATGCTTTTAAAGAAGGAATCTTTAAAAGACCAATTAGGAAAACTGCCTCTTACGACATTATTTTTCTGAAGATATTAAATTGGACGCGTCGAAGGACCTAAGGTCTGCCTATAAAGCAACGGGTCCAGGCTGCAAAGCTGCATTCTGTTTATTTGATTTTTTTTTTTAACCACACTGTTGTGCCTTACAGTTTGTCTAATTTAAAGTATATCTGCCCAGAAATTTACTTTTCAAAATATAATTTTATGAAATAGATTGAGGTAGTAAGACATGCTTTAGAGAAATACCATATTTTCATTTGTATTAAGTTAATTAAAGCTTGATCCAACTTATTAATCCAGTTGTAAAAGTACACAGCTAACTGTTGGATATGTTGGGATTTCATCTACTTTAAAGAATTGGTGTGTTTTTGTAACATGTTTACATTTTCACCAAAAGCCAATTTTGATAATGGAGAAAAAAATTCATTCACTAATGTTTTAGTATTTTACTTTTTAACTATCGGTCTAAGTACATGAGTCATTAATACATGTTATTTTTTTTAAAGCTAACAATATATATGCATGAAGCATTAAAAAAAAGGCTGGGTTATTATTTTTCCCATCTCTTCCCATAAGCACTTTCACAAAAGCAGAGGGTTTGAGCTGTAAGGCCATTTAGATGAGTTTACTTCTACACATAAAGCAAAATTAAGGTGCTAGAGAAAGCTACTAAGTAGTCTCACTGGAAGACCCGAAATAAGCACACATCATGTTACTGAAGTCATGGGGAAGTTTATTTCTAACAGGAATATTCTTTGGGAAGATTTATCGGAGATTTGTGATTTCTCAAAGATGCCTTAGAATTTAAATATTCAGCACGGGCATTACTTTTTGGAAACCTTAGGTTGTCTTATTTGCAATTGAAATTTACCTTTCATATATTCTCTACAATGTGTGAAATTAGCTACTGCTGAGACAGTGCAATGGGGGACACACACTTCCAGTACTTTCCAGTAGGTGTCAATGTAAGGCAGTGATATATGGGGTTTGGGGACTCCAAACAGAGAAGTGGTGTGATGTTGATGACTGAATAAATGAGCTGGTAACAGGTATATTTTATTTATCTTATTGTTTTGGGGAAATGGATCCTAATTCATATCATTATGAATAAAAATTATAGGTACAGAATTAGATGGCAATTGTCATCTATTAATGACATGGTATCTGTGTCTACTAAATCTACTTGTTACCAGTGGTGCCTTTGTGCTGGAAGTTTGACCAGCTATGCTGTTTATCTGTGTAATGTGACAGCGAGTTTTTTTTCTTTTAAACTGCAAAGGTTGTCACGGCTATTTTCCCTATGTCTCTTACATTCTCTAAATTTAGTCTTTTAGAAAGGAAGTGTTAAACACTTCAGTGTTTTGCCATAAAAAAATACAGAAAGAGTATATTTTAAGTACATTTAAAGACTGAAAAAAAAGAGAGAGAAATATTGCATCACCCAAGGGATGACTCTATTTTGCGGTTCGTCATGGCATTTTGAAAACTGGTGTTTGAATGTTTGTACCTGCTTCATCTTTCATATCTTTCTTTTGCCTATTGTATGAAATATCAGTCATTTATAAGTATGAAACAACTGGAAATTTGTGCATAATGTTCTTATTTTGAGTTTTATTTATTTTTGTGTACTCTCCCCCCCGCCCCGGTCTATTTCTCATAGGGGAAGGGATAGGGAAGAACAGAAGTTGGGAAAACTGTGGCTCTGAGTGACCCCCGTCCAACTATACATGCGGTTGTATTTTTTTTTCTTTTTGCCTTTAAAAATGTTTCTTTCTGGTTATACAACTCCTAAAATTTGGGCAGGAAATGGATATATATCAGCTGTTGACTCGAGATATAAGAGCAGCACTGAAATTGTCCAATGGCCTAGAGCCTCCTCACGCTGAATGCTAATTTCTCCTGATTTGGCTTAGATCACTTAGCTTCTTTAAAATATTAATGACTCCAAAGGATAATTTTTCCTCTATTAGAGCACAGTGGAAGCAGAGCTGGATGTAAGTGACTTTTAAGAATGCTACTGACATTCACTTGTTTTCATTTTGTGATTATTTTGGCCTGTTTTCAGTCTTTGGATTGAAAGCTGGTTGAGGTTATGTTGAGTAAGAGAAGAATTTTATAAGCCTCCCACCCCCTCAGCGCCACTTTTAATGGCATATTTAATAATCGACATAGTAAAAAGTAGATTCTTACAAGGTAGGTTGGTGTGTGAGTCATGGAACTTTGAAAAGTAATTAGTATTATAAATTGAGTTCTTCATGACTTCAGCATTTTTTATTGATTTAGCAAATTATTTTGATTTGGTTTTATGATTTTTATGCTGCCAGCATATGTATGTAAAACAGTTTAGCTGAAATAATTTTGTGCCCAAACATTTTGTCATGTGTCCTATCAGTTAGAATATTTTAAGCATCCTGGCATATATTATTAATTCAAAGTTGTGCACAGATGCCATGATAAGAAAAAAAAACCCATCTGTTCAATAATTATAGAGTGTTGATTTGCTCTTGTGGTCAATATTGCTTTCTTACTGCCCAGACTGATGGCCCCCTTCTTTCTGGGTGTTTTTCTCTCACCATTGGTGACTGCCGCTTTAATAGTAGGGGGCAGTGATGGCTTGGAAAACCAGGGATGGCAAGTGATATTTAAACAAAGTCAGTCTCTCCTCCCCATGTCTGTATATACATCTGTGTGTATGAACCACACAGATCCTGGTGGGCACTTTTGTAAAGGTTGACTATGTATCTCTGAAGACATCTCAGTTTTTTAAATGACTTTTGAGTTCACATGCTGTCTGGCATCTGTATGTTAGTATGAGGTTCATTTAAAGTCGACCATATGTGTTTTGGGGGGAATAAAAACCATGCCAAACACAGTGGAGCATTTTAAAATAAGCTTTGCAGGTTTTACTCTCGGATGTTCCTCCAGCCACTTTTCAGGTGCGGTGCGTTGCTCTCCTTGGATAACTAAATCCTGAAGTGTTTCAGAGCATTAAAATGTGACTTGGCCACAGTCTGAATGTTAAGATAGGGGTATTTTAAGACTGTCTTTCAGGCCCCTCAGTTTCTCTCAGTAACCAGACCATACACATATTTCTTGTACCACAGAAAATGGATGTCCTACCTTGAGGTCCCCTTGGTCATAAGACCACTTGTCTGTCCTTGCTTTCATGAGAAACCAGTGGGTTGGGTAGTTCAGAAGATGTTTGAAGTTGAGATGCCATGGGGCAAAATGGTCAATGCAGAGGGATTCACATTTATTCTTGCCTTCCATTGATGCTTTTTGTTGTGTCTCATCAGAGTTGTGTGAACTCCCAGAAAGAGTACTTTCTTAATGCTCTGTCTTCTGCAGTCCCTGTTGAGGTGGAGATTACTGATCAGGCTCAAAATAGACCTTCCTTGCCGCCTTGACTGTCAAATGAGTTTTGTTTTGTGGCTTTCCCAAAGGAGCAGCAGCTTAGATGGTCCATGACCTCCCCCAGTTCCCCCCTTTTTTAATCATAATTCCTCATATCAATGTGAATATCAAAATTATTTTTATTTAATTAAATTGTAACATGTTGTTAATCGGAAAACCCATGTCACCAACGACTTATCTTATGACTTTAATACAATGCTTTTATATGATTAAAAATGCCAGTCACAAAGTTACACATTAAATGGTTCTTTAAGAACCAAAACATTAGTTGGAACTCTACATGGCTAACGCTGATACTGTCTGGAGTAAACAGTTCTTTCTGAGAAGAGAACTGGCATAGCACTCTGGATATGGAAAATGCTATTTGGTCATTGTGACTAAAAGCTTGATGACTTGTGTTTTCTCTGGGGTGCAACTTATTAAATAGCAAATGGAAATTTCCAGTCTGTATGTATGGAACTGAAAGCTGTAGGCATTGGCCCTTTTCTCTTGATTCTTGCCTGAGCCCGGCTGGCCTTTCTCAGGGAAGTTTGTTGTTTATATTTAGCTCTCAAAATTAAGCAATTAGCAGGGATAGGAGAATATAGAAAATGTCACAGCATTGTAGCTTTCCCACTTGCGTGAAGTTTGTTCATTCTTGTGCAAGGTAAATGAGGACAAATAATTGAAATTGGGAAGGATGTGGAGTGTGGCAGAGAATTGCTTTTCATTTTTCTTTTTCTAGTTTGCTCAGTTCTGTGGGGTTCTGAAAGACTGACTTGTAACAAAGCTCACTCACAGAAGCAGACAGTGCTTCTCCATGCTTAATAAATCCTCTGTGATAGCATGACCCGATAAAGCCTGGACAAAACTCAAGAGTGAAAACGTAAAGCGAAGACATAGTTGGGTCAGGCCCAGCGGTACAGGTTCTGTACTCTCAGCTAACTGGGAAGCTGAGGCTAGAAGGTTGTAAGTTCAAAGCCTGGGTGGTCTATAGAGTGAATGGAAGGTCAGGTTGTGTAGCTCAGTGACATTCTGTCTCTCATTGAAATGTTAAAGTATCAAGACATCAAGGTGAACATTCGCCTAGCATATGTACGACCCTAGGGGGCAATCCCCAGCTGTTGCTGGGAGATGCTAGTTTTCACAGTGGATGCCTCCTCCTCCACCGCTCTTTCTCCTCCTTCAAGCACCTCCTCCTCCTCCTAATACATGTTTCTGCATGTTTATTATAGAGCTTAGTAGACAATTGCTGGGAAGAGATAGCATGATCTTGACAACTCTTATAGAAGAAAATGTTTAATCAGGGCTGGCTTCTTACAATTTCAGAGGTTCAGTCCAGTACCATCATGGTGGGAAACATGGTAGCATCCAGGTAAACATGGTGCTAGAGACAGAGCTGAGGTTCTACATCTTGATCCTCAGGCAGCAAGAGGAGACTGTGTCATACCAGCCACACGACTTCATACGACCTCAAAGCCTGCCCTCACAGTGACACACTTTCTCCAACAAGGCCACAGCTCCTAATACTGTCACTTCCTATGGGCCAAGCATTCATATACATTTGTCTATGGCCTCTATTCCGATTAAAACCGCCATATTCACAGAAATAACCATCTCTTTTGAGACAGGATTTTTCATTGGCCTGGACCTCACCAATCTCACTAGACTGCCTGGGTAGTGAGCACCAGGGATGAATGGATTCTTCTGTTTTGTCTTCCCTAGCATGGGGGTTACAAAGACAGTGCACACACACACCACCATACCAAACCGACATTTTTATGTGATTTCTGAGAATCAAGCTCAAGTCAAGTACTGTATCCAGTGAGCCACCCTCTCAGCCTATATTTTTTGGTGCCTTTATCTTTTCCTATTGTAAAAGGATTAGAAAAAAAAGAAAACTGTTGACATAGAAAAACACAGAACAACAAAAACCAATTAACATCATCAAAACAATACCCCTAGACTCTATGGGAAAATGTCTAATAAAACACTGGCAAGATGTGTAATGAATAGAATTTAAAGGTTCTATGTGTTTTCTAAGATAGTGTTTATACATATTTTTAATGTTCTATCTATCTATCTATCTATCTATCTATCTATCTATCTATCCATCCATCTACCATCTATTAACATCTATCCTGTCTGTCCGTCTGTCTGTCTATCTATCTATCTATCTATCTATCTATCTATCTATCTATCTATCA
>JANHMN010000004.1:146967571-147001508 GCA_030674055.1 Rhabdomys pumilio
ACCTCTGAGCTAGCTATCTCTCTAGCCCTGTTTGTTTCTGCCTATGATGACCTCAAACTTAGCATCCACCTGCCTCAGCTTCCAGAGTACTAGGATTACAGTCCCAATCTACCACAACCAGTCCTTTTAATAATTAATAATAGTAGTAATTGTATGAACTTGGGAAGAATTGCAGTGCGTCAAAGTGTTCATACTAGTCTAGAATTAACTGTGTGCATTCACATAATTCTGGCCTGGTCATTTACTACTTTTACATCATGTAGACAAGCCACTGATAGGATCTGTATCTCAGCTGCCTTTTCAGAAAACGAGAATCTAATTAATCTCTCATGGATCAAGGAAGATGACTTAGGGAGTGCGCCCATAACTTCATGTGTCTGTGTGTGGTGCTCTTACTTTCCTTGTTGTCTCTAACACTAAAGAGACCACCACATCTTAGTAAGGAAGTCCACAGCATAATGGCCCAGGGAGTGTCTCTCAAAGACTTATGGTTGAGGACTCTGGCTTCCGGAGATGAAATCTGGGCCATCTTCAGCAGGGCTATCATACACTATTGTTCTGTATAGAGAAGGAGGAAAGAATGCTAAAGAGGGGTCTTGGTTTCTGTTTTCAGCTTTGCTTGGGAAAGTCCAGGCTAGCCTTCCCCTTGACCTTGAGGTAAGAGTCACATAGGATATGCTTTCCTGTTTTGTGGGCTCCTCTGATTTCCAGGCTCCTCCTTGTTGCCTAAAATCTTTGAAGCCCACAATACAACTATATTGCACTGATTTAGACATTATTAAGAGGCTCTGTTCTTTTTAAACCAAAGCCAGGAAAGACGTCACTTATCTTGTGACCATTGTAGGAGCACGCAACAGGTTTACTCAGAGAACATGGAAAAAAATAACAATTTTGAGAATACATTTCTCAGTATCTTGTAGAATGAACACTTTGCTTTATTTGGTGGTGGTAGTTGTTGTTGTTTGTTTGAGACAGGGTTTCTCTATGTAACAGCTCTGGCTGTCCTGGAACTCACTCTTTAGACTACCGTTGCCCCAAATTCACAGAGATCTGCCTGCCTCTACCTCCTGAGTGCTGGGATTAAATGCATATACTACCACATATGACAGAATGAATACATTTTGATATAAGTTTTGACCAAACACCTGAGTTTAATTTTTTTGGCTTATGTATACCATTAATTAATTAGCACGTTTTTCTAAATAGCTAATTTGTTAAGTAATTTTGAGCCAGGGTCTCATCTCATACAGCTTAGGCATGCCTGGAGCTCAGGGTGACCTGAGACTCACTGCATGCATAGCTCAGGCTTGTCTGAGACTTGCTGTGTAGCCCAGGCTGGCCCAGGACTAACTGCTTAGCCAGAACTGGCCTCAGATAATAATCCTGCCAGCTTTGCTGTCCAAGCTGGATTTACAGGCATGTGCCACCATGTCTGGCTTATTATGGGTAGACTTTTAGCAAATGCTCTTGTTAATTGTTTAAGGTATTTTAAAGTAACAAATTTTACTTATAAAAGGGTAAACTTTACAAAATTTAGAGGCAGAGAAGGAAGGAATTTGATTAGCTTAAGAACATTTCCTCATAGTGCTGTGCTCCTATCCTATGCAAGCTGAGGGGAAAGGCGTCTCTAAGACTTGTTTTCATATGCAAGCCAGGTAGATATAATTTCTTTGCTAGTGAGTTTTCTCCTTGTATGTATAACTTTCCTTTTCATTTTATATGTTACAAATGCTTTCCCCTGGGTCAATAAATATTTCTTACATTGTGATTTTTTTCCTAACAGCATAAATAAAATTCAATCGAATGGCTTCAATTTGCCGTAATTTATCCAAGCTTTCAAATGTGGTGAGATGCATGCTTGTTGCCAGCGTTCTTATGATAGATTACTGTGTGGCAAACATACTCCTGTGTCCCTGACTGTATCCTGATTATTTTCAGAATACCTTTGTAGAATATAACAACTGCACTGCCAGCAGTGGTGGCACACGCCTTTAATCCCAGCACTTGGGAGGCAGAGGCAGGCGGATTTCTGAGTTCAAGGCCAGCCTGGTCTACAGAGTGAGTTTCAGGACAGCCAGGGCTACACAGAGAAACCCTGTCTCAAAAAAAAAAAACCAAAAAAAAAAAAAAAACCCAAAACAAACAATCAAAAAACAACTGCACTAAAATGCAGAACCTTCAAAGGCTCTTATACACAAGGTCAAATTCCACCTTGTAAGGTGGCACTTATTTAACATGCTCACTCCCAGTTAAGAGGCTGAAGTTTTAGCATGGTCATTGACAGTAGCAAGTATCAATTAAAATGTTTTGTGAAGTTATTAGATCAACCTCCTCCTCCTCCCCTTTTGCCAAAGTATAGAACCAAATATTCTGGCCCTGAATGTAATGCTAAGAACCAAAACACTACAGGGCCTACGTGGGACATGACAGAGGGAGTGTGGTTAAACTAAAGACAGGAAGTTCTAACCTGTCTGTCTCTGTGGTTGTTCATGTGGACTTATATATTTAGGTGCATGTACAGCAGGTGTATTGTAGTTGTGGAAGATTGACATGAAATGTCTTCTATTTCTTTCTATAATCTTTTTTTCCTATGAGGAAAATTTATTTTTTTTTCACAAAAAAATGGTGTATTCTGTCACCTGCTTTCTTCCCTCTATTCTTATAAGCTCCTATTCTTACCTATGAACACTTTCCCTGATTGACTAGTTTGTTTTTGTTTTCTACCCTGTTGAGTTTCAGCCGGGTCATCAGTGTGACTCTGAGTTTGGAACTGAGCCTGAGAGCCTCCTGGGCTCACCACAGTGTGGACCTGAGCTTTGTCCCTCTCCAGGAGCCTGCTGCTTGCTGGTATATCAGCAGAATTGACTGTGTCTTGCCAGTTCATTTGCCCTCCATAGTTAACTATAAGGAGGACCCAACATCTGTGGACACAGTCAACTTTATTTTTGGGACAGAATCTCTCACTAAACCTAATGCTCACTGATTTGGCAAGACAAGTTATCCAAAGAGCCACAGACAATCCTCCTGTCTCTGCTTCCCCACTGCTAAGATTATAGACATGTACCACCATGTCTAGCTTTTTACACAAATCCTGGGAGCCTCATCAAATGCTCAGACTTGTACAGCTAACAGTTTATTAACTGAGCCATCTCTCCAGTCCCGAAAAGGAATTCTGAAAACAAAATTGCTTAATGTCTGTATATTGAAGGCAAGGACATAGTTACTTATGATGTCTTCTTTCTAAGGGACAGCCTTCCTCTGGAAGGCAATTGATGAGGAAATGTCATGGTATTTCAAGCAGAAATGTTTTTTAAAAATAGGATTCACGGTAAATGTGTCTATCATTAACTTAAATTCTAAGTTTATAAAACCTTAGGGCTTATAGAATGGTTGAAATTATTTAAAGTTTTGTATCTGAAGAAGCAATTCCTTAGTATGCACATAGAACTTCTCAAGTGACTGTGAATATGGAATTTGAAGGTACCCAAGGTTGAACAGCCGAGTGGTCATTTGCAGCTCAGCTTGCAGAGATTTCTCTGATGTATGTGTTTGTGTATGTATATGTAAATATATGATTATATGAATATCAATATGTGCAGTTATAAGTATGTATATCTATATGTATATATGTGTGTGTATATATGTATATATACACATATATGTATATACACACACATATATATTATGGTCTTATACACACACACACACACACACGTATATATTATGGTGATATATATGTACACACACACACACACACACACACACACACACACATCTATCTCACTTTTCCTAGCACAACATTTATCTATTTATCTAATTCATTTTTTCAATTATGAACTTTTTAAAACTTGGGGCCATATCTTATTATCAGCATCTTTTGATACTTTGTATACTGAACAATATATAAACATTGAATAAATAATCCAACATTCAGAACATTAATATGATAAAGCAGAAATGTAATGTGTATTGGCTCCAGGTTTCTTTTTTACAACACCTTTGTTGATGTACAGGAGAGATGGCTTGGCAGTTAAGAGCACTTTTTTATTCTTCCAGCAGACCAGGGTTCAGTTCCAAGCACCTGCATGAACGCTCACAGCTGTCTGTAATGCAGTTCTAGGGAATCTAACACACTTTGCTGTCCTTGCTGGGCACAATACATGTACATGGTACACATACACAAAGCAGGCAAACATTCATGTATATAAAAATAGATCTTAGAAAAAGAACTTTAATGAAGTAAAATTGATATCTAGAAAAATTCACTCTATTCAGTAAAATAAAAAAATAATAATTTGTATATTTAGCATTCTGCCACCATGACTATGAGTTCGTTCATGAACATTTTATGGCTTTCTAGAACAGATACCCTTTCTTAGTTCTGTGTCTGTCATCCCAAGGTAGCTACTAGCTTTCCTTAGCTTTTCTTTTTTCCATTAAAATACACACACACACACACACACACACACACACACACACACACACACGTATTTTAAATGCACGTATATATCTGCGTCTGTGTATTTGTATGCACATATGTGTTGGCTGCCCACAGAGGCCAAAAGAAGTCCAAGAGGTCTTACTTAAGATTATAGGTGATTGTAGGCCAATGGATTTGGGTGCTGAACCAAACTCCTGTCCTGGGTGAGCAGCCAACTCTCTTAACCACTGAGTCATCTCACCAGCTCCCCCTTCTTTTAGTATGTGATTCAGAGTTTGTCAACGTTGTGAAATACAAAGTCATGGAAAGCCCTTCTAATTTTCTGTGGTAGACTTACTACCTTAGCTTAGAGAATTCTATATTTTAATTTTGATTTGGAGACAGTTTTAGCTGGCTTGTAACTCACTATGTAGACCATGCTGGCTGCAATCTCACAGAAATCTGCCTGCCTCTGCTTCCCAATGAGAATTTAGTACAGTTTAATTAATAACAACTAATAAACCACATAAGCTCAACCTTTATAAACTCTATAGAGCTATATATAACTGACTTTTCATATTAATTATGTAAAGTTCAATAAACGTAAGAATAAAGGGGGAAATTCTGAATTTGTAATCAGAAGGCCGCTTCATTTGATAAAAGGCGCACGTGACCTATGAACTCTCAGATTTCTTATTTAAACATCCCATAACTTCAGGAAGGTCTCACTGGCCTGGTATCTTAATGTTTATGAACTTGCCCTGAAGAGCCGAAGTATTATTGAAATATTACATTTTCCATGATTCCCTTTTCTTTAAGCAACAACACTGATAATACTTGTCTGGTTTTACCACAATTCATTTGGAATATGACACGCAAAAGAATCTGTGTTTGTCCTAGCTCACTTAGCCTACTAAGAACTTCAGGTCCTTTCGTAGTTCAGGGCCGTTTCATTTTTATTCTTCCTGGAGCTTATCTCCAGCTTCCATATTAGGATACATTTTCTGCTGGTAAAAACCATACTGGTTTTTCCAAAGACATCCATCACTAGTTAAAGCTTCATACATAGTATCACATCTTAGGAGTCTAAGACCAGTGGCTAATGGCCTCTGGGGCAACATGCTTTGAAGTCATCATTCAACACAAAAGGAGGGCAGCTGTGATTTCTCTTTTCTCTTCCTCCTCTTCTTTTTCTGTTTTTCTTTTTTCCTTCCTTCCTTCCTTCCTTCCTTCCTTCCTTCCTTCCTTCCTTCCTTCCTTCCTTCCTTCCTTCCTCCCTTCTTTTTGAAAGGGTCTCACCGTAATCATGGCTGTCCATGATTTACTATGTAGGTCAGGCTGGCCTTGAATTCACGAAGCTGAGTATTGGGACTGAAGGCATGTGCCACCATGCCTGGCCACTTGTGGTTTCTTAAATTTATACATCAATCACCTCAGATGCTCGCTAGCACTATCGAAGAAGATTTTCTTTGAGTTTTAACAATAATTAAACATTCTATACTTCTGATATTTTTTTCTGTAACTTCTCTATTGAGAGTGAGGTTTTGATAGCTGATGAAGAACGTATCAATGACCACAGAAATAGTCTTGTTTGGCCTTAGTTCTGGACGCCCAGCCCTCACAACTTTTTTGTGTGCCCTTTCATTGTAGAAAACCATGTGGTGTGGAGTGTCGGTAAAGTAAGGGGAAACGTGGCCTCTTTTTCCCTAGTAATTGCTTCTAATGGAACCCTAATGACCTATTATATTTATTCTGAAGAGCCGCCCAGCCTAATAGGAACCCAGTGAAGGATTTGAAAAATTATATAATTGGAACCAAAATTTCAGGAAATCACACATATGGTTGGGAATCAATACTTCATTAGGCAAGTTAATGATTCAGTAGTTTGCTGGTGCCAAATGTCACCCTTACTTTAAAAGCTGTAGGAACTTCTAGATGAGTATTCTCAGGAGTGAGGACCAAAGGAGACCACTGTGCTCTTGTGTCTTGTAGATGTTTGTTTATTTAAATTCTACATGTAGATGATAAAAGGTGAGGGGAGAAGAATTTTCTTACAGCATTGAAATATTATTAAAATTTAATAACTAGAGGTGAACTTGACATTTTTAAATTTAGCTTCCTCTTTGGTTTGTTTGTTCTGCTTTTATGTTTGAGACAGGAACTTGCTAGAGCTCAGGTTGGCTTCGAAACCTGGTTCAGCCTCCCCAGTGTTTAGATCATAGGCGTCTGCCATCAACACTTGGTAAAGTCCATGGACCAGGTACATCCAAAGGTTAAGTGGTCTGCCCTTTCATCAATACTGTGGGCAGCTAACTTCTCTCATGATGATACGCTCTGGTTGTGGTTTTATGGTGTGTTACATCTGATGTGGGTTTCGTAGGCCTCTACATAACTGACATTCTGTAATATTTCAAACATTAAGTTCTTCCTTTGTTACTAGAAGTGGTATAGCATAGTACATTTTGATTTCCGAACATGAATTGGATGTCATAACTTAGCCTAGAAATAGCCGAGTTGTTGCAGGATTTTAAAATGTATTTATTTCTCACATCCAGTTTGTGTCTTGATTAATTGCTCTTGATTAACCTCCCACTCCTTAAATTAAATCAAAATTAACAAATATTTATTGCAGCCTGCTGAAAATCATGTTTACACTATACAGAGTAATTGAAGTCTTTCACTTTTAATAAAGGTCAGAAATCAAATACTAACATTTAACCACCCCATGTATTTCCTGATACAGCTGTTACATGGGGAAATGGGTGGATATTTCTGTTTGGAATCAGAAAAAGGAAGATACTCATTTAAATAGTTCTGCACAGTTTTATTTAATTATTTTTAGCAGGATTGAAATTGAACCCAGGCATTTGTACACACTTGACAAGTGTGTCACCACTGAGCTACCCCAGGTGCATGGTACTGTTTTTTTTTTTTTTTATAGGATATCAGATCCTTTGAGAAATAACTAAAAAATTGGGGTGCTTGTAAAACAGTTAAGAGAGTGAAGGGAACCCTGGGCAGGGAAGGATAAAGGAGATTTCTGGCGTACCTTGTACAGGGAATCAAATGGGTAAGAGACATACAAATAAGGTTTTTTTTTCAAACTTAAAGCTCAATTTGGTTTCTCTAAATATAAAATATTGCTTTTTATGGCTTTGTGTGTGGGAGGTCTTGCTTAATGGCTCACTCAGCTAAGTGCTTGCCTTGCACGGACAAGTGCCTCTGAAAGAGGTCTGTGCCAGTTGGTATGTACTTGTGATCCCATTGATGGGGATGCAGAGACTGCAGCATCCTTGGGGGTCACTGTACAGCCTCACTGGTGAACTGCCCACAACCAGTTATGACACTGTCTCGAAGAAGGGAGACAGCTCTTGAGGGCTGCCTTCTGCTTTCCTCACACAGGCCCATCCCATACATACTCCATGTACTTGAACATACGGCCCTCCCTTCTCAAAGGTTGTCAGTGTTATTGAGAATGTCTTCTGTCTTCCCCACTACATACACCTCTATATACATGAGCGCATGCACGCACGCACGCACGCACGCACGCACGCACGCACACGTACACACACACACACACACACACACACACACACGCACACCCCACATTAAAATGCTTTTAATGAAACGTCTCTGAATTTTAGTAGCTATGTAGCTTTTTGACAGTTTTTGACTATACATATACATCAAGTAGATTTTATTAGCTCTAAAAGTGACATTTATAGTGTAACTCCTGGATATATTAAAGAGAAAATACTTGTTTTATAAATATCCAGGAGGGAAGAACAAAATGAAGCTAGCCAGTTAATTTTGCTAATCACATTTGCTATTAACATCTTATCTCCTTTCTTTTTACTCCGTTATGTATATATAAAGCTTATTTAACCCACTGAAATAGTGTTTTGTACAATGCCTTCTGCTTTCTTGAATAATGGTTGTGTTTTTGGTGGTGGGTTTGTTTCTAGCGTATTTTATAAGCATGCTAGTGTTTCTTTATTTGAAAAGTTGTCATTGTAGCAATGGCTTAAATCCCACAGTACTCTGTGTAAAAGCTTTTTCAATCTGAGTTTGGTCTTATAATGTGGAATGACTCCCACAGGTTGTTCTTAGACCTCTACATGTGTGCATGTTTTCCACAAAAAAAAAAAAAAGAAAAAAAAATGTACATTAAAAAAATGTAAGAAGAAAAGGACTAGATCTCTAGAAAAATTCATTTATTTCTTTTTGTCTGGGTATCTCCCTATGAGTGACTCATTATTCCCTAGTAAATACATTCTTCCATGAAAACTTTTTTTTCCTGTTATGTTTCCTCCCACAGTATGTGGAATATTTGGTGGTTATTATTCAGCTTTGAATATTACAATTTGTGGTATGTCTGATGGCTTTTAAAAGACAAAGCAAAGTCATTAATGTCCACAAGTGTTTTATCTGAGTACAGACTGCTGTAATGTTTTCTGAAGAGGGTAAGTCACACAGCCAGCCCTTGGCTCCCCTGTGGCTCTCTACTGTTATTGTGCAAAGCAGAATTGCTCTGAAAAATCCTTTTGGTTCTCTGTGAACAAAGTACTCTCCTTGGCCCTGGCTTGATAGAGACTCTTAGTTCCTGAGCCTGGTGGTTTGTTTCAGCTCACAGCCCCCACCAACACCATTGTTATTGCCAGATAGTTCTGTGTGGAACAGCATGGGATGCCATTTGTGACAAAAATTAATTTTACATGTAGTGAAATTTTATTGCACATCTGCTAAAGGTTTGCTGTACTGTGGCAATCACTGCCCTGGTATCTGGCGTCGGCACATGATAGTGAATATTGTCTCATGAAATGATTCAGGGTAGAACATAGCTATCACTTTCCCAGTTAGGTCACAATAGGATCAATAGATCATTCTTTCCAATTTGACCATTAAACCCCAAGTCTAAGCCTGTTTCCATTCTTCTTTCATGATGACACAGTAACTTTTGCCTTATCAGCTTTGGCGAGAGAGAACTTGTCAATTACTTGGAGAAACTGGCTTAGAAATGAATCGATATTCTATTTGGATGTCACCTCTGCTTTGAGAGCCTCCGTACAATCCTGCATTCCTGCAACTAATCTTAGAGTTCCCTAACTTCCAGTATGTACACACTTTTTGCCTTGCATGTTTATTTCAAACAACCAAATTTACTACTAAGCGAGAAGTCTTTATTCTTAGACTGAGCTGGTCTAAATGCAGACTGAGTTTCCTGGTATCTTGCATGTTCTGGAATAGAGAAGAAATAATCTTGAGGATTCCGGACAGCATTTGAGGCTCATTTGGAATCTTCCTGTCCTCTTTGCAAATGCTTTTTCTTTTGAGTTAAGAAGAATAACATCTAAGTTGTGCATATGGCCAGTGGTCATGGAGTTCATGTTGTGATATCTCTTTATGGAAATTCCTATGGGATAGATTTTGTGTTCTTATTTTCATATTTTGCTCTTTTAATTTGAGGGTATTTTCTTATTTGCTCATGGGAATAAACTCTCATTGTACGCTATTGACTTAAAATGTAACAATCATACATCATATATGAGCTCAATGTTTTATTCAAAAATAGCCCAGAAGCACCATTTGACACTGTAAAATAACACTCTTTGTTAGTTTTGTGTGGTGACATCATCATACACAACACACAACTTCAGATTGTGGCATACACATGCACAGATGTAGTTGTTAATACAAACCAGTGAAAGCCAGTAATGGGGGAGGGCGCTGGATGGTGTGTCTGCGATCTACAGTAATCGCCATTTTCAGCAACAACATCTGTTGCTGGCAATATTGGCAGGATCGTAGGAGAAAGCAGTCATTAAAATTAGCTGGTGCTTGCTTTAAGTGCCACACAGTGTGTGCTGACATTTTCAATGTTTTCTCTAGTTTTACATTTTCTTATTCCACAAGTATCCACCTGGTGTTTGCCTGAACGGCTTCTTTTTTTTTTTTTTTTTTTAATGTCCTCTACCCTTTTTTCCAAATTGATTAGAGGCTAAAGCTTATGTTTCCAATGGGCCATAGTGGCTTTTGCTCCTCATATTGCAACCAGGTGCCACAGACACATTTGCATTGGGTCTCACTGAGTTTGCGTGCCTGTTGTCAGTGCTTGGAGTTAGAGTTCCTTTTAGCCTGCCATGCACAATTTTCTCCTAAGCCTGTTGTCACAGTTTTCCATCCTGGGAGGATGAGTCAGTAGGGGTGACGAGATTTTGGTGGAGCTTAAGGCTGTTGGAGTTCTTTGACAGGCCATGATGACACTGGTCCAGGATTCCTCACATGTCTGGGAGAGAGAACATTGCCCATCAAACCTCAGGGTCCCTTCCTGTGGAGAAGCGAGGTGCCACTGGTCTTGGCCTCAAACTTTAACCATGTTTGCCAAGGTATGGTCTGCTGAGGTGAATGTGTGAAGAAAGTCCATTTTTCTTCTTTAAAGGTGAAAGTCATTTGTAGAATTCTTATATATGAGGCAAGTATTTGACCATGCGGCAGAACACATATACAAACTTGGAGTCTTAAAAATCACTCATCAAAGTAAATGTTGATTGACCTTAAGGTCATGCTTCTAGAAACAATGCGGTGACATGAGCTACTTCCCATGTTGTCTGCTTGCTCCCATATTTATCAAAATGGGTCCTCACCAAACTGTGTTTTATGAGAGACCATGAACTGGGCTCACTTTGTTAGAATCGGGGCTTAGGAAAACATGTATACTATGTTTCAATCCTTTGGAGCTATGTGAATATAATATATACATATGTATATATATATATATGTGTGTGTGTATGTATACATATATATACACACATGTCCATATGTGTTATATATTCACATATGTATATGAAAATACACCATATTTTCGAAGCTATGAAAAATTTGCAGTAAAGATGTATGTAACTTTGTCTCCATGTTTTCTAAGCAGTTTGCCTTCTGGAGCCAAGGGTTTGGTTTTTTTTTCCTTTTGGGGGTGGGGTGGGGATAGGAAATGTTAGGAATCCAACCCAGGATATTAAGAATATTAGACAAGTGCACTCTACCTCCAAGCTGTGCCCCTGGCCCTTTTTGAGGCAGTTTTTAAATCATAGAAATGAACTTGGAAAATGCTCTTCCTATCATGACAAATTGTACCTTGCAACTGTCATTCTATTTATTAAAATTTGCAAAAAGCTTTCACTCGTAGACTCCTGTTACCTGACAGTAGATCTCTTCCTTGGTTCTCTATTACTTTAATGACATTGTCACAGTCGGTTTAGATCCTGGACTTGATTGTCACACTCAGAGGTGGACACTGATAATGGAAATTTAACCTAAACTAACGTAAATGTCCATCACTCTTATTAATTTGCTTTGGAGAATGACTTGGCTAAGGATAGATGTGCCCTAAATCTGTATTAGTGTAACTGAAAAGGTCAAAGGTCAAAAGACTGAGATCAATAACAAGGCCTGAGGAAGTAGCCTTTCTCTAGTGTGCTTTGCAGTTAGTTTTAGGTTTCCAAGTACTAGCAGATACCTCTAGAAACTGCTGAGTTTCCTAGACTCGGATGGCCATTCACCCTACTGCCTTATAACACAGGGCATGGCTGACATGACACACGGCTGACGTGATACATGGCTGACGCGATAAGCCCTCTACCCTGGTTGGATGTTTCTTTCTCCTTGCTGTGATTTACTTTTATATGCCAGTTTAGCTATAGCAGGATTTTCAGATTTTGAGTCAAAGTACATATTTGTGTGGAACTATGGTTTAAAGATGGGTAAAATGTTTAAATGAATAGATTATTAGCCTTTGTATTGTGGGGTGGGCGTCCTCCAATCACCCGAAGGCCTTACTAAAAATGCCTGCCTTTACCAGAATCCTGTCAGTCGTTTCACTTTACCTAGAGTTACCTTTGTCCCTAAGTCCCTGCCCACGGTTCGTCTTTCAGTTTAGATTTAGCTATCGTGATTGTGAGCCACTTTCGTAAAGGAGCTCTGTATGTTCGTATATAGCTTGTCAATTTCTTTTCTTGCGATAACTCAGATTAATGCAAACATCAGGTCTTGTGACCAGATTTTGCTCTTTGCTCCCTGTGTCCCTAAGGCACCCAACATTTAGGTGTTGCACTCGTTTCTTGTTTGTTATTTGACACCTTAATAGTTTTTATTAAACAAGCCACTTCCTTCTATCAGACCCAAGGGGCAGATATTCTCTTTTTTTCTTAAAACAGACCTAATAAACTTGACTTTCTAGGGTACTTTTCCTGGAAGGGTGTTTTGGTTTTTTTGTTTTGTTTTGTTTGCTTTTAAATCAAGACTGTATGCTAACTTTGTGGTACTTAAAGGGAAAGCATCCAGATTTAGTGGAAGAGCATCTGTGATGAAGAATTATAATAAATCACAGTGCTTCAGAACCTTATAGACTCTAATTAGGCGAGGTCCCACAGGTGGGCGTTACACAGAGAAGATGACAGGCTTGTGTTCACTAAGTGATGTTCAGGGGATAAGCTTCCACAGCCTGTTGTGCCATTTAGCCATGTCTACTCTTAATAGTGCCCCGCCTCCACCTCTCAGTCACAAGCAAAGCTGTCTTACCATTTACTCTTTATTTTGATGTTTCTTTTGATATGATAAAGAAATATTACATTTCTGAAGGATGTAAGAATGGAATGTAGAACTGTAGCATGAAAAAGACTTATTTATTTGTCTTATTTTACTTGAAAAAGATCCATGGATTAGATAAGGTATATTGGGGGAAAGTCTGGAAAAAATACTTGATGCCATGACCTTATATGGGGAAATGCTGTCTTTTCTGAGCCCTTTTCCCTCTCCTTCCCTCCACTCACCTGTTCAAGGAGAGGACTGGTATTGTGTTTTTTTTTTAAAGTTAGAATTTGTATTTCTCCTTTCTTGGTCAGACAGATGACAGGTACACAAGCAGGCATGCATGCACACATGCACGTGTGTCTACTTTTCTCCTTCTTGTGTATGATTTTAAGACTAAATAACATTTTGTCACTAAAATATCTTTAGAGATGACTCTGTAGATGCCTTTCTGTACATTTCATCATTGCACAAGAAAGGGCAAGGCTGGATTGTTTGCCAAGAAGTGAAATAAACATGGAGTTGGAAAGTTGACAGCCCAAATCTTTTAGGGTGTTAATGCATCGATCTAGTGCTCAGTGGTTGATGGAGTCTTTCATTTGTTCATCAATTCCCGGATTCATTTCCAAAGTCTAGGGACAGGACACAAGGATAGACAAATTTAATCAAAAGGTCTAGCTTTCCCTAAATTCCTATTTCAGCTGAGAAGGAAACCCAGCAGTCCTTGGCTGACTGCTGGTTGGGGAAGAGACCTTCATGGTGGCCTCCTCTACCTAAGCTGTCTGCTTTGCTTAAATAATAACAGATAACCAAACTGCTTTCTAGAGAGATCCCTGTTCTACCTGTGAGCCTGGGAAACATCAAGTTCTCATGTATTACGAATGCTGATATTACGGTTTTATGGGGGATTTTCAGCAAAGTATCCCTAGATCTTGATATAAAATTTATAAGATGAGAGTTCATTTAAAACTAAGTGCCTTCATAAATTAGTTGTCCAGAAAATGTGAATTTCATAGCCAAAATGATGGTGTGGGACAGGCTTTTTTCTACTTTTTCTATCTTTTTTTTTTTTTTTTTTTGGTCAAGCAGACAAGCCAAGAGCTTTTCTCTCTGTAAGACAACAAATGAAAATGAAAAAACAAAATGAAATGAAATTTAAATGAAAGAACAAAACAATAAAAACCCAGCATATAAATACTGTTTAATGACATTTTAAGAAGGTTTAATATACTAATAGGGATAATAAAATATACCTTTCACAGCCCACTCACACTATGGTTTTTTCATGTAAATTTCATTTCGTCTTGATTGACATGAAGCTGAGGATAATAATACCTTTGGATCATGGATGAGCTTTGGGGTCTCAGATGGAGTTAAGAAGTAGAAAACCGAGAAAGGAACTTAAAATTATGGTTAAGATTTGCCACATATCATAAAATAAAAAGTAAATGCATGCTTAAAAATATATCCTTTTACCAAATAGAATGTCCGTTTCACTAGTTTATTTCTTCTGACTACTGAGACTAAAATATTGGTCAGGCTGTCAGTAATTTTTTCCTCTTTCCCTCTACCTGGTTGCAGTACACACAATGAAACCAGAGATTTTTCTTTCTGTGTTTTAGATTTTTAGTACTGTCTTAGCGCTGTAGGTCTGCTCAGCTACATTTTTCCCTTTTGTAATTTTAACCTATTAAAACCTTGATATTTTTAATATATATGTAAACATAATTAGCACATAGTTTTGCACAAAATACTAAGATTCTAGCTCGATTTCTGACATTGTGATAAAAACATTCTTACCAAGAGCAGGTCAGGGGAGGAAAGGGTTTATTTCATTTTATACTTCCAGGTCAAAAGCCATCCTTGGCAGAAGTCAGTCAGGAACTCAAGCAGGATGTTGAAACTGAAACTGGAGGATTTCTCCTAGTGGGCTTACTCTTTGGCTCACACTTATCCAGCTTGCTTTCTTATACAGCACAGGGCTACTGACTAGAGATGGTGTGGCCCACAGTGGGCCATTTTGCTTCTACTAATAAATCAGGACAACTCCTCACAGACATACCTACAGTCAACTCAGAGAAGACAAGTATTCAATTGAGACTTTTTTGGGGGGGAGGAAGGTTAGGTGGTTTTCTGCTGTGTCCAGTAGATAGTTAAAACAAACCCAGACAAGTAGATTTTATTGTTTCGTTTTCATACCTGTATGAGGGCACTTTGATTCTATCACATTCCCTATCATTAATTTTTTGATGGCTATGGGGAATGGCCTGAAAGAATATGTAAAGTGTAATTGAAGACCTTTTGCCTGTTTTTTGAAAGTGCCATGAGAAGTGTTTAATTATACTCTTCGTGGTCAACAAATATTTTCTTAAAATAGAAGTGATAAAATGTGTGTGGTAAAGGAGGTTGTTTCTCAGATGAGCAGATGCAGAAGGAATATCAGTAAAACATAGCCACCAACAGTAGACTAAAGAGGCTAAACAAGGGCAATCAGAGGTTCATTGAGAATTTACAATGAGCATTTGTGTGTGTGTGTGTGTGTGTGTGTATGTGTGTGTGTGTTCATTTGTGGGAAGGTGTGTGCATGTGTGGGTGTTCATATGTGTGTGTAGACTCATGGAGGAGTGACTGCACATCCATTTGTGTATGTGTATAGAGTCTAGAGTACAACCCCAGTTATTATTCTTTTGGAGACTTCTACCTTATTGTTGGAGACAGTGGCTCTCATGGTCTGGGCCTCACTGATTAAGCTAGGAAGAAGGGCAGCAAGCCCTGGACCTGCCTTTCTCTTCCTGCCCAGCCTAGGAAGTACAGTCATGCCACTACACCTGGATTTATACTGTGTTTCTGTGACTCAAACTCAGATCCTTCTTTTTACAAGGCAAGTACCATGTTGATTGAGTCATCCCCTGTCCCTTGGATAAGTTTCTGAATGTAAGCATTAGGTTTTAGTCAGTCTCAGCAAGCTAGATCATTATTTTGGTCTCAGTAAGTCTTCCAAAGTAAAAAGTGATGAAATGATTATAGCCTTTTCAGGAGTATAATTATGTGTTGTTTGTTCATTCTTGAGAAAAATCAGTGAATGAACCAGGGAATGAATCCGTGGAAGGAACCTAGTAGAGTCTTGATTGTTGTTAGGGTCCTTTGGCCTGTGCTTTCCATTTTCACCAGGGTGTTGGTCAGGATGATCTCTGTCAGCGGGAAGTGACGGCATGCCCTCCCTGTGTGGTTCTTAGTGGTGTTAACTATGGGGGCAGGTGAATTCTGGGAGTCCGTGTAAGTTTGGAAACAAAGTCTTCCTAAGTTATTCTTCTCCTGAGAAGTTATTTACGTTATAATTACAGGATTTAGAAGTAAGTCTTGATATAAAACAAGGAAAAGATCTGGCATTCAATATTTGAATTCTTAAGGACCCCCAAATCCCAAAAGCACAAATTACAACACTTTGTTTCTTCTTATCAAAGGTTTCACCTGGAATAGTGGAAGTAACAGAGCCACCTGTCCAACCTCTCTTTCCTCATATTCATTTATTAGGGTACCAGATAATGTTACAGAAAAAGTTGAGATACATAATAAAATATTGAAAGATTATGAAATGTCATCATAAGCCAGCCATAACTTGTAGTTTCTGAAAGATGGTTTTTAGTCATTCAAAAATATTTCTGTTGAAGGCATGTTGGGAAACTACCAGATGCGTGATTTCTGAGGAGTCAGTAAACTTGTGCATTTCTTAAGTAAGCACATTTGTCACCAGTGCAGCTTCTTAGAAATGACTTCCTGTATTGTTTTGCCATGATAGTTGTACCAATAATTATGGATGCAGTTTTAGATGTATGGATGTGCCCTCATTGTTCCTAGCCTTTGTAAGCATGTTTTCATGAACCTCTATGAATGTTTCCCCAGGAGTCCAGTCACCTGATTCTTTGTACTGTTTATTCTTATACTGGAAGCCCTTGCTGACTGCTTCTCTGTCTCTGTGCTCTGTCATTGCTGCCCTGGCAGTTCATCCTGATCAATTTCTGAATGCCTAGCTCAAACAAACCCTGTGACTCGTGCTCGCCTGGGTCACTTACTTACCTACCTTACTTTTGTCTCCTCCCTTTTATTTCCTTTGTCCAAACATGTAAGCCATTTTTATCTCCTTCCTTTCTCATGCTGGGATCACATCTGCCCAGATTTTATGTAGCTTTGGGGATCTGAATTCAGGTCATCTCATTTGTGTGGTAAGTACTTTATCTCCTGAGCCACCTCCTCAGCCTTTCAAGTGTATCTTAATCAACCATTTACATCTGTCTTCTCTGATGGTCACTCAAAACCATGTCCTTGTTACTGCACCAAAGTAATAGTCCCCAAAGTTCTCTTTGTTTCTGCTTGTTATGAGTTTCCTACATTAGTGTTCTCAGGGTACCAGAGATCTTAAAGAAGCATGCACTGGGATCTCCTAGTGGACTATCTAGTTGAAGCACACTAAAGCCTCCCGATCATGCAATATCTGATCGCCTTTGTGTAATCCTGAGTGATCAAGTTTTTCTTTATCCACTGATGTGTTTTGTTGTTGCTGTTTTGATTTTAAGTCACCTCTGTCCCTATGACTTGCGAGACATGTGAGCCACGCTGGTCTCTTTTCTCTTCCTAGTCTATTCTTAACTTACCTACCACAGTAGGTGTGCATTCCTTTATCACAGTAGGCATACAATTACTGAACATGCCCACAGGCAGTTCTCACTAATTTCTCTGTAACAGTTCTTGCTTAGTTAAGCAGTCGGCCCAGACTGTATGTAATGTTTTACCATGGTTTAATTCTGTTTCTATTTACTAGATAGAACATCTATTGGTGAGCTTGATCTATGAAGAAGTATCAACTGAACCATTATTTCAATAACTTTTTGTTAACTATATGTTACCTATATGTTGACCTATGAAGAAGTAACAATTCTGAACAATTACTTTAATGATTCTTATTGCTAACTATAATTTATATGTCTGCTTAAGAACTACTTAATAAATTGGGGTTTGGGGCTAACATACGGAGACAATTTATCAGATAGCTTCAAATGATAAAAACAAGTCATGCTGATGAGAGAAACAAATATTAGCAGCTCTTAAAGTTTAATTAATTAATAATTTACAACAGCAAACGTGGTAAATGCTCATCATGCTTAGAAATCAGTTACATTTATTTCTTTATCAACTGTGGAGCTCTGGTTGCTTTTGAAGTTTGTATTTTCTCTTCCTTATCTTTCTTTTGATTGATTTCTTAAGATCAATAGGTGGAGGTAAAATTCACATAAAATTAACCGAAGTAAATGTTTTTACTTTTCACTTTAATTTTTATATCAATTAGTCTAGTTATTTGATATTGATTGTCTGAGGGGAAAATTGAGTCTATGTTCAATTTTTTCCCTAAGAAAGTTCTTTCATCTTTGCCCACCGACTCATGTGGTGCTGACTCTGAATCCTCTGCCTATCTGCTCTTGAGAACCACGAGCCTGCATTGTGCCTGCCCAGCTGTCTTACTGGTACAGGTGGGCTTCGACACTGCCAGTTCACGCGATGCTCCTCCGCCTGGTAAAGAAATCTGTTGGGCACCACAAAGACTTTTGGTTGCTTTCATTCAAATGTCCTTAGCTTTTGGATCTGCAAAGAGGAATTTATTATCGAACCAAGCCCCATGAATTCAATTCAGTCCCTGCATTATTGATTTTCAGACCAGCTCATTCCATTATATGGTTGTACTGCTGGCTAAGTCCAGTGTCAATACGTGATCTCTTGGGAAACCGGAGGCTCATTTTCATTGTGTTTAGCCAATGTGTCCTGTGTGTTTCATTGTGCCCTGACTTCTGTCTTTCCACTCGTGGCAAGTTAATGATTTGAATCCACCTTTGATTGAATCAGTCCACTACTGTGTTATTCTGTGAGCAAAAAGCAAGGCACTTCCTAGGAGAGAGACATGTTTTTGTAACACAGGTAACATCACAAAATGAAATTTTCAGTTATCTCCTTGTCCACCTGTTCAATGACTACTATCAATTAGCTATTGGGAATCTCCTGTATCTCAGTTTTCATGTGATGTTTCCTGTGTTGAAGCCAGTGATACTGCACCTATGGAACAAGCCGCTTCAGTCTGGTACCCAGGAATCCATTTGGTAACTACTTCCTCTTCCTCTTCATCTATACTCTACACTTCTAAACATTACTCTTTGTTGGCTTTACTCATTGAGGCCATGAGTATTAGGTTACATTTGCTTTAACTATCTTCCTGCCTCTGCAGAGATTATGCGTATGCTTGCGTGGACTGTATGATTGATCAAACTTAGTATTTGCAAGAGGATGAGCCTGTCCTTCGTTTACCTTTGACTGACCTCAGGAGAGTTGTGTAGACTGATCTTTAGGACCTAGTTTTTTCTTTGTTTTCCTTCTTCTAACAAATGTTTCCCAGTCCTGCTTTTCATGGTTGGTATGTGGAAGTGCCACCATCTTGCATTGAATAAGTGGCTTCAAGCTTCTATTGAGCAGAGAAGTATAGGTGTTCAGGGGCAGAATCTCAATTCATTACCACCCACTCAGTCCCATTCCATGCTTGCTTTGGAGCTTAGGGAGACATTTCTGAGGTCTGTATTCCAGCCATTTCTCCAGATAATCAAAACTCTGTTCCCGGGTGTAGCGGGCCTATAGGAAATGGCTTGCTTTAACTGGATTTCATTGTGCCTTTAAAAGCTTGCAAATTGTATGTTGGTTCTTTAAAGTGAGAATATATATGAGTGTTAATTCACGTGCACTGCAATTCAGAAGATGATTTTTTTTTTTTCAAACCAAATTAGAAGATACAAGGACCATTCAGAGACAGCATCTGTTACTATTTGAGATATAATTAGGGTAAAATTTTTAATGCCATTGTCATAGTATGGAAAAGAATTGGAGATATTCTCCTTCTGAATGCCATGCTATTTCCAAATTCAGAAGTGTAGTGGACTAGAAGCTTTCCTTCAGTTTTTTAAACATAAACTCATTTGTACTTATTGATGCTGGTGGAAACAGCATCCTCGTGACTATAATAAAATCCTAGGTGTTTCTTCAGTTAAAAGCCTGTTCTGCCACAAGCTAGCTTTCAACTTCTAATTTGAGTTGATACTTCTGTATATTAATTAGTTATGAGTAAAACACAGGAGATTAATATCTGTACTCTGGTCCCAGACCAGACTTTGTGGTTTTTTTTTTGTTGTTGTTGTTGTTTTGGTTTGGTTTGGTTTTGGTTTTTCAAGACAGGGTTTCTCTGTATAGCCCTGGCTGTCCTGGAACTCACTCTGTAGACCAGGCTGGCCTCGAACTCAGAAATCCACCTGCCTCTGCCTCCCAAGTGCTGGGATTAAAGGTGTGCGCCACCACTGCCCAGTGACTTTGTGGTTTTAAAAGGGTGCTTAAAATACATTTGTGTCAAAAATCCTTCAGTAATCAGTATGAAATTTCAGACAGCCATGGTAGTACACACCTTTAATTCAGCACTAAGGGAGCAGAGGCAGAAGGACCATGAGTTCAAGGTTAGCCTAGGTTGCATATGCAGTGTTTGTTTCAAAAAGTAAAAATAAGGCTGGTAAGATGGTTTAGTGGGTAAAAGTGCTTGCCATGTAAGCCCAATGATCAGAATTTGATCTGTGGAACCCATGTTTTAAGGAGAAACTCTTCGAAAATTGTCCTTGGACCTATGTGCTGTGGCAGATGCATGCCCCTCAACACACTGCTGCTACTTGCTACTACTACTAATTTTAAGTAATAAATAAATGAATCGTATAAAGTAAATACCATTTCAGTTTCATTTGCCAGTATCTTACTGATTTATGAATATTTTTAATTTTACATCCACTGTATATTGATTGGATGGTATGGTAACTGTGGTGATTTGAATATGCTTGGCCCATGGGAAGTGGTAGTATTATTCGGTAGGACCTTGGAGTATGGGTGGCCTTATTGGAGGAAGTGTGTCACTATGGGTGTGGTCTTTGAGGCTTCTATGCTCAAGCTCTACCTGGTTTAGAATTCTGGTCTCCTTCTGGCTGCCTTCTGATCAAGAAGTAGAGCTCTTACCTCCTCCAGCACTGTGTCTGCCTGCAAGATGCCATTCATCCTGCTAGAATGATAATGGACTGAACCTCTGAAATTGTAAGCCAACCCCAATTAAATGATTTGTTTTATAAGAGCTACTTTGGTTATGGTGTCTCTTCTCAGCAATGGAAACCCTAAGACAGCAACCTTTGCGCATTCTTTTTTCTCTGTCATAATTGTTTAATACCTGGAAATTAACATACATTATGCTCATATACTGAATTAGGTAAAGCCAAGCATTGGTGCTGTATCACCAAAATGTCATGGCTAAAGAATAGATTTTTACCAAATACATATTTCATTTATACTCAAACCTCTAATATGATTCCTTTAGGCATAATATTTATTACATTTTGTTGTCCTATTACAGTTTAGGCTTTTTGAAGCAGTGCTTTTATAAAAATGATAATTAAATTATCCTTGCACAATTCTTGATGTGATTAAACTGTTCAGTCTTTTAAAATACATTGATTGATTTTGTTGACACTTAGTTAATAGCCCATCACATTAAATACAATTGCCTAGTGTTCACAGCAACTATATGGTCATAAATGTGTCCCTCAAGGTCTTAGTGGTGGTGCATTACCAATTTGCTGTCAGTGAGATTAAATGGATCTTATTTATTAATAAAGGAAAATAGTTTCTTAAGGCGTTAAACTTGTTTGGCATCTAAGTGTGTATTCTATTTAAACGGTGCCATTATTATTTGAGAACTTCACTTGTCAATGTGACCAGTCTAGAAACGCTAACTTAGACCTGATGAAGTAGACTATTAGTGAGTCAGAACATAGTTTCACAGCCTCATACACCAGCATGTGAGAGAGATCCAGTTTGCCTTTGACTCTGTAGAGTACCTGTGTGGAGAAAGATGTTAACACACCTGGTGAAGTGTCAGTGGTGAATAAATTCCTCAGTGCTTTCTTTTGTCTATTTGCAATTGCTCTGGAATTTCACTGTTCTTGGACAGAATGTATCAACATTGTAAAGAGTCACAGCTTTGCTCATCCTAGCACATGCATAGAGATGATGGGAAGAAGAAGGCTGAAACATTGCCTCTTAAGGTCCCTCTAGCCCTGAATGTGATTTTGTGCATGTAGTGTTGATATTATAATTGGATTAGAAATAAGGAAACATTTTTAAACCACATGGGTGGGTGTCTCAATATCAGATTGCCCAGAAAGAGAATTCTGTCTTCAAACTTGGAATGTCACTAAACAAATTCATTGTGGACATGCCTTGATCCAGAACATTCTAACAATTTCAGTGAGCCTATGGGTCCACCTGTCTCTGTTTTCTGTCTTTTATTCTTTGCTGTCATCTCTGTCTCTGTCTCCCCTCTCTCCCTGCCTGCTTCTCTCCCTCCCTCTCCTGTCTTTCGCTCGTTATGATCCATCCTTCCTCCCCTCCCTTTCTCTCCCTTCTTCCAGAATAAGTGTTAATATGCCATTCTCACTCTCCGTTTTACATTGCTGTACTTTAGACACCTTCTGCTCATACCAAGTCTGGCTTATTTGGGCTGGCTTGTGAATTTAATGAGCTCCTTCCTTGTGATGGCCATGATGGTTGAAAATATCACTACTGAGTGCTAGTTTAAATTATTTCTAAGTACCCACTTGTGCTACGGAGCCCTCTTTCTGGGTTTTATTGTTTGATATGTTTTACTCCAAAATGGGTTCCTTTAACTCTGATGCTGAGGTGAATTAATCTGGGTGTGTATGCCATTGCCCTTTTAGCTCCTGACCCAGTTGTAATAAATGCACCATCTGCTTAATTGGTAGGCTTGTGTGCCTTCCCTGCTTTTTTGTTTTTTTTTTTTTTCTTTCTTTCTTTTTTGTATTTTTACAAAGCATGGTTCAAAATAGGCAAGATGAACTGTACCCTTTAAAATGTATTATTTGGGAGAATTTGTGTTTCCACCCTCAACATGGTGAATAGACGTGGTGAGTGGTAATATCTAAAACAGCACTGTTTTTCTTAATCCTTTGGTAGATCTTTGTTTCTGTAGTTCATGAAACTGAGCCTTCCCTGAGGTTTGATGGCTTGGGACCAAAACAGCTCTGGGCATTTACCTATCTTAAATTTTCTAATTTTCTTCCATTTTGTAATTACGCCCTGTTGTTGACATTTCCAGGAGAATGAGGGAAGAATAGGGGATTACTGTAGAAGGCAGGATAGAGGTCTAAAGAGATGAGCAGAAGAAAGGCCAGGAAAAGAATGGAAGGATTCAAAGGAAGTACAAGGAGGGGCTTGGGGCTCTGGCTCTGTTCTTCCTGTCCACACTGGCATAGCTTGGAGCTTGAGGCCATGTTTCTGAGGTGAGCATAGCCTGGTGCTGCAGGGCTGGAGTTGATGATTCAGCACCTGCAGAGAAGATGCACTGTGAGATCACTCTGAAGTCAAGCTGTGAAATTAGCCAAATTGGTTAACTTCTCTGATGTCATCTATGAAGTGGAGACTATAACATTATCATCACCTTTTAAGGTTGTGTGAAGATGATCCGAACAGTTGTGTTACAAATGCTTACCAGTGCATGGAGAGAGAGTTTAGTGGTACTCTCCAGAAAGGAAAGGTCAGTTAGGTTCCCAGCACTCTCCCTGGTCCAGTAACTCACACAACTGCAGTAACTCCAGCTCCAGGGGATCTGATGCCCCCTTCTGGCGTCTGTGGAGACTGCACACATTAACACATATACACAATCAGACACACATAATTAAAAATGTAATTAAAATGTTTAGAAAAGTGTGTTTAATTGTAATGTTCATATTTTATTATAATCTCTTAAGAGTAAATGAGTGAGGCAAAAATTCATGGATTGTACGTCATTTGAGTGAGAAACTACTATTTTGTTGCTAATGTGATTAGGTCATTCATATATGAAACTGTTCATGGCTCTTTAAAGAAGCCCTGCACTTTTCTGTGCACCAGTCTTCATGCCTGGAATGCCTTTCTTCCAGCATCTTCTATTCATTTGTTAGAGCCTTTCTCTAATGTTACCTTCTTGGTGAATTCTCTAATAACAACTCTGAAGAGATGTAGCTCACTTCCAAAATTGAGATTTTGTAATACTTCGTGGTTGTCAATCTAGCACTTAATTCATTATAGTGTGTTCCTATTCTAACCTTTGTATGTCCCTCACTGGCACCTGATGGTGAGTTTTCCATCCTTTTAGACATGAACATGTAGTCTTTGTATATGAAATAGTTGTCTGTGGCTGACCTTTGATGAGGAAAGATGTGACTATTCTCATAGTGTTCACAGATCATATTCTTTCAGTATGAGAGCTCACAGCTCCTTTACCCTGGACGTGGGCATCTTTGGCATGTGCAGCAAGTATTGTCTTGTTTCCTGACAAATGTTCAAAGGAGCTTGCATTTAATTGGGGGAGGAATGTTGATGTCACGTTTCCTCTTCCTGATCTCTCTCTTCCTTGACTTTATTCTTCTTAATATTTTTATCCCTTTCTTCTTTCTACCTCTTCTGCTAGGCTTTGGGGGTTGGGATATATATTTATTCAAAGCTCTGCTCACTTTTGCTTATCCCCACAGAGCTCTCTCTTGTCTTAGTGTAAATAGATTTTCATCATGTTCATTAGTTATGGCATTCTTATGAAAGCTTAGTCAACAACCAGTTGAATAATTTTTGTTTTTATACATGCATATAAAATGGCCTCCTATATCTGTCGCTGAAGCAGTGTTTTATGTTAGCAACAGATGTGTCCTATACATAACATGATGACACAAATAATAATTTAAGCTTAAGAATAGTAACTAAATGTAAATTTCTGGCATTGCTTGATAAGAAACATACTCCAATAAAGTGTTTTTGGTGAAATAATGATAGTTATTTTTCCTCATATCATTGTAGCTCTACTAGAAAGCATCTGGTTGTGGGGCTTGATCATCTATACTCAGGGGAGATGACTGTGAACAGTTACAGGTCTTTATTATCAGTGGGCCTTTTAAATATTTTTCCTCACAAAAAGGACATTTATTTTGGGGAATTGGGACAGAATTATTAAAATTTCCATCCCCCCTTGGGAAACAACCTGTCACCTTGGGCCCAGGCTCACTGAAGGTAACATTTCTCAGATTCTACAGCACTTAAGGTTAATGTAGCTAACAGGCGTGAGTGTGTGTGTGTGTGTTTACTATTAGGGTTAGTGTAAATCAGGCACTGGTCATTGAGGTTTAGAGAGCCATACAAATATAATACAGTTCAAAAAAAAAGATAGAGAAAAGGAGGAAGTTTTAGCAAACTCTGGTGTTTGAGAGAGCAGATAAAACTCTGTCTCCGAACAGGTGAAAGACGGCAAGTAACAGGAACTAAGTACTGAGAGACAGAACCAAAGTCCTAACAGTACTTACTTCTGAGGGACATTGTTTCTAGTTGGAAAAACTGGCAACTTGGTGAAGGTTTATTGTTGGATTCTAAGGGTGTGAAGGGCAGGCAAGAAGGGCAAGACCAGTGAGGATGGGAGGAATCTTTTTGAGTGGATTGAGAATGGGAAGAGGCTAGTCCTTGGCTATTGAGTGATTGTTAAAAGAACGAATTGGGAATTTGGTCAAATCACCCAAGATTCTGAGATCTTGCCAAACAATTCAGAGTTGATTATTTCAAGGCCATTGTTGAAGGTCTTGAAGGAGGGCACAATTGTGCTTTAGCTAAGTTAAACTAACCATCATGTTCAGGAAACTCAGAACAGCAGTGTATGGAGGGGATGAAGGGACCTGGCATGGAATTGTCTAAATTGTTTTTCTATTGCTGTGGTAAGACACCATAACCAAGGTGATTAATTGAAGAGTTTATTGGGACTCTCAGTTGCAGAAAGTGGCCATCATGATGATGTGCATGGCAGAAGAGCATACTGCTGGATCAATAGCAGAGAGTGTACATCTGACCCGCAAGCAGTAATCCCAGAGAGAGAAGGACACTGGGAAACCTCAAAGCCTGCCCCAGTGACATAATCCTCTAACAAGGTCACACCTCCTCATCCTTACCAAACTGTTTCAATAACTGAAGACCAAGTGTTCAAATTTATAAACCTGGTGGCTCATTATAGCCACCACATTCCACTCCCCGGAGCCCCATAGGTGTGTGTACACACACACACACACACATACACACACACACAATGTATTTAGTCCAATTTCAGAAGTCTCAGTAGTGTTTCACAGTTTCAGCACAGTTTAAATGTCTAAGTTTCTTCTGAAACTGATGGCAATTTCTTAATTGTAGCTTTTTGTAAATTCAGAAAGCCAATTGGATACTCCCAGTGTACAATGGCACAGAATATACACCGATGTTCCCATAAGGGAGGAATGGCTGCCTAGTGAGGAAATATTGGACCAAAGGAAGACTAAAACCCGAAACTTCATGTCTGCAGTCAAATGGCTCTGCCTTTGCAGCTCTGTTGACTGTAACATACTTCTACTAGGCTGGGTCAACTCACCCAATGCAGCTCCCAGTGACAAACATCCCTTGGGTCTGGACTCCTAACAGTCCAGGCTTCACCTTCCCAACTTAACACAGTGGCCTCTCCAGGTCTCCATGCAGGGGGGTTACTCAGTCACTTTCCTTAACCTTAGAGGAAGATTCCAGGACTCCTTAAGTCCCGCATCCTTTCATAACTCTAAAGCTAGGACCATGAGGCAGATGCTTCCAAGTTTTACCTACTTCTTGGGGTGGAGTCTGGCCCTGCCCTTGAGCTACATTTGCATAAGTTTTTCTCTTTAGTCACTCTCCTGGAGGAGAATCCCTACAGCCTTTTGTTTCACAGGTTTCAGGACTAACTGGGTGGAGTCTTGTCCTGAGGGCACCACTCTCTTTCATCTTTCAGCCTTGGCTCTAAGTTCTGGTGTTCTCTAAGGCCTGGTGTTCTCCCTATTCCCCCAGCATTCTCTCTCTCTCTCCCAACTGATTGTTTTGTCTTTATTTGTCCTACTTTTGCTCTTTTTCATTGTAGATCCACATAAAAATGATCACTAATTAACAAGCAACAGAATCAATACCAGGCTGTCTTAAAATCTGTTTTGCCAACGAAATTACTGCAAAACTTTTCAGTTTAGCTTCAGGCAGATTCTTAAGACAAGGGTAAACACTAGTCACCTGTTAGGGTTGGTTTGTTTGTATGCTTGTTTTTGTTTTGGCAAAAAAAAAAAAAAATCACAAGTGATCTAACCCAGCTGCTAATATCCTTCCCCTTAGAAACCTCTCAGCACTGTCTTCCAGGCTTCTACTAGGATGGCCAACTATGGTCTGCTTATACTGTTTAACTGCTGTGTTAGTCTAAAGTCTCAAAGTCTCCCATATTCCAAAAAGCTGCATGGTCAGGCCTGTCACAGGAAATGCCTCTTATTTGGTGTCAACATCTGTCTCAGTTATTTTTCTATTGCTGTGATGAGATCCTATGACCAAAGTGACTTGTAGAAGAGAATCAAGGGCTTAGAGTTTCAGAAGGTAAACATGACCATTAGTTGCAGGGAGCATGGCAGCAAGAAGGTAAGCTTTGTGCTTACCAGAAGAGTAGCTGAATGCTTACATCTGGATCGATGAGCTCAAGGGGATGGATTGGGGTGCACCGGCATGGGCTTGGAAACCTCAAAGCCTGTCCTTAGTGACATACCTTCTTCAAAAAGGCCACACCTCCCAATCCTTCCCAAATAGTTCTACCAGTTCCACCAACTGAAGACCAAGCATTGAAAGACAGGAGTCTGTGTGGGCCATTATCATTTAAATGACCATAAGAGTTTTACTAATGGTTCAAGTAAAAGTCTTTGAAATGTTGGGAAAACAATACAGTGGAATGGGTTTTGGCATTTAGCTTTGTTACACAATGGCCACTAAGATCTGGTGGACAGGCCTGGGAAGGAGGCAAGTGTAGAAGATGAGTTTCAAAAGTCTAGTTTTGAAGAGTAGAGGGGTTATTAGGAGGCTCTTCATTGGTGTTAGTGGAGGGAGGTCCAGGGCTGGGCACAGTTGACAGGGGACAAAGGTAAGGACTACTTGTGAATTGATTCTAATTTTGGCACATATGTTAGGCCTACAGACAAGCTGTCCTACAGGCCATATAAAGTAGTACTGGAAGTTTGTGCTTCAGGGAGAGTAGAAAGATACAGAACTCAGACTCAAAGGCTGTGCTTGATAAGGCATTAGGTATAGATATTTTCCAACGGTGTCATGAATACATGGAGGGAATATTAGGGCTGATAGATTTCTTTAGGAACGTGTAAAGACTAGATGGAAATATACTTCTTCTGATTCTTCAGTTTCCACATCATTGTTGAAAATATAAATAGAGGCAGTATAATGACTCCTAGGTTTGAATGCTTGGACTGGCAATAATGATCCTAATGAAATATTAGGATATGGATCCAGTTAGAGCTCATTAGAGCTCATACACAGAAGATGTATGGACATTGAGGGATATTATAACCAAGCTTAGAGCACACAAGCAAAGTAAATTTCCAGTGTAGAATAGCCTCATGTGCTAGACCCACAGTGTAGTAATGCTGGGTAGATTTATTGAAAAAAATAATCCATGTTCCACACTCATCATATCCTCAGATATCCCTGCAGGCCACTTGGCATATGAAAAGCTATCTAATTAGCTTACTTTGAGTCATATTTTATGGTATAAACTTTCCATTGAGACATTTGATAGGATAATCTGAGTGGTGTTTATTTGTGTATTTGATTCCTGTGACTTATTGACTCGGAGATCAGAATTGAAAATGTGGATTTTGCACAGAGGCATTTTGCTTGTTCTGGGCTTATCACTGATACAGATTTAAAGTCATTGCAGTGGAATTTACCTAGTTTTCTCGGAGGAGACTGTTGAGGAGCTGCAGAGTTCACAGGGATAGATTAGTGTGTTTGTGGTCACTGAAAAGCTACCAAATCTGTGAGAGAAAGTATTACTAAAAGCCATCTGAATCCATTTGCCCTGTACATTTATTTGTCTCCTGTCCTTCAGTCCTCTGCTCGTTGCCAGAACCAACTCCTATTGCATGGAACAAAATCTATGTGCACACATGGTCTAAAAGTGTCATTTGAATAGAATACATTCTATCTTCACTGTACAATAAGTGTATCAAGCAGGATCAGTAGATGCTTATTTTGAAAATGTAAACAAAATTGGAGATTTATTTATTTTTGTTTTTTAAAAAAAGCCTACTTCTGAAAACGGAACGGGGTTGTTAGGGTCTATTTCTGGCTAAAAAGCGTGCTGATCCTGGACCGAGCAATCATTTCTCTTCAGGGAGTGTTTTATAACTATGTCACAGAAATTCAAGCCCAACTATGACTGCTAAGTAAATTTAATGCCTTGAATCTTCAAAGACAAGCAAAGATGGTCTTAACTTAAAGATATGTTAGGGAGGAAAAACTCATTTAAAAATTTAATAAAAACTCAGATTCACATAGCTAAACCTGCCTGTAATTTTTCACTTTAGTTAGCATGACACTAAAAATCATCTCAACAAATACCTAAAATCCCCTTAACATAGGGTTAGTAATATATGGATTTTGTCTTGTGAAGCTTTCAGAAGCATCTGCAGATTATAAGAGTTCACTGTTATGTCTATTTTAAAAATTGGGTTAAACCCATAAAATGTGGGATTTTAACCATTTAAGTGTACATTTCAGTGGCATTAAGTATATTAACTGTGGTATGTGACTACCATCAGCATCTGTTTCTGGAACATTCTCACCATCCACAGCAGAAACTCTACCCATCTAAACAATATGTCCTCTAATGCCAGCCCCTGGGGACCTCCATTCTATACTCCATATCTATCATGGCTGCAGTAAGTCCATAAAGGAAAACAAAATATTTGTCTTTGTCTTTTGTGGCTAGTTTGTTTATTATTGAGCACGGTGTCCTTAACATTTATCTAGGTTGTGTCAGAATTTCCTTCCTCTTTCAGTATGGATTTTGATCTCTTATGCATATGACAGATTTTGCTTATCGGTTCATCTGTTGGTGGATGTTGGGCTGTTTCTCCCTCCCGGCTGTTTCGACAGTATTGCTGTGAACATTGGTTAACATGTATTTCTAGAATCACTACTTTTAGTCTTTGGATATGTAAACACGGCTTTTAACCTGTTTTTATTCATCTCTTACATCTCGTCTCAGTATCCAGTTCTTTTAAAATCTAAATTCACATAGTATTCTTTCATGATTTTAGCCCTGGGAGGGGAGTGGCAGGCTTCTCAGCCCTCTGCAGAGATTTTACACTAGGTGTTGATTCCACAACTGTATGTATATTAAGCCCTATTTCTGTCACTGAGCCGCACATCTCTACCTATTCGTTGACACATGTGACCTCCAACTGCTTCAGACATCAACTTGAAATTATTGGTTTCTACGCCAGAAGCATTTCTGCAAAGCTCAGCGCTTTAGAAGTTCAGTGCATCATGCTGCTTTAAACTTACACTTTTAATGCTTGTCCTTCCTTCTCCTTCTTCCTCCCCCCTCCCTCCCCCTCCTCTACCCCCTCCTCCCAGGACACCCTCCTCCTTCCATCTTTCTTCTCCTTCCCCCCTGCCTACATGCTTTGGGAAATTGTCTTCATTCTGTGTTACTCTCTGAACTGGACTAACCCAACTTACTAAGTCATTATCTAACACATGTGGTCCCCAGCCTATGGAAATATGTTGTTGATTTCATTTCAGTGGGTATGTCATGATTAAGACTTCTTACTGTATAATGAATCTCAGTTTTCACTGAAGATTCCTGGAGTCTGCGGGTTAGAGATCTCATGATTTACAGTTGATATTATATGCCCTGGAGGAGCATGATCTACCCCTCCCCCCGGGGGTGGCATCTGAAGCTAAGGACTAGATTAACTAATCAGGGCCCTTAACCTGTTTGGACTGCTTACTTTTAAGACAGCATGAACCTGTAGGCTACGGAAACATGGTTCTACAAGCGTTAAATTGACTCATGATTTCCAGGTGTATGGAAAATTGCATATTGAATTTTTAACTTTCTTCCTATGTAAACACACACACACACACACACACACACACACACACCCTGAATATGAGCAACAGCAGGCAGCAATTACTTCTGTCTTTGAAGATCTTGTTCCCTGGCCAGGAGACACCAGTCTCGTTGCTTACCTTCAATTTTAATACTATGCATGTGTAAGCAAATCTTTCATATGTGTCCCTACTTATTGGCTCTTGTTTTACAAAAGATGGTATGCATGTTTTGTTTTATGGCGGGAAATAAAAACCCCTTTCTCATTATTGACAGGAGTTGCATTTTTGAAGGACAACCATTGTTACTAGTTTCTTTTGTCTTCTTACAGACTCAGTTACTATATTAGGCTTAGCGATGCGTGTGTGCTCATGCGTGAGTGTATGTGTGTTGTGAGCACAGGTACCTGTGTAGGAGTTAGATGCGTGTGTGTGCACATGTGTGTAGAGGCCAGAAATTGATTGTGTGTCCTTTTTGATTGCTATCTACTTTATCGAGACTGGGTCTCTCACTGGAACCCAGAGTTCTCCAATTTGGCTGTTATAGCTAGACCCCTTGCTCCAGAGAGCTCCTGTTTCTACCTCCTAAGCGTAGAGATTACATGCAGGCTGGCATGCCTGTGTAGTAACCAAATGTGAGATATTCAGGTCTCAGTTTGAATTTAGAATTCACTGCCCCAGGACACATTCCGAATTCCAGGAGGAGTATATTCTTTAGTCAGAGGACACTTGCTGGATTAACGTTCAGAAGAGGAAGGGTGAGGCTGATTAACATTCCTCAGACCACAGGAAAGGGAACCCACCTGTGGGTGGGGAAGGTTCCAGGAGAGGGGCCCAGGATGGGAGGGGGTCAGGAAACTGAGCCCTTAATGTAATAAACCTGGGCAAATGGAAGACACTCATTGTCATAAAAGTAATGTGTGAATCTGAGTCATCTATAGACCGGACCTGAGAAGGTCAGCCATTGTGGTTGCCCTCGTGAGCTCTGTATAAAAGCTGCCCACAGCGTTGGCTTGGGGTTCCTATTGTCTGCGTATAGGGGAACCCCAGTATACTGGCTAACATCATCAATAAACCTCATGTTAATTGCAGCGAATCCCATCCGTGAGTGTCTCTGGGGGAACACGTCCCCTGGTCTTGGATCTTAGAGTCCAGCAGCTGCATGGCATTGACATTGGTGTTACGGATTTGAACTCTGCTCCTCATGTAAGAGTTTTATCGACTAACACATATTCTGTAGTCTGTATTTTAAAAGCAAGCAAGCAAGTAAATAAGTAACAACCCCTACTGAGGTTTTCCCTTTTTGCCCCACCCTGGTCTTAAACTCCTGGTAATCCTTCTGCCTCAGGCTCTCATGTTTTTAGGTGGTAGAATCATCATGCCTGGCTTGCTTTTTATTTTAAAATACAGAATGCAGGTAGAACAGTATATAAAACACAAGCACTCTAAATAATCATTGCAGAACACTCACTGAAGAGGATTTCTGGACTCTGCAAGCTGTACGTGCCCCCTCTGTGGAATTCCTCCCTGCTCTTAAAACAGTAGCCACACTGAGTCAAGTGCTGTCAGCACTGTCTTCGTTAAGGAGCAGAGCACAGTACCCCAAGTGCACTTGCCAAGTGCTCCCTAAGCTTACAGGCTACAGGCTAATTCTTGACTCTGATGAGTTCTTCATGGTGTTTTTTTCACCCAGGGCAGATGTGTCTTAGTCATCACAGTGCTTCTTCTCTGGGCAGAAACTTTGCTTCTGCATTAGCTGTGCCATGATCTAGATATTGCAAAGATCATTCTGCCCGAGAAAGCACTTTCAATGCAATTGAAATGCTTTTTCTTTTTTCACTGCATTCATGTTATTTGGGGATACACCTGCTAGTGTAGAATGTGCATTCAGAAAATAGAGGACGGTTTTTGAAATTTTGGAGGAAAGCGGCACTCTGATGGCCATGAAGGTTAGTTATGTCTTACAGGAAGAATGAATATGTACGAACTGGTCTGGGGGATGAAATGAGAGTGAGGGATATAGATAGATTGGAGGAGAGAGAGAGAAGTTTTTGCTATGAAAGCAGTGACTGAACTACTCACCTGTTGTGTGCTTTAAATGTTAGCCCGAGAGAGGGAGTGGGGAAAGCAGTTTCAGATTGGAGAACCTGTACAATATCATTCATCATCTACACCAAAGTTTCCACTTGGAAGGATGGGAAATCAGAATGCGGGGTGGGGGTGTGGGTATGGAGGTGGGGTGGGGGGGAGTGGCTGGTTCCTGAAATAATGGAGCAGCAGGTGGGAGGTGCTGAGTTCTATGAAGGTCAGTGTGAAGGAGAGAAGTGAGGATGAGGAGAGTTGTAGAGTGGGGAGATGGCTCTTTGAGTGTTGTATTTTCTTTCTTTCACTTCCTTTACTTTTTTTCCTGGTTTACTGTAGATCATCTTTCTTAATTTGCTTTTGGTCACATTTCTTGTTCTCTGCTGGAGTTTTCTGGCTTTGTTTGCTTTTTTTTTTTTTGAAAGTCCTTTGTTTGTTGGTTTGAAATGACATTCTAGTTGTCATGGGAAAGACAACAGTGTCCTAAGCTTTGCGGTATCAGAGCCCTGAGGAAAATGAAAAAGCATGCGACTGGGAGGAACAGAAGCCTCCTCTTCTGAGCTGTAGTGAGGCCAGCCTGGGCTGAGTCATCTTAAGAAAGTGAACATCCTCTCTGGGGATAATCAGATCCCACCTTAGGAGGCCCTGGGAAGACCGAGGGAGAGTCACTAGAACAGCCTCCCTGAGTTGCTCTCTAGGAGCATGCAGAACTAAGCAAAACTCACTCTCTCTCTCTCTCTCTCTCTCTCTCTCTCTCTCTCTCTCTCTCTC
>JANHMN010000004.1:147001518-147020760 GCA_030674055.1 Rhabdomys pumilio
CTCTCTCTCTCTCTCTCTCTCTCTCTCTCTCTCTCTCTCTCTCTCTCTCTCTCTTTCACACCACACACACACACACACACACACACACACACACACGGGAGGGGGAGGGAGGGAAAGAGGGAGGGAAGCAGAGAGAGAGACAGAGAGACAGAGAGACAGAGAGAGGAAGAGAGAGAGAATAATTTTCACCCGGTTTCATCCTCTGTGAAAACAAGTGAAGCCTCCCTGCTTGGAACCATGCATAGAACCTGACAGTTTTATTGCACATACACTGTGTTCTGTACCATGATTGTTGAACAAACATTTTTGAGTTTAGTGATGGAATGCTTGCCTAACCATACACATGGCCCTTGGTTCAGGTCCCAGTGTCATAAAGCAAAAAGTCCTAAACCAACAAATAAAAACCTTTCTAAGTATAAGGAATCTCAACAGGATAGATCCATCCAAGAGCCATTTGTGACTAGAGTCCTGGGCTATCTCCCCTTCACCATAGAGCTTCTAGAAAGCAAGAGAATGTCCACACAGTATGATGATGTGTGGTCCTTCTCTTAAGTAATTTATCCACAGAAATTCCAGAAATACTAGGGATGACGTGCTAACTAGTTTGCCGCCTGTGTTCTGAGACCTTGAAATGATCCCTGATAACAAGAGAGAGTAACAGTTTTGTGAATTATTCTGCTGGGTACTCTCTTTTCTGTGACTTAAACAGTCTTCCTTATCTTTACCTTGCTACTGAGAGCATAGCACTTCTCTGTGATGTAGACTCCAGGGGACCAGGGCCACAAGCAGTTCTTTTGTCTCTTCCTCCCATTTTGTTGCAGAACTACTGGAATTAGAGATGATGAGGGTTAATGCAGTTAGCTCTTTAGGGAGGTTCCTGAGTTAGAGCTCAGATCCTCAGGTTTTTGTGGCAAGAAATGGTATCTGCTCAGCCATATTGTTGTCTCTATCATGAATTTTTTTAAACTACCAATATATAGAGTGATTCAGTGCTGTGCCAGTGTTTCACTGTGTAGTTGCAAGTGAGGCATTTTGCAAAATAACTGTAAAATGCGTATGTTTTATTCTTTTACTTCTGTCAAATAGTTTATTTCTTGAGGAGTATAGAAAAGTGATACATCTACATCATCTACATATACACATACAGCCTGCCCACACACCATATACACACACATTCACATATGTATCATATATATATCCCATTGCTTCTGTATTTTGTCCACAAGATATTTTCTTCAGTAGCATGGCACAGCGTCACCTACTGCTTCGTAGTAGTGTGTTGTCACTGACTTATGCTTTCTCTCTAATAGTCGCTGGAATTGCTATCTAAAGGGAAAGCAGTGCGTCTGCTGTTTAACGAGCATCACGATTCTTGTGAGTTTTCTTTGATGAGTTGACTGGATATTTTTAGTGATCTGTGAGAATACTTCTTATTATTCTTTTTTTATACCTTTAGCCTTAGATGTGATGAATTCTTAAAAACTAGTTTCATTCAACCCCAGGAAACAAAAAATACTTACTTGAAAGCTGTGTTTTAGTGCTCACCAAGAATGATCTAATCTGTCCCCCCTTGTGTTGCAATTTCTATGTTTGTTAGTGTTGTATTTGTTTGTGAAGAAGCGAGGGTCTTGGGTTCAGTGAGGAGGTAAGTATTCTATTGGTCAGAAATACCAAGTGGTGTAGCTGAAAAGAGCACCTGACCGATCAGAGCTTGTTGCCAAAGAAGCTCCCATTGTCATGCCCCTCAAGGCAACACCAGAAGGGGCTGCAGAGTTGGTGCATCCATGCAGGTGGCTGGAATACAGGGTGGACACATCCAGACATGGGGTTCATGGTAGTATGATCTTGGTAGTGACTGGGGGCTCAGAAATTGAATGAACACAATAAATAGGCACGAGGACTTTGGTCTGTTATTTATTTTAGCTAAATTCCAACACTTCTGCCACTCAGAAATATTATGGACTAAGGAACTTAGTCCCCAAAGAATGGAAAAGTCCTATTCTTAGTGGGGCCCTCTCAGGTGGGATGGTAGGCTGTTACTTTGTGTAGGTCCTTTGGTGGGGACTAGTGATCATTCCTGGGTAGAGTAATTGTCTGGGTGATAATTGAAGACTCTTTCTTTTTACCTTTTCCTCACTCTTCCCCCATCCTTTCTGTATCTCCTTTCTTTCTCCCATCTCTCTCTCTCCCTTCTTTTCCCTCCCATTTCTCTCTCCTTTTCTCTATCCAGCCCTCCCACACTTTCTCTCTCTCTCCTTCTCTCTCCATCCTCTCTCCCTCCTTTCTCTTCTTTCCTTTCTAGTATCTAACACATCATGTAGCCTAGCTGGCCTCAAATTCTGCTTCAGCCTCCCTGAATGCTAAGTACTGGTGACAGTCACTATGCTAATCTCCTATAGAGACCTTCCTAGACTGGTTTAGAGTCCTGAATCACAGAAACAGTTTTGCTTTTTTTTTTTTTTAAATGTATTTCATATAGGTTACCCATGTAGATTGTGTCATTACAAAGCACAGGCGGCCATGCCTATCCACAGCTTCTGTATCAGTGGGTATAATTAACCAGAGATGAGAAACAATTAGAAAAACAAACACAAAACAAACCCAATCAGCCAGCCAACAAGAACAACAACAAAAATAACCCTAATTGCATCATTCTGTAAACAGTACAATGTGTCTGCTATTTACATTGTGTTCAGATCATGAGCAAGCTACAGATGACTTAACTGAGTTTCCGGGGAGGATAAGCACAGGCTATTTGCAAGCATTGCATCATTCTAAGTGAAGGACCCAAACCACTTTGGGAATTTGGTAACCTGGAAGGATGGTATAGATATGACTTGGCCTTGCTCCCCAAAGATCATAGGATGCCTGTCTACTCACAATTGTTTACTATCACCACAGTCTATTCTAGAATGCAGTCTTTCCCTCCAGAGGAACCTGAGACCATGGTCAGCTGATTGACACACTCTCCCAGGCTCAGTAATGTGAAGATCTGCCGTCTCTATCATCTTACCATTCTGGTGTCTCAATGAACTAGGATCACATGGTATAAGGCCCTTTTTGTGACTGTATTTTTTAACATTATACTTACAAGGTTTGCCCATTTTGTACTTTCAGTTGGTATTTCCTTTCTTGACAGATAATATTTCATTTTATATATAGATACCATTTTATTTGTCTCTATTAACTGATGGTTGTTCAGGCCATTTCCACTTATTTGACCATTATTAATAATCTTGCTTTAAACATTTGTATGTTTTTTGTATAGGTGTAGTTTTCATTTCTTCTAAGTATTTCATCTAGACTAGAATTACTAAATCCAAAAATACCTCTTATTTGCTCCTCTCTTCAATAGCTTCTCGCTAGATCTCTGTCTCCTTTTTTTCTTTCCGATGTTATGAAACACCATGCCTGGAATCTTTTGTGGCCTGTCTTTAAGTATAGAGAAGATTGACAGGATTTTGCATGGTAGCTCTTTTCTGGCAGATTCATTAAAAATCCCCTTCCTTGTGTTTATTATATTTTCTTTTTTTTTGTTTGTTTTATTTTTTTGTTTTTGTTTTTGTTTTTTTGTTTTTCGAGACAGGGTTTCTCTGTGTAGTCCTGGCTGTCCTAGAACTCACTCTGTAGACCAGGCTGGCCTCGAACTCAGAAATCCGCCTGCCTCTGCCTCCCAAGTGCTGGGATTAAAGGCGTGCGCCACCTCCGCCCGGCATATTTATTATATTTTCATGTTCAGAAACTAATATAGCTTTTTGGTGCAGAGATTATGTTGTTTTCTATATTGCATTGTTTACGGAATGATTCAGTTAGCGGTTATTTTTGTTTTTATGTGGTTTTCTAATTATTTCTCATCTCTGGTTAGTTATATCCACTAATATAGAAGCCATAGGTACTGAGGACTGGTTGTGCTTTGGGTTGGCCCACTTTAAATAATAACCTATAGGAAATTCTTTTGTTATTTTTTTTATAACATTTCTAAAGTGTAGAATCATAAATCATGCATTTTGTTAGACTTTTACATTTTACAATAATGAAAGTTTCCTGAAAGAAAAACATGACGGTCATAGCTCAGGAATGCTGTAATAGGAGATGTCTCTTGCCAGATGAGACTTTACATTGTAAGCACTGGATTCCTAAGCAACTGCTGGTTCCTATATGTCTCCCAGAATATGCTAATACATTAAATGTATTTATAGCCACATAAGTGTTATACATGTTATTCATGGTGTTGTTCCATACATTACATATGCTTATAATATTTTGCCTTTTCCCTCTACTTGTAATTGACATTAAATAATGATTTAACTAATTTCTGCTTTTTCTGTTTGCATTGGCAGCCAGGGATCTCTGCAACCATTTAAAATTTTTAGGAGCCCTGAGCTCATTGTAGTTGCTGGCCGAAGCCTTGACTTCCTTAAAATCTTCTTCCCTTTTCTTAACTTTAAATTTTAAAAAAGTACTTGAAAGTTTGTTTTCTTTTTGTGAACTTTATTTAAACAATTTTAGTGAGTAGGAGGATTGACTACGTAGCTAGAAGAGGCGTGCTTGACTTGATGCAGTGGACAGTGTTCCGTGCTTGTATAATTTTGGCATTTGGGACATCACATAGCAGAGCAGTACTTAAGAAATTACCTCTTTAACGAGTATTTGAAAGACTGAAAGACTCCAAGGGATGAATGTAGCTTACAAACTTGCAAAAGGTATTTTTTAGAAAGTGTTATTAGAAGCTGATGATTTTCTAGTTGCAACATTTTAGATATTTTTATGTCACAGAAAGTGGACTTAGTGCTTCTTTTACATCCTTAGGATAATACTTATAAATTTGCAGTCCTTGTTGATGTGATCACACTGGAATTTTTTTTTTTTGGTGTGCTATTGAAATAGAAAACTCCCCCCACTCCCATTCTTTTGGACTTCAGTGCTGTGCTTTGAAGGTGGTAAATATCAATTTTATTACTCTAGGAATTGTTTATCTGTAGACCCTAGATGCTTTCTTTACATGTGGATTCCCAGGTGGGAAATCACTTGACATTTGCTTACTAATGAGAGAAATTACTTCCCTTAGGCCTGTCTTCCCTGTGTGCATGTGCGCGCGCGCGTGTGTGTGTGTGTGTGTGTGTGTGTGTGTGTGTGTGTGTGTGTGTGTGTGTGTCTGGAGCACATTCTGCATTTCGTTTCAGAGCGTTTGGCTTTAGCATACAAACAGAACGTCTGTTTAGAAAGTTAGCTCCTGATTGATTTTAGTTCATCAAAGTTTACTTAATGGTGCTCTGGCTACCGTTGTGTTCGAAGTTGATTTTGGATGTTACAATGTACTTAATTTGAAATTCCCTTTAATGAGGGAATGGAATGTATTACGTTGTTGCTGTTTGATGGTAGTCCTAGAAAGCAGCTAAGTGAACTAACTGGCTGTCGTGTTGCTTTTGAGTGGCTTGTTCTTAAATTCTCCAACCCTTAGTAATCCAGGTACATTTAGAGTCTTCTGAGTCCACGAGGACACAGTGTTTGTAATATTCATGTATGTCGTCTTTGACAGTCAATCTGCTCTAACAACTTCTTTTCCTATTACCTTGACATTGCTCTTTTGTATTGGCCACAGTACACTGTGCTCCAGCATCTGCTTCAAGCATAGCCTTGCCATTTGATGATCTTTCAGAAATCTACTAGCTTCCTCTTGCTGATCTTCATTTCACTCCCCTTTACCATGTTACAACGAAATCTTCCCCTCAGTTCTCCTTCTCTCTGGGCTGGTCACGTACTTAGCATTTTTATTGGGATACTTGGTCATTTCTTTCCTTTTCTCACTGTCTTCTTTCTTCCCTTTGCTCAAGACCTAACTAGCTTTCTAGATGTCTGTTCTGAAATGTCTCTTCACTTTCTACTTTCCCTGGCCTATGTATCTAATCAGTGATGAGTCAGTCTCTCTCTCTCTCTCTCTCTCTCTCTCTCTCTCTCTCTCTCTCTCTGCTCTGAGTCATTAATATCCGACTGCATCCTCAGTGTAGGAGTTGGTAATTCCATCTGTCAGACCTGTAAAGCCCCCAAGTGTGCCTCTCACTGTATTCCCTTGTTTAGTTAATCTTGGCCTAATTAACCCAAGCAGATATCACTGAACACAGTTTTCACCATTTCTCTCAACCAGTCGCAACGTAGTTCCAGTTCCAAATGCTGCTGAGGCGTTCTCTTCTTCCTCTTCATCATCTTCTTCCTCCTCCTCCTCCCCTCCTCCTCTTCTTCAGTATTCTTGAATTCTTAAACTATCTAAACAGTGGTAAGTGCAGCACTAGGGCCCTCTGCCAACGCTGCCATCAGACTTTCAACGTAGAACTTATAAGCATTAACTGAGCTTTAAAGAAATCAAAGCAAACTGTGTAGAAAAGATGTCTGCAGGCAATTCTGAAGAACGTGTTGGCCACAGGGGAATAGAGATTACTATGTGCATGGCTTGCTAAAAGAGCAAGAGAGGCTCCACTATGTACCTAGGACAATGCAGGCAGGGAGCATTAGAATTTGAAAAATGTGACTTGGACGATAGGTAATCTGGATTGTGAAAAGCCAGGTGTCATGGAACAGCCTTGTAATCTTAGCACATTAAGGGCAAAGACAAGTAAGTGGGTCCTTGGAGCTGCTGCTGGCCAGACCTCTCAGCTTTGTCATTGAATCCCAGGTCTCTGACTCATAAGACAAGATGGGTGGCTCCCAGGAGCAACACCCAAGATTGATCTCTGGCTTCTTCATATAGAATTGTGAACACATATACTTCTATCTACACATGTATACCCATACAGAACATGTGTGTGCTCACACCCACACACTCAGAAAGGAGTGACTGGAAAAATGGCTTATGAGCAAAGTATTTAAATAGAGAAAAAAGAGATACTGAGATATCAATAATTTCAAATAGCAGAAGGATTATCTTTTGGGAATGTTTGTCCTGTACTAGAAGAACTAAAATACATCACAGAAAAGATGTGTTTCCTACTCTAATATTAAGAAGACAGTCTTTCATTTGGTGTACAGAGATTCAGACTCGATTGCCTATCACGTTGGTGTTAATATAGAAGCTGGAAAGTATTTCTTAAAAATATTTTGGGTAGGATTGGATTATTATAAAAAAATCTAATTAGAGCACTGCTATATTCCAGGTCACCTATGATGTGTCAAGGATGTCCCTTAGTATGATACTAAAGAGCTTCCCAGTCTTTGCTGTTTTAACTGTAGCTTGGAAGTGTTTGTGTAAATATGTAGCATAGGATAGATGACTCGGTGGTTAAGAGCACTGACTGCTGCTCTTCCAAAGACATGGGTTCAATTCTCAGCACTCCCTGGTAACTCACAACTCTATATCCAGTCTCAGGGGATTGGATGCAGTTTTCTGCCCTCATTGGGCACTAGGCTCACATATGGTACACAAACACACATACAGGGAAAACACCCATTTACATGAAAATGAAAATAAAAACAAAGAATATATAAACTTTCTAGTAGACATCACAATTAAAATATCTACATTTCTTTTTTTCCATTTCTATTTTTTTATTGGAAATTATATTTACATTTCAGATTTTATCCTCTTACCCCATTCCCTCTACCACCCAGAAACCCTCTATCCTACCCCCCTCCTCCTGCTTCTATGAGGATGTGCCATCACCCACCCCCCCCCTCCTACCTTCCCACCCTCGAGGACCTCCCCCCCACTTGGTGTTCAGCCTTCATGGGACCAAGGATCCCACCTATGCCCGGCAAGGACATCCTCCCCTACATATACAGCTGGAGTCATGGGTCTCTCTCTATGTGCTCCCAGGCTGGCGGTTTAGACTCTGGGGAGCTCTGGTTGGTTGGTATTGTTGCTCTCCTCATGGGGCCACCAACCCTTTCAGCTCCTTCAGTTTTCTCTCTCACTCCTCCATTGGGAACCTCTTGATCAGATCAATGGTTAGCTGTGAGCATCTGCTTCTGAATGTGTCAGACTCTGGCAGACCTCTAAGGAGACAGCTATATCAGGCTCTTGTCAGCATACACTTCCTGACATCCACATCAGCATCTACTTTTGGTGACTGCACAAGGGATGGAAACTCAGGTGGAATGGTCTCCAGCTGGCCCCTCCTTCAGTTTCTCTCCCCCACTTTTTCTCTCTATATTTGCTCCCTTGAGTATTTTGTTACTCCTTCTAAGTAGGACCGAGGAGACATCCACACTTGGTCTTCCTTCTTCATGAGCTTCATGTGGTCTATGAGTTGAATCTTAGCTCTATTTCAAGCTTTTAGGCTAATATCCACTTATCAGTGAGTAAATACCATGCGTGTTCTTTTGTGATTGGGTTACCTCACTCAGGATGATATTTTCTAGTTCCATCCATTTACCTAAGAATTTCTTGAATTCATTATTTTTAATAGCTGAGTAATACTCCATTGTGTAAATGTACCACATTTTTTGTATCTATTCCTCTGTTGAAGGACATCTGGGTTCTTTCCAGCTTCTGGGTATTATAAATAAGACTGCTATGAACATAGTAGAGCATATGTCCTTGTTATATGTTGAAGCGTCTTCTGGATATATGCCCAGGAGTGGTATAGCTGGATCCTCAAGGTAATGCTATGTCCAATTTTCTGATGAACCGCCAGACTGATTTCCAGAGTGGTTGTACCAGCTTGCAATCCCACCAACTATGGAGGAGTGTTTCTCTTTCTCCACATCCTCGCCAATATCTACTATCACCTGACTTTTTGATCTTAGCCATTCTGACTGGTGTGAGGTGGTATCTCAGGGTTGTTTTGATTTGCATTTCCCTGATGACTAAGGATGTTGAGCGTTTCTTTTTTTTCTTCTTCTTTTTTTTTTTTTTGCATTTCTTAAGGTGCTTCTCAGCCATTCGAGTTTCCTCTGTTGAGAATTCTTTGTTTAGCTCTGTACCCCATTTTTTAATAGGGTTATTTGGTTGTCTGGAATATCATTTCTCGAGTTCTTTGTATATATTGGATATTAGCCCTCTATCAGATGTAGGATTGGTAATGATCTTTTCCTAATCTGTTGGTTGCCGTATTGTCCTATTGACAGTGTCCTTTGCCTTATAGAAGTTTTGCAATATTATGAGGTCCAATTTGTCAATTCTTTTTTTTTTTTTTTTTTTGGTTTTTCGAGACAGGGTTTCTCTGTGTAGCCCTGGCTGTCCTGGAACTCACTTTGTAGACCAGGCTGGCCTCAAACTCAGAAATCCACCTGCCTCTGTCTCCCAAGTGCTGGGATTAAAGGTGTGTGCCACCGGCATCCATTTGTCAATTCTTGATCTTAGAGCATAAGCCATTGGTGTTCTGTTCAGGAACTTTTCCCCTGTGGCTAGGTATTCCAGGGTCTTCCCCACCTTCTCTTCTATTAGTTTTGCTGTATCTGGTTTTAAGTGAAGGTCTTTTATCCACTTGAACTTGAGCTTTGTACAAGGGGATAAGAATGGATTGATTTGCATCCTTCTACATGTTGACCTCCAGTTGAACCAGCACCATTTGCTGAAAATGCTGTCCTTTTTCCACTGGATGGTTTTAGCTCCTTTGTCAAAGATCAAGTGACCATAGGTGTGTGGGCTCATTTCTGGATCTTCAGTTCTATTCCATTGATCTTCCTGCCTGCCTCTGTACCAATACCATGCAGTTTTTATCACTACTGCTCTGTAGTACAGTTTGAGGTCAGGGATGGTGATTCCCCCAGAAGTTCTTTTATTGTTGAGAATAGTTCTCGTTATCATGGGTTTTTTGTTATTCCAAATGAATTTGCAAATTGCTCTTTCTATCTCTATGAAGAATTGATTTGGAATTTTGATGGCGATTGCATTGAATTTGTAGATTGCTTTTGGCAAGATGGCCATTTTTACTAAGTTAATCCTGCCAATCTAGGAGCATGAGAGATCTTTCCATCTTCTGAGATCTTCTTTGATTTCTTTCTTCAGAGATTTGAATTTCTCGTTATACAGATCTTTCACTTGCTTGGTTAGGTTCACTCCAAGATATTTTATATTATTTGTGACTATTGTGAAGGGTGTCATTTCCCTAATTTCTTTCTCAGCCTGTTTATCCTTTGAGTAGAGGAAGGCTACTGATTTGTTTGAGTTGATTTCATATCCAGCCACTTGGCTGAAGTTGTTTATCAGGTTTAAGATTTCTCTGGGGGAAGTTTTAGGGTCACTTAAGTACACTACCATATCATTTGCAAATAGTGAAATTTTAACTTCTTCCTTTCCTATTTGTATCCCTTTGACTTCCTTTTGTTGTGTAATTGCTCTGGCTAGGACTTCCAGTACTATATTGAATAGGTAGGGTAAGAGTGGGCAGCCTTGTCTAGTCCCTGATCTTAGTGGGATTGCTTCAAGTTTCTCTCCATTTAGTTTGATGTTGGCTGCTGGCTTGCTGTATATTGCTTTTACTATGTGTAGGTATAAGCCTTGAAGTCCTGGTGTTTCTAAGAGTTTTAACATGAAGGGATGTTGAATTTTGTCAAATGCTTTCTCAGCATGTGAGACGATCATGTGGTTTTTTTTCTTTGAGTTTGTTTATATAGTGGATTACATTGATGGATTTCCGAATATTGAACCATCCCTGCATTCCTGGGATAAAGCCTACTTGATCATGATGGATGATTGTTTTAATGTGTTCTTGGATTTGGTTTGTGAGAATTTTATTGAGTATTTTTGCATCAGTATTCATAAGAGAGATTGGTCTGAAGTTCTCCATATTGTTGAATATCTCCAATTCTATGGTAAGAATATTAAAATAGTTTTTGAAGAATTGCTGGAAAAACATATATTTGGTTTTAGTATCCTGTAAAGTAAGTCCTATAATGCACAGATTCTAGGTAGGAGGTATATAGTCAGTTTTATTTATTTGTTCAAAGGCTGGTCTTCTGAAAATTGTTATATAAATACGTATTTTAACAACTGTTATTATTAGAGGGTTGTATGAAAGTCTGCCAACATGATCCTAATATTTATATAATAGATCAAAATATTTTGAAAATTCTGCTGTCAACTGTGATCTTTGTTGTTTTAAAAATCCAAAATGTACTTGTTATTTTCAGTTAACTGCAGCTGGATAGTTTTTTATCACCAATCTTTGTTTTTCTTCTTTTAATTTAAAAAGCCAGAAATTATTACACAAAGAAGAACTATCTCATGTTAATTATTTAAGTAAAAATAAGAATTTGGGGAGTTGAGATTAGGGATGGTTCAGTCAATAAAAGAAGAAAACTAGTACTTAGTGCAAATTAGCTGTCAGGACACCAACTTGTTATAACCAATGACCTCATTGCAATTACTCCGAAACTCTAGGGTAACTAGAGACTCATGCTTATATAGTAAGTGATAGCAAGCGACTTTCAGAGTCTGTGTTTGTCATACACATTCAGTAAATTCAGTAGTCAGCTATTAAGGAAAAAAAAACACTGATGAGCTGAATAATATGTCCATGAATAAGGACATTAATTTGTGATTGGGTGATGTTATGCTTTTAGGTTTATAGACATCTTATTGCTGAGTAGTCTCGACTGAGGCAATGCAGGTGTTTACATGAATATAAAATTGGCAACTATATTTAACTCTAATTTAATGTACCACGAGAGGCAAAGCCTGGTTGTCTCTGACTGGGACTTATTTGAAGCTAATGACATCTCAGAGGAGATTGTAGATACAGTGTTCCTTTTTAGAAACAAAACCCAAGTATTTCTGCTAGGGGCACATGGTGATATTCTTTGTTACTGTCTCTGTATTCATTTTCTAATGATTTTGTCACAAAGCTCTGGCAGGGACGGGCATATAGATCAAGGATGTAGTGTCCATGGGATTGATATTCTGTGCCTCACCCAGGCTGGCTCCAAATCCAACATGTTCCAGGCACATCATCTCAGCCACTGTGATGATTGGTAGGTGGCTTCTTTCTTATTCTTGATAGTTTTCTTTAAACTACATATTGTTCGTACGAGCATCTAGGACTGTGGTCTAGGAAATCTTAGAGACATGAAGTTAACATGTTGCATGGATTCACAGAGATATGCTCATTGTAGCCAGCCCAGCCCAGAGTTGTCTTGGTTAATATTTAGGTCTTCTTTCCAACAATTTCTTTTCAACTTTGGGCTAACCTGACATCATCTCCATGGTCCTCTTTGGTGTGTGGTCGGTCTCTTGTTCACCTACCTCTTATTGTCAAGGCTAAGTGGGTGTATTTTGAAGAAGTTTGAACAGCACACATATGGCTCCTTTCCAACTATATATGGTAGTAGCAGAGTCTACTAACAGATTGAGTGTCTACTCTGCTCTCGACGCCACTCTTCTCTCAAAAAAACCTCCTTAACTTCCGATTTTTATATCCTGTTAATTAGGAAAAAGCGAAAAACTGCCACAATAGCACAGGGAGTTTTGTAGCCTGCTAATCTGTACTTGTGTTCTTCAGAATAAAGTGTGGTCATTCTTTATCTTGAGGGAGAAAATGTTAAATTTTGTTACAGTGTATTATCTTTTACAGGGTACAGTGATCATCCCTATGGCTGTGCCATGTCAATGCTCTAAAATACTTTTTTTAATCTGCATTCTTTTGGGTCTTGAATCCTAATTGAATTACTCCCCACCCCTTTTCAGTATTCAGACAGCCTTTACATTTTTCTATAAGGTCTTAAATACCCCAGAACCCTGTTTCATTTCCCCTTTCATTCTATCTGATTGGACTGTTCAGGAAAAAATGATAGCAGATTGCTCTGTGAAACTGTTTCATTCATAGAAATAAATTGCAGTTTAAACAAAGCAAAATAAAACAAAACAAAACACCTAAAAGGAAGTGCGTAGAGGGGAATGGCTCCTGTTTAAATCCTGGCATTTCTTGAGAGGGTGAGACAGGAGGATGGCAAGTTTGAAGCCAGCCTCATTCCATAGTGAATCCATTTCTAAAGAAACATCAAAAGCATCATCAGTTACAAGGACCGAATCCTGGGTAATTAACCGGTTTGGTTTCCGAAGGACATGGTGAATCTAGTCCCAGACCTGTGAATGCTGCCCATTTTGCACTAGTGGAAGCCAGTGAAGGGGCTTGAAACATGAAGTTCCAATTTTGCTACCATAAAGAAAGGGGAAGGATTGCAGGTTGGGGAAAATAAGAACACACACACACACACACACACACACACACACACATTTATTTATTTATTTATTTATTTATTTGGTTTTTCGAGACAGGGTTTCTCTGTGTAGCCCTGGCTGTCCCGGAACTCACTCTGTAGACCAGGCTGGCCTCGAACTCAGAAATCTGCCTGCCTCTGCCTCCCAAGTGCTGGGATTAAAGGCGTGCACCACCATTGCCTGACATAAGAACATATTTTTAAGGACACTACAAATGCAGGAGATCAAAACACAAATAGTGCTTATCACTGAGTGGGAATGAGTATCACTTTCTGCACTGAGAGTCCGTTTAATTGGATCATTCTGATGGAAATGTGTTGCTTTCCATTTTTTCTGTAAATAATTTAATCATTAAAATTTTGTATTAATCTTGCCAAATTAGCTTAAATCTGGGTGCTATTACATTCATCCACAGAATCTTAAAAATTGTATTTTGGATGTATGATTGAGGCTGTGTCATTTGTAACTGGGTGTATTTGTAGTTTAGTTGGTTAATTTTTATCATCCTGAAAAGGATACCATAATAGTTTGTCAGATGTGTCAAAGGAGCAGCAACATAAATGTGCAGCAGGAAGGCATGTCTCTGCTCTTGTTCAGCCCTTCCTATGTGTGCTAACAGCAAAGTCCGGTGTAACCATATAGAAAACTAAATGCTTGTAAAACTTACTAATTCTCATCATTTCATGCCTTTTGGGAGTCAATTCTAAAATTCATATTGGAAGCTCCCTTCAACTAGTTCCAATGGCTGTTGTGATGGTTATGTGATCAATGATGCTAAATAGTGTCACCCATGGGTTCAGAACTAATCTAAATTGGAGTTTTAGAACAGCAAAACAAAGTGTCTGATGTGCATGGTGTCCTTTCACTGATTAAGAGTTAAGAAGCAGGTGTGCCTGGGACAGCCGGCAGAGACAGGCGCCTAGCATATCACTTCTCTGAGAGATTCTACCCAGCAGCTGACTGAGACAGAGGCCAACAGACAAACATTGGATGGGGTCAGGGACCCCTGTAAAATAGCTAGAGGGAGGATGGAAGGTCCTCAAAAGGATGGCAGTCCCAACAGTGTCCACTAACCTGGACCCCTGAGAGCTCCCGTACACTGAACCAACCAACCAGAGAGCATACACGAGATGGTCCAAGGTCCCAGACACACAAGTAGCAGAGGGCTGCCTTGTCTGGCCTCAGTGGGAGAGGATGCACCTAGTCCTGTAGAAACTTGTTGCACCAGGGTGGGGGGGATATAAGGAGGCTGCCCTCTCAGAGTTGAAGGGGAGGGGAAGCCAGGAGGGGCAACATCTGGGATGCAAATAAATATATGATTAAATGAATAAATGAATAAATAAGAAATAATGTGGCATCACTCAGTTTTACAAACTAGCCATCATTTGATTATAACCCAAAGAATCTGAGATCATGATAAGTATGAAATGTAATTTATTTTCAGTTTTGATTATTTGTTCTTAGACACCTAATTCATATAATTACCCTGGCAGTGTGTTTTTGCAGTTTTCACTTTTTCTAAATAACTATGTTATTTCATAATTCTTAGCTCACCAGAGAAGTTGACTTTATCCCTACCTCATTAAATAGTGATAATGAATTTAAATCCAGTTGAGAGAATTTTCTAAAGCTCTGGGAATATGTCCATGCCAGTGATTAAATTGCATTCCTGTTCCCAAGGAATTTTAATTTTTGAAGCCGCTATAAAGTTATTTTTGTCCTTCCTAACTACAATCTATGTTTTTACATATTCACCAAAATGGAATCACATCTTTAAAAAATATAGTCCTAGGACTTGCCTTGTACTTAGTTATAAATCACTTTGTTTTGATCATGTTTTTGTATATATTGGCTTCAAATCCGCTTCTTTGATTTTAAAATTATTTGTTGTTGTTGCTATCATCATCATGACCGTCACCGTCATGACCGTTCTCATCATAATTATCATCACCTCCATCATCTTTATCACCATCACCATCAGCATCACCATCACCGTCACCATCATCTTGCATATGTGTGGGGGTGGGTGGGTATGTGTACCGCAGTACGCATGTGGAAGTCAGAGTATAAATTTTAAAGTAGGATCTTTCATTCTGCCAATATGTGTGTTCCAGAGATTGAACTCAGACATTTGAGTCAAGTACCTTTGCCCACTGAGCCTTCTCACAGACCCCTATTTCTTTGTTCTTCTTGGGCTTTCCTAGAAAAGGATAGAGAAAAATAGAAACATTCAGATTACTAGTGGAAATATGATCCACATTATCAAATGCTGTTTATAAGGGTTACTGATTAGCTGGTCCAGTGTAGATGGCCAGGGTTCAACCCAGCAACACCTCCTTCAAACAGACAAACAGACAAACAAACAAACAAAGCAAGGGAGGAAAAAGCCATGCTGGTGAGGAATTTGGGTTGCTCCTGGCCATGATAGACAGTGGCATTAGCTGTGAGAGGCGGGAGTAGAGAGAAAACCAACTCTTTAAAGAAATTTGTGTCAAAATGGTATTCAGTGGTCCATCCCATTAAATCAACGCATCTGTATTGAGAATGTTATTTATCACACACCCCGGGAGTGCAATTTTTTCTCATTTTCTGAACTTGCAAACTCCTTATTTATCCCCAACATGGGTCACTGAACAGAGTCTGGTTTTCCTCATTAGATACAAGGTAATGAGGCCCTAAGTCTCCTGTCCTGTTTCACCTTCTACCCAACTTTGTCAGACATGTATTTCCTCCACAGATGAGAGAAATCAGTGTAAGTGCCATGTTTCTTTGTTCCCCAGTAGGAGTAGCTGCAGCCTCTTTTCTTCCCACCTTTTTTCAGTCTTTGTTCAGCCTTTCTGGGCATGGGTCTCCACTCCCGTAGTCTACTGTGCAGCAGTGGTCTCAGGATGCTGAGACGCTCAGAGCAGAGTCGTGGGCAGCATGTTCTCCCAGAGCTCTCCCGGTATAGGCAAGTGCTCTACCATCCCTCTTCTAGCTTGGGAACTCACACAAGTGATGGACCTGTCTTTCCTGTGCCTAGGTCCCAGAAAGTTTAGTTTAAAATACTTAAAATCCTTTGTTGTTTAATTTTCTGTTTATGTGTCTCAGCTCACTGAGATGTTACTGGGTTCCATCCATTGGCTATCTGCTATTTGAACAAAGAAGCAATTCTAAGTCAGAGGAATTACAGTTTCCTTCCTTCCTTCCTTCCTTCCTTCCTTCCTTCCTTCCTTCCTTCCTTCCTTCCTTCCTTTTGTAATTTTTAAGAGATTTCTTAAAAAGGAAGTTGTTCTAAAATACACCATACTAACCAGATACAAGCTTCATGCTCTTCCTTGATTCTCTTCTCCTCTTAACTATCACAATGTCCCTTTATCTTCTGTCATAATAAGACTCCAGAAGTATTATGTTTTCCTAAATAAAGAAAACTTCTCCCACATAAAGATTCAAACCATGTCCCAGAGGGTGACTTTTAATTTGACAAAAAATCTTCTACATGACAAAGAGTTCCCCTGAAGATTACTCTTAAGTAGAAAATTCCCTTAGTGTGCTGAGAGTCACAATAAACAATTGTCAAGATTTTAAAAACACACACACCTGTCCCTAATATTCATATGTAAATGGTGAATATTTACCTGTGTGCCCCCATGTAATGAGTCATAAGACAGTCTGTGAATTACCCAGCTGTGCCAGTGTTATGAAGCACAAAAGATGGCTGATCTAGTTTGTATCTCTGTTGTGAGAAGACATCAACTTGACCAGCAGAAACTTTGTGCTTGAGATGTGAGTTGTGGGTAGGTCACCTTACACTTCCCTGGTCCTGTCCTCGGGAGGCTGAGGTAGGAGGGAACTTCAGGGTAGCCATCTGGAATTAGGAATTGAATCAGGGACCAAGGGAGGAAAGCTACTTGCTGGCTTGCTTTCTCAGCTACCTTTCTAGATGGCCTAGGCCCACCCAGAGTGTTCCAGGCCACCATGCCCAATTTAAGGAGGTTTTAAGTACACTGATATATTTAGCTGGATTCTCAAACCCTGTGGAATTTATAGTAGCCATTACCTTGACTGTGAATCTGTTTGTTCTTTATGAGATCTTAGAGTGAGTCGTTTTCCATATACTTTCGTAGCTCAGAACATAAGATCCCACAAAACCAGAACTGGGCTATGGAGTAGTTCCCTAGAGAAGAGATGGTGTATATGGCCGCCATTGAATTTCCATAGACCGTACTGTTTGTTTATGGCAATTAGCAGTTACTGTGTAGCACACACTGGTCTCCTGTTTCCCTCTGCTCTTTCAACACTGTGTCTTAGCACAGCTCTCTATGGTTTGGAGTATTACCTAATATTCATTTTATAGGTAATGATTAGAACAGAGACAGTTTTTACCTTCTCTGAGGTCATATTCACAGTGTTTTTTGAGATTTGCCATGCTGGTATCAACTCCTTTTTGTTCCGCTTGTTCACTTCATTTGTACAGTTCCTCACCTCCAGCCCTTCCTGAACCTTCCACTCATGTCAGGGAAAATGTACCAACCCACTCATTATTTTTCAATTAGAGTCAGCCTTCATCTGGTTAAAACATTGACTGGAGACAGGATAAAGAGGCCCCAGCGGGAAACACGTATGGCTTTGTGGTAAACTTTCTTTCTCTGAATGGTAAATTTTAACTTTGCAGTATTTACTCAACTGTCAGCCAAGTGACAAATCTTCTACCTCAGTTCACGAAGGGGCACCACTTCCTTTTAAAGTTTGAAATATGACTTTTACAAACTGCAGTCCAATTAGGTTTCTCCGTTATAACATCAAGCTTGCGTGGTTCACAGCAGGATAGGAATATCTTGTGGGTAGAATTGGGGAGTAAGACTGGAACATCCACAGAGAATTCTCTTGAAAATGTAAAGCCAACCTCTAGGATTTTTATTTGAAACTTGAATTAGTTGATTAATTTGTAATCTCATAAATGCTTGAGTCAACCAAAACCATGACTTCTTCAATTATAGAAGTGTGTGTGTGTGTGTGTGTGTGTGTGTGTGTATGTGTGTGTATGTGTGTATATGAGAGAGAGAGAGAGAGAGAGAGAGAGAGAGAGAGAGAGAGAGAGATATTTTGCTTTTCTCTTGGAAGAAAAATATCACTTTGTTGTCTGTTTAGCATTCTCCAGCTCACTAGAAGGACTTATTAATATAACTTTTTTTTTCTTCTATCAAGGAACTTGACTAAGCTTGGGTTTAGAGAAAAGGTTAAAGCAAATAGATAGATTAATCTGGCAACAGCCAGGCTCCATGTGAACCTATATGGAATGCCATCACAATGGAGAAGATAGACTCCAGTGAACAACCGCTGAGAGAAAAGTCAGAGGACAAGGCTTTGTGCAGAGGGTGGGAATTGAATTTAAAGTCTCAATTGGATAAACTTTGAATGTATAGAAAGCATTGGGAAGGTGTGATGTAAGAGAAGAGAATCCCACCGATGGAGCAAAAGTAGAATATAGTGTATGTGTGTATATGTATATATGTATGTGTATATACATATACACACATAATATGTATATACAATATATTATATATGTAATATATATACATATGTATATATGTATATATATATTCAGAAAGTTATGAAGACTGTACCATTAAGAGCATTGTAGGCAAACAGTGTCTGGCTTTACAGAATCCCAAACACTAGGTGCCAGTTCTGCCCCCTTTCTCCTTTTGCAGAGTACTGGGCATCCCTTGTACATAGTAGAGAAGGGCTCTATCACTAAGCTATATCCTCAGCCCAAGCTGCATTTCCTAATTTCAGATTCACTAGCTGCATGTATCTGTATACCTAACATTTTCAGTTTAAATTTAGCAAAAGCTGAATGCCTCCATTTGCAGCAGCTGTCTTTCAAGGGATTAGTGGCTATATAGTTCTTACTGTGGGTATGTCAATATTATAGAGTGTTTTCGTATCACAGCAAGACCTACTGGACAGCACAGTGTCCAGTTTCAATAGTGTTAGGTTTGGATATGGAGAACTGTCTTGTTGCGGAGCTGGCATAATAATAAAAACTGTGGTTGAATTTTATTATTATTATTATTATTATTATTATTATTATTATTATTATTATT
>JANHMN010000004.1:147020770-147063655 GCA_030674055.1 Rhabdomys pumilio
TTATTATTATTATTATTATTATTATTATTATTATTATTATTATTATTTTTGGTTTTTCGAGACAGGGTTTCTCTATATAGCCTTGGCTGTCCTGGAACTCACTCTGTAGACCAGGCTGGCCTCGAACTCAGAAATCCGCCTGCCTCTGCCTCCCAAGTGCTGGGATTAAAGGCCTGCACCACCACTGCCCGGCTATGGTTGAATTTTAATGCTGTCAGTAAAGATCAACTTTGTGGTCCTTGCCCTCTTCCTCCTCTGCATGCATTCTCCCCTTCCTCTCCACCCCTCCCTCTTTTCCTTATCTTTCTATTTTTAATTGTTAGTTTGTTGTTCAAGAACTAAACATAGTTTGCCAGCAAATTGTATTTTGTGTGAGTTTTTGAGAATGTCACGCTTCATTTACATTCTAAATTTATCAGTCATGTACTAGTTTTATACTCAAGAAACTAGAGGATGGTGGGAAATACTTTTTCATTGAAGTAGATTTTAAGGAGAATTCAGCTTAGTTTATCATGGCGGTCAGGCATGGAAAATAATTTGAGTCTTGAAACCACAACAGGAATGATGGTGTAAAGCTAAAGAGATCCTGTTTGGACGTGTGGGGGATCTGAAGCAAATGATGTTTTAAGACCTTAGGATAGGGACTGAAGAGATGACGCAGATATGAATATACTGAGATGTACAGAGATGACTCATGCAGAAGACCCAAGTTCACGTCCCAGCACCCATGCCCAGTGTCTCACAACTGTCTGCAGAGCCAGCTCCATGGGGACTCTGCACTCCTGACCCCCCAGGGCACATGCATTCCTGTTCACAAAATACAGACACACACACACACAGAGAGAGAGAGAGAGAGAGAGAGAGAGAGAGAGAGAGAGAGAGAGAAAGGGAGAGAGAGAAAGAAAGGGAGAGAGAGAGAGAGAGATTTATGTAATTAAATCTTTACAATTTAAAGATAATTTGATACTTGTTTGAATGGAGGTGTACTTCTTGACCATTTCAAGTTGTTTTAAACTATTAGAACTTATTTTGAGATAATAGACAACGTGTATGACATTGATTTAGTAGCCCCTGCTCCCGTAGTAGTCAGTCCCTTGTTTGTGTTTCCTGTGCATGAGAGACTGTTAAAATCTCCACGGGACAAACATCAACAGAGCAACACTCTGTTGCTATATTAGGAATTGCTTCATTACTGTGATAAATATTTTATTACTTAATATTGCATTTTAATAGTTTGTAATCAGCCATAAACTTTTATGTAATATGTGTTTATTTTTTTTAACAATTTGTTGCTAATAATAGTCACTCCTACCAAGTTCTAAACACTGTGATAAAAATGTGCAGAGATATTAAAAATACCACATACTGGGCTTCTCAAAATAAGGGTTTTTATTAATATCTTTAAAATGTATGAAAACTTAAGAGCACCCTGGTCCCTGAAACCTTCATTGTAGCCACTCCTTGTGTTGCATGGCATTGTAGAAAGGTCTTGGTTATCCTGTAACTATATCTGTTCTACTTTAAATGATTTTTTTGTTGCCATTAGTGAGAAGTTATATGGTCCCAGAGAACAGCTTTCATGATAAAATTATTTGCTTAAGTGGCACAGGAATACTCAACACATAAAAATCAAGACTCAGGCAAAAGCTCCAGGCTTATAAAACTAGATGAGTGTCTGAGATGAAATGACTGAATATTATACTTTCCTATTGATCTCATGAGAGATACTGTATCTTAGAGCTGGACTGAAACAATACAGATGAGGAATATAGTTCAAATATGACTTTAGTTTTAGGATCTGAAAATTTGTAAGTTTTCTGGTCACTTTTCCAACTGTCCTAATAGGAGATTGTGCTTTATAATAAGAAAGTTATCTTCTAAGCCAGTGGTTCTCAAACTGTGGGTCGAATTTCTTTCATAGGGGTTGCCTAAGACCCTGGGAAAACATAGATATTTACATTACTACTCATAATAATTGCAAAATTACAGTTCTAAAGTAGCCGTAGCCAATGAAAATAATTTTATGGGTGTGGGGGGGGGGTCACCACAACATGATGAATGTATCAAAGGATCTCAGCATTAGGAAGGTTGAGAAACACTGCCCTTCACATTGATGGTCTTACCATCCTAACCTGTTGTCCTGTGTGTGCAGATATGTGGTGCTCATGGTTAGCCAAACAAAGGAGTAAACACCATGGCTAGAGGAAGAGCTGCTAGTTTTAGGAGGACGGGCTTGGAGAGGATGAGATACCTGTTGTCAAATAAATTAATATTTCTCACAGCATCTCACAGTCATCTTTAGATTATGCTTAAGTCTTCTAAAAGTAGTTCCATCCTTAATCATGAACAGCGAGTCTACTGAGTGACTCACTATTCATAGTAGCCTATTAATTGATTAGACTACGATATTCACTATCGATAGTAGGCTGGATCAATTAGTGCATCCTTGGGGTTTGTATCTCAACAGGTCATTCAGATAACTCTAGTGATCAATAGGGGTGCACCAACTTTGCTAAAAGTTACAGTATACATCAAACAATGACATCTCAAATTTATTATATGAATCTTTTGTTACTTATAAAGGCACCTGAAAGTCATAGTCTTAAAGGATTTTGCACAGTAGCAGCATTCTATGCCCTTCCAGAATTTTGTTTTTGTTTTTTTTAATCAAAAGTGGGATAACTACTAGGTTCAGTGTGTTACTTTTAAAGGGTTGTTTATTTGATCCCATTGTTTAATTATAAAGTTCAACATCATCTCAGTCAAATTCTTGATGTGAACTATGCTTTCTAAATTCTTTGTTCTGGCAGTTTCGTATGCAGAGGCAGAAATGACAAATGTATGGCCCTCCCTATTTCCCGTAGGACAGCAGATGGTTGCTGACTATGTCATGGAACATTTCTTTTAGTACTTTTGGGTTTTTAATAGTAATCTTAGCACATCAAAGGTCCTCACAAGATAAGCAGGTCCTTTTTGCCAGGATAACTTTGATCATAAATGAGACGGCTGTTTTCAGGTAACCTGTCTGGCAGGGATGGTGGTGTTCCTGGTGGCAAATCTTGCCTTTTCCTTCTCTGCAAATAAGGTGGGACTACTGAGCCTCACTGGAGAGTTGAAGTGATGCTCTCATGGGACATAACACCCCCCCCCCCATAAACACACAATGTATAGCACAGCCTATCATGTATCCAGTGACAATAGAAATGCAGATCACTTTGAAGAGAGAGTGGCTAGAATGATATAGTTGCCTATTTAGACACAGTTATTATTTAAATATGCAGGAGTTGCTGGTTACAGAGTAACTTTTCAGAACAAAAGGGCTTTGTCCTCGTGGCCTTTAGAAAAGTTTGCCATTTGCAAAGCCTGTTCTGCTGAGGCCCATTTTTATTGAGGGCTGATTTGTTAGAAAGGTGGACCATCTGGCACTTCAAAACTTCTGAGACTTTCAGGGACAAAAAAAGTGATTGTGTGCTGTGTTATTAACCGTCAAATAAAATGATGCCACCATTTGTGGATGGAGAGCTACCTGAAAAGAGAAACATGTTGTACTTGGAAATTTTCTAATGGACTTCATTTTGTGTGAAAAGAGTAATGCATGATAAGGTTAAAAAAAATCAATTTAAGTCAAAGAGATTTAAAATGAATCTCATCTATCCATATTCATTTCTACATCTTTCTTTGAGTGATATGCATGATTACTACCTTATAGATTGTTCCAGATTTACCATAGATTATTCCTACATAAAGTTTTATCATCCTCCTCCCCTTTGAAGATATACATATGGCTTATTTCTCTATGTGCACGATCCATTCATTCATTCATTCATTCATTCATTCATTCATCTGCCAGCCCCATCCACTTCTCCATAGCTCCTCAGCATCTTACTATGTGACTCTGCCATCATTTTTTTTTTACCCATTTTCTGTTCAAATGGAGCTTATTGGGCATTCATAAGCACGTGTTTGTGAATTCCTGTGGCTAGAATTTCTGTGTCAAAGGTCATAAGCATTTAATATTATCCTCTTGTCCCCAGACTGGGCAGATTTTTAGTAATCTTCAGGAAATGGGATGGTTTAGCATAGTTCTACCAGACATAGGAATTCTTCACTTTCTGATCAGCCCACAATTTTCTAATAAGCCGCGTCATGCATGGTCTGGGCTGACTGACTGTGTTTGCTAGAAGCATGTGGAGAAGAAACAAAGAATCAATGCAGAGCTCAGTGCCCAGAGCGCATGTAGAAAGAAGTCAGGTAAAGACACAACATGTCAGAGGGTGGGTGGGGTAGAGAGAGCTAAACAAAGAAAATTATTGTCTTTGTCCTTAGGGGCGTCATATCTGTGCTTCCTGCGGAAAGCATACAAACTGGATATGGATGCTATGAGTGAAGAATAGTCATGGTTAGGAATTCGCAGTAGACTTGAGTCTATCTTTACAGAGATCTTAGTAAGTTAAGGGCAAAGCTGTTGGAACATAGCTAAGAGTTGAAGCCAGCTATGATTTTGTCTGCTGTGGGGCCTAGAGAGTCCTCAGCTCAGTATTAGAAGCAGATCTCCTTTTCCTCAGTTCACCTTGTGCTCAGTTCCTGAGGTACATATTCAGAGTGCAGGAGCAATGATGCCCCTGTTGGACAAGTACCTGGGTTTGTCGGTGAGAGAAAATTCTATGTGTAATCCTGACATTTTCATTGCTACAGGTTAAGTTTTTGTTTTAAATTTCTACTTTGATTTCTTTAACCTAGGCATTCCCAAAAAATTGGCAAAGCTTTATTAAGGCAAGAAGCTTCTTCTTAAAGCTCCAGTCACGACATGGGCACATCTCTCTTACGCTCCTCCTGTCAGTAGAGCATATATAACACTAAGACTTGCCTGTTAATAGCATTTTCCTCTTTTCTGATGCTGGATCATTTTTTGAGAAGGATATATTTTGGGGACATTAACTTGTCTCAGTATTATTTTTTTTGAGTCACCTACTAAAGTGCTCTCTGAATCCTTAAAACAGAGGGCTGACCCCTGCACCTGGCTGGCTAATTCAGAAGTGGATCAGCCAGCATGCCTGTCCTAGAACCCCTTGCCCACCCACCCACTCTCCCAAGGAAGAAAAAAAAAACTCTTTGTGCTTTTTAACATCACTGTTAAAACTTTCTGGCCATGTACTATGGAAATATCTAAAGTAGTAAAAATTTTTTTCTTACGAATGGTATTTTATTTTTATTTCCCAACACCCACCCTTATCATTATCGAAATAGATATGGCATTTATTAAAGGTGAACATTATAAAATAAGACCTTGTGTACAGTTTTATGCCTGAGCTTCCTGGGATGAAAGGAGGCTTCACCCCTTTCATCAGGGGGCTCAGGCCTCCATTTCTTGGTTGAACTTTCTGCCCTTTGGGGCTGTATATTACCTTAAATAGCTTGCAGCTGACAGACTGCACTGCTGGCCCATGTGAACTGGAGTGCTGTAATGGATTGGGGTAGTGTCTCCTAATGCAACCACTGTGGTAGAAGACAATGAGCAGAAATCTCTCCTCATGATTAGAGGCTTGGAGCTATTTTATTTTATTTCAGTTCTGACCTCCAAGTTAGCAGACTATGAAGAGGAGAAATGAGGTTTTTTGCTTCACAAGAGATAAACAGAGTCTTTCCTTGAGTCAGAATGGGCTTAGAGCAGGCAAAGTGTTCGTGCCCGTGCCTGAAGCTGTTCATTTTGGTAACAAGTGAGCCGGCAGCCACCATTTATCTGAGGTCACCTATTGACCCCCATATGCTTTGCTTTACAGGCTTCTAAAATGTCTTTCTTTTCTCGGTGTTTTTCGTATTGGCCACTATCAGGAGAAATCTGTTAGGTTTTATGCAGAAAATACATTTTATCTTTACAGTTTTAAAAATGTGAACTTGGTATTTAGAGGGAAGGAAAGCTCAAGATCCACTCTAGGAGAAAATACCAGTTTTGTTCCCCCCCAAAAAGCTTCTCTTTATGTTAACCCTAGGTCATCTCTTGTTGCTTTTATAAAACTACAAGTAAGTCATCTTTTAGCAAGTCGTATACAACACAGTTTTTAAATGTGGAATGATACTCAGTCAGCCTGGTCTTTGGAAGTTCATAGGGAAGCCCTACAGGGCTTTTCATTCTGACATTGGAATGTGGTTTTAATTATAATTTGGATTTGGATTTTATTGGTTGGATTTTCCTGTGTTTCTCCATGGTTCTGGAGCCCTTTTTTTTTTTTTTTTTTCATTCTCATGGAACCATGTGCTTGTATTTGAAACATGACTTACTCAGCTAAAGATTGCTGGGTTTCTTAGGTGGATCTGTCATCAAAGCCGGCAGCATTGCGTGTGTTTCCCACTCCTGAGGATTAGTGAGCCATTCATTTACACACTAGTTTAAATGGAGAAAATGTCAACTACTTCAAATGCCACCATCCAATTTGTTGTCTCTCTGGTGGCTTTTTAATTTCACTGGAGGCTTCTCAAGGGCTTATAGAATTTACAGAAGATAATGTATCAAGAAAAGCTTGATGTACAAAAAGGGGGGTACATATTACAAAGCTGGTATTTCATGAACTGAATTTAAACTGAGAAAATGTCATTACCAATACATAGGAGGCAGTTCACTACATTTAGATTTTAGAAGTCTTATTTTTTAATGTCTCATTTCCAAACTTGTAATTTACAGGCTGGAGAGGTAGCTGAATGGTTGAGCACTTCCCTGGCTTAGATGAGTCCATAGATTTGATTGTCTAGAACCAAGAAAATGAATAAGAAACATAACAGTACAAATTTAGTGCGATCACAGTATGCAGTTAAATTGAAGAATGAAAGATTGGGACTGCAGAGATGGCCTGGCCTTTGAGTGTTCATATAGTTCTCCCAGGCCTTGGAGTTCAGGTCCCATCCAGATCAGGTGGCTCTTCTAATTCCAGCCCAGCAGATCCAGTGCCTTTCTTGTAGCCTTTGCAGACAACCACGCTCTCATGCACATACCCACACATACACGCATAATTAAAAAGAAAAATCATAGAAACAAGAATTTAAAGATGCCTTCTGAATGACAGACTGCACCTTCTTTCGAGTGGTCTATTTTGAATCTAGATGCCCTGGTTTGTGCATGTCACCTTTGTCTACTTCTCCATCATAACTAGGCTGACCCCTCATCTTTGACAGTTTTGACAATGGTAAAGAGAGTTCTATCCCAGTGCCCTCTCTCTCTTCTTTGCTGGTGGAAGGTGGCAATTCTGAGAATGGGCATTCATCCAAGAGCAGCAGCTTTGGTGTGATCTACTGCAAAGCAGATGGGACCTCCTTCTTTTTCCTTATCCTGTGAAGAATACGTACATTTGCCACACTCAAAAATGTGTCTTCTCTGGGAGAGATCTGCCCTAAAAATGGATGCTGTTAATATGCCTTGACTTTTATTCTTATTGAAGAATACAGGATATCTCAGGCACTTCTACTAACATTGTGCTCCTTGGCTTGGAGTAAAAACCCTTTAAATGGAAGAGCCGGCTTCTGCTGTCCTATTGTCTGTTGCTTGGTAGAGCCTTTACAGTTCACTCTTAAGATATGTGTGTGGGGAGCGGCCTGTTTGCACATGTCAGCTCACAGTCCTGTAGCACTCTGGGTGGTAGCTGGAAGTTTGCCCAGCTGAGAGAGATTGTTCTTTTTCTCTCTGTCCTTTATTTATTTATTTTTTGGGGGGTAGTGGTGGTGATGGTGATGGTGATGGCAGTGTTGGTGGTTCCTTTTGCCTTGAATTTATGTAAAAAGTTTATTTGCTGCTGTTTAAAGATCCCAGCATGTGGCCTGAGCCCTGGCAGACTGGGTCTCTTGGCTGAAGCGGTAACTGAGGAACCCCCTGGATTTCTGAAAGTAGGTGCTCCAGTCTTGTCCATTCTGTTTTGAGCCACATTGCAGATTGCTTTTCCTCTATATTTTCTGAATAATGGTTGGAGAAAGTTGAGAGTTTCTGAAATCAAGAGTATCTATTTATCCATCTGAATCTGGTGCATTGAAAATCGCATATGGCCATTTTTTTTGCCCAGGGGAACATAGAGATTTCTATAAATAAGTAATGAAAATATTTTAAAAGCTATTAAAATTTGTATAAATGGACATATGTTAAACACATGCTATTGAAATACTGATGTGAAAATAAGTTGGGAATGCGGTGGAAAGAGAAAAGGCTTGCGGATCAGACACCCAGAACAGTGATGGATTCCTGGTGGATCCTTCTTGATACTCAAGTAATCATTTTAGAAATGATGCCCTGATTTCAGCGTGTTCTTCCATCTTTGCTGTTGATCCAAAAAAGTTATCTCAGTTGCATTAACATCATTCCATTCATGATATGTCCCCATTAAAACACTACCTGTTTATGGTAAAATCCTCCCTGTGGCTAGAAAGATGCTTCCTATGGCCATCTATGCTAAATCAATCAAACAAACAAAAAACAAAACAAAACAAACCAAAACCCAACCAACCAACAAAAAACCCCCAAAAGCAAAAACAAAACAAAATAAAAAACAAAACAAAAAAAATATGAAATGTAGGATGTCTGATCAGTACAAAGCTGTAGTTTGTTTCGAACTTTCCCCTCCAAAGTTATCCCACCTGAAACTGTGTTACTCTGAGAGCCACCAAAGTGGAAAATAAACTTTGGTGTCATTGGTTGTCAAAATTGGAATATTTTCTCTTTTGTGTCCGTATTAAATTCTCCCTATGAAAACAGACCAGGTGACTTTTTAATAAGATCAAAGAACTTTAAGAAGTATTTCCTCATCGTTTTGCCTTTGCAGCCCGTTTTATTTTCTTTGCACAAATAATGGAATTAATCAAGCCTGTTTTCTTTTGTGGCTTACATTGTGTGGTGCACCCACTCCCTTTTCTTTTCATGGGTGGGCTCCCAAGGGGAATATGGATCCTAGGGTCTATTCAGGACAGAGACAATGTAAAGGTTACTGTACTGGAGTCTGGGGCAGGGAGGCCTCCAGGAAGTGGGCGGAAGCTTCAGTCATGCTGAGTGAGGGGTGGTGAAGAGGGAGGATGCTGATTAAAATAATAAACAGGGGCTGAAGAGAGAGTTGATTGCCTATCGCCAGGGTGCTGTCAGATCAGGTCTGGGAGTCACTGGAGCTGCTGCAGGCTCCCTCTGGGCTCTGCACACCCTGTCCTGAGGAGGGCATCCTGGGATTTGTTGCAAGACCTTTCCTCCCGACTGGAGCAAAGCAACTTTTAAAAGTTTAACTCGGCGGCACTGACAGCATACCTTAGGCTGCGCTGGAGTGGGGAAGTCAAGTGAAACTAGCTTGGTGGTCACCATAGTAACTGCGCTGCTGCTGTCTGGAAGAATGGAGACCGGTGGTCTCCTGTCTCCGGTTCTTTCTGGCTTCTTCAGCTAGGAGCACAGTCATGCTTACTGGAACGCTACATAGGCCCTGATGTTTTAAAACTGGGTCTTTACTTCTACTTTTTTTTTTTCCTGTTTCTTTTCGTTTTTTCTTTTTGAAGGCAGTCTGAATGGAGGAAGTTGGTAATGCTGGGCTTTTCTTCCCTCCCTTCTCTCTAGCAAGTTTCCAGGCTATAGCTTTTTCCTCTTTTCCTTTCTACTGTGTGTAATTGAGACCAAACTCTGGGCTCTGGAGGGAGCAGTGGTGGCCTGCAGGTCGTTAGGGAGGCGAGCAGAAAGAGATCCTGGGCTTCCCAGGGCAAAAAGGAGACCATGCCAGCCTCGTGCAACACAGCTACAAGAAAACACAGAAGCAGGTCTCTGCCTGCCGAGCTCCGAAGTCCGTGAGAAAACGGACCCAAGGTGGGGTGGCTAAAATGTCCCAGCGCAAGCCGCTGATGCTCATGGACCACCGCTCAAGGGCAAGGATTGTAAAGCATTCTATGAAGGAATTGAAAGTATAGCTGGAGAAGAGAGAGGTTTTAGAAGTTGGACGCTGTTATCTGAAGGAAGTTTGCCAGGAAGATGTGGGCTTCAAGGGTTCCCGGACGATGATTGGTCTGAACTTCGGCTTACGAGAATTGTTGACAAAATTTGAAAAGGTATGCAGAAAGCAAACTTCACGGATGCACTTCTGTTTTAGCTCTGTTTCTTCTTCTGTTTTCTGCGCTCCTCTTTCTCCTCCTCTTCTTCCTCCTCCTCCATTGTTTACTGTAACTTCTAAAGCATTTTTTTTTTCAAGTTTTAATGTAACAGGTTCTTTGAGATTGTGTTTTAAGGAACACAGTTCTTTTCCCTTGGTCAGGAAGAGTTCTCATACTTGTTAGCTTTAACATTCCACATCAGAAGGGATGGCTTATGTTCAAGTCAGCTGGTAACTTAATTGCAATTTATTTGGGGGAGAAAACAAAACAACAGCCGAATCCAGCAACAAACACTGGGTTCGGGTGCCAAAAAGACTGACTTCATCAGGCATGTGTTCTGTTTTCCATGCCCCTCAGGTCTGTTTATCTCTCAGGCTACTGGGGCTGAGCCTGCCCCTGCAGCCATGTCTGAGCACCCAGTTCTGAGCCCCAGAAGCTGGCCCTGGGTAAAGATGGCACATTTGCTGTCTGGCATTTCCTTCAGAATCTCTGGATTACTAACTTTGTGCTTGGCACCCTCTCTTTGCCCAAGGCTCTTGGCACACCCTAGGGTGGAGCCTAGCCTGTAAAAAGACAACCTCCTCACTTTTAGAATTAAACAAAGCAGAATCCTCCCAGAGCCAGTTACTGGCTTCCTGAGTGCCAGTCTTGTTCCAGTGTCTGTTCCTTAAAGGAGTGGGGAGGGAAAGAAAAGAAAGAGGCAGGGTCCTTTCTCCCGACAGGCACAGATGAGCTGTTTATCAACTGTTAAATGTGTTCTGGGTTTCCCCACCATTTACTGAAAGTACCAATACAAGCATCTTGAATCGTTCAAAGAATAATAGGCTTTTTCTTAGGAATCACAACCGCCAGAGGAAAAAGATGTAAAAAATGATACCCCTTAAGAAGGTGGTAGACTTTTCCTGAACAGTTGTGGCCATTCTGGCTTCCCAATAATGAGATCAGTATATCAGAAGTATGTACAACAACAACAAAAAGTCCCTCCTCATACTCCAACTTTAGTAATGGGGATTTTGCTTGTAACATGGGACTTTGACCTATTGCATTCATAGTTGGTAAGCATCTGAGTTCTGAAGAGCAAGAGCCAGTTCACAGTTGGCTTGCTCACTTAGAAGGGCGTGAAAGAGAAAGGATAGTGCTCTTAGGGCAGCTGCAAACAGCAGGTGACAAACTTTACGGCTGTAAAGAGATCTGTTAGCTTGTTTTCTGCAGACTTGTCTCATTCACATAAAAAGGTATAAAGCATATGTGACATAAATAGTTCATGCTTGTCACCCTCACCCCCGTAGTTATTATGGTACAATAGCTGGACTTTTGAATTCTAATTGCTGCTATTAGTCTTCAAGCTTAGGTCACATAGCTGAGGTGAGCGACCTAGTTTCTTTTTTCTTTTTTTTTTTTTAAGATTGGATATTTTATTTATTTACATTTCAGATGTTATCTCCTTCCCCTATCCCCCCCCCCAGGCCCCTTATCCAGTCTGCCCTCCTGCTACTTCTATGAGGATGTGCCCCCACCCATCCACCCACTCCCCCCTCGAATTTCCCCACACTGGTTTCTTAAGCCTCTGGGCCACCTTATAGATAAAGTCAAATGTTCTGATGTTGGTATGCTTTCTCTTTTAACCCCCAGCCCTTAGTATCTGAACATGACTTAATCTTGTTTTTACTTTAGGAGTTGACTTGACAGTAAAAAGGAATTCTTATATATGTTAAAGGCTTGATTTGAAAATTTTCGACAAGGGTAGATTTCAAAGGAACAACTCTGCTTCCATTGAAAGTTTACATTTGCTTTTCCTTGTTATGGACATGTTCCTTGGTGAACGGAACGCTTACGTGTTTCACTGGTAGGAAGCCATCATCCACCAGTGTGTATTTTTCCAACTCGCACCTTAAAAATCCCTTTGTATATTATAACAAAGCTGTCTCATATTCAGCTTATGCTCCATGAAGTCATTGCCAGGAAGACTGGAATTCTGGAAAGGGTTCACTACTTCACACCTCTCAAATTCAGCTACCTCCCTTCTCCAGCCCAGAAAGCTACTCTGCCATTTCCAGGGACATCTGAACTGTTTGTAATTGTAAAGCCATGTGGGGGAGCGCAGACTGCCATGCAACAGTGTACCCAACTCCCTTTGCACGTAGCATTGGTGGTCTTTCTTTATTCTAAAGACTGTAGAAGCTGACCTGCCATGTGCAGTGGTAGACTCCCTTTTCCCCATGAAATACAAAAGCTGACCTACTATGTGCAATAGGGAATCCCTCTACTTTCAATTCTCTTAGTTTTTTCTTCTTGCCTCGGACATGTCATCCTTTTTATAACAGCAGTTACAATTGTTCAATCACAGTGGTTAAGTTATCAGAACCAAATGTCGATTTTGCTTTATTTTTGAAGCCATTTCTGGCTTGAAGAAAACCAAAAGCCAATATTGGGAGAGTGGATGCAGATTTGATATGTTTGCTAAATGAGGTCTGTGGCAAGTTACCCAGTATTGACTAATACCAAGAGATTAACTTGTTAGATATTTAAGATCGCTGGATGGGATGAAAACAAACCTCCTGCCCACTTTTTAAGGCACCAAACTGCGAAGACGAAGAGAAAGCCATATTACTTTAAGAAAACCAATAGCTTTGCTCTTTTCACACATATTAGAATATCCGGCATATGAATGAATATCTACTCCCAGGATTGTGTTTTCCAGCCAGGTGGGCAGATTGCAACTGGGACTCCTGTCTCTTCAAACCACCGTGTTATGAGTCCGTGGGGATCCAGGAGGCAGGAAGCTTTCAGTTACACATAGCAATGGTGCTCCAAGATCAGGGAGCCATACCTGCCTAAGAGGAGGAACCTCTTACTAGAGGATAAGGACCTTACAGTGTGATGGATCTGCCAATAAGCAGGTCCATCAATGTCCTTAGCCTACATGTAGCCATGCCCATGTGCCCGAGAGTGACTTCCCAGCAAGCTCAAATTTATAGAGGAAGAGATAACTCGCCAGGGAACCCCTGTCAAAGCCTCTGGCTTAGTTTCCTGGTTCCATTCATTTTAATTCACCAGTGTTATTCTTGAATGTACTTTCATAACAAAAGCATCATGGCGTTAGTGCCATGCTGTCCTACCGGAGCCTCTTGTTTTGTGTACTGGTTCTGTGTCTGTTGCTTAGTCATACAGAGAATTGAGTAATGGGCAGCGTTGGCTCAGTGACAGTTTAATGACTGTCGCTTTTATTAATTTTTGTAGCCCTACTACTAGATGATTAATGATAATGGTTGTTTCAAGGCTCTTGTTTTTGTTTTTAATGGACAGATGATAATCATACATCTTTATGGGGTAACGTGACATGTTGCTACATTTATATATTATGTCATAATTAACTCAGGCTCTTTAAGCCATCCATCAAATGAAGCAGTTATCATTCCATTGCTCTTTGGATATACAAAATCTCCTATCACAGTTGAAACATATGATGCAATATGATTGATTGTAGTCTCCTTTGAGAGGGAGCCTTACCATGTGTCTGGATGGCAGCATTCTCTTGGTGACTCTGTAAAGAAAGAGGCTCTTCATAGTGACAACATAGTCACGGACTATGTAATGCATCTTGATGGCATTTACTCCCTTAAGCATGACTCTGATATTTTAAAAGCTATAATAGAGGTTTATTTTGAGCCATGGTTCAGAAGTCTATCATGTTTGTCTATTGTGTTGGAGAAGATATGGCAGCCATAGTGGTTTGTCTTAGTTGGTAGTTAGTGAGGATGCTCACAGATGAACAGGTCCAACAAGAGAAACACTGGATTGGGGAGAAGTGGAGCCAAGGTATAGTATTCAAGTCTGCCATCTGGCAACCACATCCTCCAGCTAGACCCTACCTCCTACAGTCTTCACAACATTTCAAAACCAGCTCTAATAGATTTTAAGTACATAAGTCTATGGGGGACATTTCACATCAAAACTGTTATAACCTCCAAGCTATACCTCCAACCCTGATATATTTAATTTTAATGTAGATAGGTCCTGGAAGAGACAGTAAATCTCACACTTCAAGGTCTGGGCCTTCATTTACTGTTTAGGGAATATTTCTGAAGTGCCACGTATCAAGGTTGAATGTAGGTCTGGAGACCACCACGTGGAACCTACCCTTTCCTTCATTGGGCTATTCTAGTGGTGGGATAGAGGCCTTAAGCAAGAAGATTTTGCATGATAAGTGTGCAATTTATTGTCTTTATTGGGTTTTTTGTTTGTTTTCTGTGCAGAAACACATGCCATGACCAAGGCAAATCTTATAAAGGAAAACATTTAATTGGTGCTGGCTTACTGTTTAGAGGTTTAGTCCATTATCATGGCTGGGAAGCATGGTGTCCTGTAGGCAGACATGGTGCTGGAAAAGGAGCTGAGAGTTCTACAGCTTTGATTCACAGGCAGCAGGGAGTGTACTGACTTGAGCCTCTGAGAGTTCAAAGCCCACCCCCTAGTGATGAACCTCCTCCATCCAAACCACAGCTACTCTAACAAGGCCACACCCACCTAAACAAGACCACACCTCTTAATAGCACCACTTCCTATGTGCCGATGGGGACCATTTTCTTTCAAAGCACCAGACTCACTTTGTTCAGTTTCTTTTAGTTTAGCTGAGTTTTGTTTTAATTCAGCTTACCTTTAAGATGGGATATTCTAGAGTTGGCCATTGTATTGATCAGTTTGTAACCAAGTTCTTTTGTGATCTTCCTGCCTCAACCTCCAGTGTTGGGGAGTTTCAGGTGTGAGCTATCACACTCAGCCAATAGCAAGTAAAGTGATGGTAGAAACCGTTTTCATGACGTCTCCTCTGGAGAAATTGCATTTTATCTGTGATTTCAAAGCTTGAGGTTAAGCTTAAGGGAGAAATTGAGGTCGTGTTCGGGTTTGCGTGCACTTGTGCAGTGTGGGTGGATTTGGGTGGAGGGAGAAAGTCACTAGGATGTTCTTGAGCAGAGGGCAGCAGACACATGGATTGGGATGTGAAGACAAGCATCCTCCAGGAGTGGAGCTTTGAACGTTTGGTTAGTGAAGGACAACAGTCTGTGGGTGTGAAGTCAGACTTCAGTCTGATCACAATGCCGGGTAGAGGAGTTGAGTTAAAACATTATGTTGGCCACTTGAAAGGTTAAGGAAGTGTTCCTGGAAACTTGTGATGCAGATAGAGTCTGCGCTTCTGTAGGGTATGCTTTGGAAGGAAAGTCACCATACTATGATTTAGTAAAAGCTTGAAATAAGGTTTCTTTTTGGTTGTAGAAGATAGTTCTGATTACAGCAATGTTTACATGTTGGCATTTAAATAGTGGTTTATAGTTTATTGGAAACTGGCTTGTTGAAATCATCTTGAAATTGTAATACATAATGATTTTTAACTTAGTAAATTGTAACTTAGTACATAGAGTGTCATAGTTCCTGTCTCTTTGATACACGTGTAGACAGACATTCCAGGAACTCTCAGTTGAGGAGTTGCCGCTGACAGACTGTCCTGTGGGTGTATCTGTGGGATATCATCGTCTTCACTGCTTACTGATGTAGGAGGGTTGCCCTCCTCCAGTGTGGGCGGTGCCATCCCTATGCTGTATAAGGAAGTTAGCCAAGCAAAGCAGGAGGAACAAGGCAGTAAGCAGCATTACTCAGTGGTCTCTGGTTCAGGTCCCACCTCCAGAGTTCTGCCCTGACTTCCCTCAGTGACCTAGGAGTTCAAAGCAACCCAAAGCGAACCAAGACAAAAGTTTTTCTACTCCATTATCTTGCCTATATTTACACCACAAACAATGGGAGAGGAACATTATTAGCATTGATTTCTTAATTTGTAAAGGTTACTGTCAATGCTATTAGCTTGACAGTCAAAATGGCATTCTAATGTTGATCAAAATAAGGCTCAATAGCTTGACTGATAATTGCAAGACAAGTTATTAGAAGGAAATATAGTATTTAGTGCAATTAATAGAGTAACTGAAATCAATAAATAATTGAATAACTTCTTACAACTTTGAAATGTTGAAAACATATTTCTCACTTGACATTTGACTATGTTACTTGTTTATTTTTATTTGGAAAATATTTGCATTTTTTCAAGTTATGAAGCTCATCTTTAAAATACAAATCTCTGGTGATATTCCTCCAGCATTTCCTCCAGTCCATCTTCCCTGTCTCTTGGATCCAACATGACTTTTAAAAGGCACACAGAATTTATTTACCTCCCATGGGTTGCTTTGTTCATCAAGCCTAAGCTTTGGGACAGGCTAGTGAAATAATTGCTAATTTCCCCCTTTTCACCTTCAGGGCAGAGGTCAACACTCCTCCAGAGGAAACATTGCTATAGCCATATAGGGTTAGAGAAATAAGCCATGCAAAAATAAAGTTGAGTCAATTAGTCTCAAAGAGACTACATGTAGTCTAGCAGGGACTTTTGTGTAAATCTGAAGAAACATTTTTACCTACAAAGTTACACTGCTAGTGTCAGTAAGACGTAGGGAACAGAGTGTATCAGGGCATGGTGGCCTGTATCTATAAACCTAGGACTTGGACGTAGGGAACAGAGTGTATCAGGCACGGTGGCCTGTATCTATAAACCTAGGACTTGGACGTAGGGAACAGAGTGTATCAGGCATGGTGGCCTGTATCTATAAACCTAGGACTTGAAATATTCAGTGGGAGGATCAGCCTAGGATACATAGTGAAATCCTGTCTCAAAAGCAAAAACAGAAACAACAGCTACACAAATTGTTTGTGTGTGTGTGTATTTGTGTGGTATCTTTATTTATATCTTCATTAAAAGAATGCCTAGATGAGGCAGATCTGCTATTAAGATATTAAATACAAAGAAAGTACAAAACAGAGTTAATATATTCCTTTTTTTTTGTTTGTTTATTTTTTTGGGGGGGGTTCGAGACAGGGTTTTTCTGTGTAGCCCTGGCTGTCCTGGAACTCACTCTGTAGACCAGGCTGGCTTCGAACTCAGAAATCCACCTGCCTCTGCCTCCCAAGTGCTGCGATCAAAGGCGTGCGCCACCACCGCTCGGCAATGTATTCCTTTATTTTGCCATTTATTGGACCTCATAGTGAGTGTGAAGACTCCCAAATTCGGGAGACCCTTACCCAAGTCTCGGGAAGTCGCGAACACCCACAAACTCCAAGACACCATACCTGGATGCAATCAGCAGAGGTTTATTAGGGAAGAGAGCTGGCAGTCAGCATTCAAACTGCACACTCATGCAAGAGTACAGTTTGACCCTGAGTGGTGTGCTAAGGAGCTTTTTATAGCAAGGGGTAGGGAAAGGAAGGAATTTTCACGCGGTTACACATGATTGGTTGTTTTATACATTTAGAACTCAGCAAGCTGTAACACTGGAAAAGACCTCAAGGGCGGGGAGGGGTAACCAAGATCAGTGGAAAGCTTCCTCCTTTGGGCCTACCCCACCCACAGGTGGATTTTCTTCCCTGAGGCTTGAGGACTGTATCCCGGGGCAGTGAAAGGCCTGGAATCTTATATTCAGTTCTGCTTTCTTGGAACTAGTGAGCCTCTATATATTTTATAAAATGGTCTTTATGATTTCCACTCTACAAGTGCTATTCACAAAAATTCTACTGTTAGTCAGCAACCCTTGCTGAGCTTTTGCAGCCTTGTTCTGGAGAGTTGTGATGGAGTTTGCATCTCATGCTATTGATGGTGTTTCAATAAGAGGAAAGGTAGTGCACTGCTTTACCCAGCCCTTCTTCTTTCTTAATCCTCCCCATTATGCCTACGCCCCTAAATGCATCCTTAGGACATTTCCCAGCCTCGTTTTCAAGGTTCAACTACTTGATCCAGTGTGCACATGGCTGGTTTATGTTAAGAGCTTGGAAGAGAATTGCTCTGTGCTTCTAGATGGATTACAGTCCCTTGCTAATTATCACTAACTGTTTAGTGCTATTTAACCTTGTGCAGGACTTGCAGGGTGACAGAGGTAAGCATTAATAGAGCCACGTCTTCCTGGATGGCCAACAAGAGGAAAGCTTCCTTTACAGAACTTTGATTTATTTTAGCATTTGATGCTGCTTGAGGGTCACGCCTTCACAGGCTTCTGTGCTGGCATCTTGATTTTAAAAGCTTTGCACCATTGCACATCTATCTGCCAAGGAGCATGATTCATTAATTTCATTTAATTCTGAATCTCCAGTGAGAGCATAGATAGGACTTTACAGCACAGGCTTCTAAATGATTTCACGTTTCTCATATCCCAAACCTTTAAGTGAGGAAATTGAACTTAAACTCTTACCCCATTTCTGTCCAATCCATCACCCGCTTTCTTTGTCACTACTGTGGCTTACTTGCCAACCAGTCAAGATATATGAGTATTTGTTTATGACATTGGTTTTTGTGTCCTGAATCATCTATTCTGTTTTATGTTAGGCTTATTTCGTATCAGAAGCTGTGATGGATGCAGAAGAAACATAATACAATTTTCTAGTTTTTGTTTGTGTTTGTTTTCATTTTATTTGTTTGTGTGCTTGTTTTCAATTCTGGGTAGTTTTGGATGAATATGTCACCAAATGGCAAATAAAACAAAATAATGTGTGGTGATTTCTTTTTCTTTGGTCATATTCTGATTGTTTTTACATTTTACATTTCTTCCTACCTGTTGATGTTGCTCTTGTGTGGAAGGGTTTCTCACATCTTGAAGGCTTTATTCCACCTGGAACGTCATTGTTGTTTTCTCTCAGAGCCTGCAGGGCCAAGCATCTTTACAATTCAGATCTTTGCTGAGTTGGGGAACACATCACCTGCTGTGATTGCATGGAGGAGTTTATTTTACACTTGCAGCATCCAAACTTGTGAAGTTAGGGAGTGCTCCTGTGAGACATAGAGAAGAGTTTCTATAGCCTATGCCTGGCTGTCTTTCTGGTTTCTTGGATCTGAAGGGTAGCAGGAGCCAGGTCTAATGTCAGGATGTTGTGGCTTGAGGCTGTGTTGTGACTTTTGGTGTGGTCCACTGATTCTTAAGAATCTGGGCAGAGAATGTAAGGCCACGTTGCCTTGGCAATGGAAAGCAAAGAGAGGCTTTGTTGATTGTATCATTGAGTCTCTTGAGAAATATGGTAATGATATAGATCTACCGCATTGCAAAAATAGTCTTCTACGTTTCATATACAGATCGACACGTGATCTGCAGGGAATAATCAACGGTACTGCAGATTTCATGATTCAAGGAGCTGTATTTTGTGGTTACACCTGCTCCCTTTAAAGCTGGGCTTTCAAAAAGGAAGCCCAGGCTGGCCTTAGATTTGCTACATAGCTGAACATGACTGTGAATTTTGGATCCTCCAGCCTTCTCCTCCCAAGTGCTAGGATTACATGTGTGCACTACTATGCCCAGCTAGAAGAGAGGATTTTGACTGTTCTCATCACAGGAAATGTGAACTATTTGAGATGGTGAACAGACTGAATATCCCTGACAGTTTATCTGTGCAGTTCAGGGAATGAACCTTGGTAAAACTTCTTCCCTCCTGTCTCTTCCCCTCTCACCACCTGCCTCATGCTAATGAGACTGCCATTTTTCTCTGCATAATATTGCCCAGCCTGAGACCCTCGAATCAGTGTACTTCTGCCTTCATTGCTTCCTTACCTGTGTCTGCTCCACATTGCTCTGGCGTGCAACCACCAGTGACTGCAAGTGGTTCAGTATTCTTAGGTTCTGTTCAGGGATCGGGTTGCTTCTGGATGTACACAGCACACTTTGCCAGTGAATCTGTAGGTTTCCAGTTAGGGTCACATAAGCTCAGACACTGCTGGGCTTGTGAATTTGGAGGATAAATTTTGTAGGGCATGTCTGTCATATTTTGTACTCATCGCTTTCTCTCTGCAAATTTGACTCTTTTAGTACTAAGTTCCACATCACAAATACTGTTGGAAAGCTTAGAAGAACACTGACATCTTTCTAACCGGATGAATGTGGAGCAAGTTGCAAAAGGCCCTTCTGTCCATGGATGCCCCTGGTTAATGCAGGGATGAGTAAAGAATAGTTATAAATACTTAAATGCAGGCCCTGCTTCAGCCTTGGTTCTTGAAAAAAACCTCATGGGTACTTATAAGAAACAGAGTTTACACTTGATCCTGGCCAGAGACTGAGAAGCCATTCATAAATAGATTTTTTTAAATGGATAAAAATCATTCTGAATATACAAAGAACTTTTGCCTGCATTCTCCCCACTCTCATTTAGAGTTGAACAGCCTCAGGAAGAGGGAAGCCGTCTATCTCATCTCGAGCTGCTGTTACAAAGTGATCTGAGCTGATTAGACTGTCAACAGCAGCACTTATTTCTCCCATTCTGAAGATAGGGAAGTCCAAGGTTAGACACCCACAGCTTTGGTGTCTGGTGAGAACCTACTTTCTGGTTACAGGATGGTGCCTTCATAGTATGCCATCTTATAGTAGAAAGGGCAAGGAAGGCTTTGAATAGACGGCAAGACCTCATCATCTATCTAAAGCCGTATCTCCACATGCTATCATATTTAGGAGATAATTTCAATCATATCTTTGGGTCTGAGGGCAGTAAATCCCAGAGCATCATAAGGGGCTGTTGTAAGAAGACAAGCTGAGAAGGGCAGGGAAGTGTGGTGTTAAAGAGTCAGTTCCCCTTTCCCTAATCCAGATTCATTGCCTATTGCTCTGATATACTGCTAAGTCTACACTGGAGAGATGGAGAGGAATACCACACCTTCGTGGCCTACTCTTGTATCTGCTCTCTGTTTTGTTGGTACTTTCATAACCATGTGTTCATTTTTAGTGACGATTATACCAGTCAATTACCATCGGGCTGCTTCTGATTAATTCAGGATGAAAGATAACAGCCAAGTTGTTACAAAAGCAGTATTGGGGGGCAGGGGGAGATTGATCATTGATCAGAAATTCTACATTTTTTTTTTTTAACATAATGTCTGCCTATTTCTAAAAGTGCTGCTTTGGGTTTGTAGAAACTTCAAAATTCAGGGAAATACCCACAGGAGAAATCCTAGATTTTTTTTTTATAACTTCTTCAGATGACGATTATATCACTTTAATTTTTTTCAGCATTGTAACATTTGTCTTTTTTATACAAATGCATATAATTCGAAAAGTCTATAAATTTAAGTAAACATAGCATATAGCTTTGCACCTTGTTTTTCAAACTCAATTGCTTGTTAACCACTCTTAGTTTTCATTTTAAAGCAAAAAAATAGTTTAGTGTATTTATGTATTTATGTTCTTAGATAGGTGTTGTATCATGTTCTTAGAATACATACTATAATATATTCTTAGGATAGATACTGTAACAAGTTCTTAGGAGAGATATTGTAACAAGTTTGTTCTTCCTTATATTCTGCAAGTAATTTCAGTGATAACTTTCATTTTCCTATTTAACAGAAGAAAAATTATTTTTTCCTTATTATTTCTTGGTGAAGGTAAACATATATGAATATTTCTCCTAAAGTTTTAGAACAAGTTGTATGAGATTAAAATGGCAGGCAGAGGGAAAGTAAATTTGTCAAAATGGGAAACACATCCCAGATTACATGGTATCTTGCTTTAGCCATGCGTAAAGGGTAGGAAGAAATAATCTCACTGAATGTTAAATAAAATTCAGTGATTTATAATAGTAATAAAAATTTAAAAACTGCCCAATCCCTTTAAAATATTAACGTCAAACAGGACGGTTCATGAAATGTAGATTGTTATAAATTCTGCTTTTAGGACACAGGGAATCAATGTATTAGAGATTTAAAGGCTGTTATTTTCAGTGTTGGAACTGTGGGAACACTTGGTTTTGTTATATATTACTGATGGTAAAATAAAGGGTTTTGATTGGAAGCAGTTCTTCTGCACACCCAAAAGTAAATGCTCATGGAGAGATCCTGCACCGCGCACTCAGTGGCCTTTAGTATTTGCATCATCTCTTTGCTTTTCTCTTTAGGACATCCAGGCAGAAATTGATGCCCACAATGACATATTTAAAAGCATCGATGGAAACAGGCAGAAGATGGTGAAAGCTCTGGGGAATTCTGAGGAGGCAACAATGCTTCAGCATCGACTGGATGACATGAACCAAAGATGGAACGATTTGAAGGCAAAATCTGCTAGCATCAGGTCAGAATGCTCAATATCAAAATAAAGGCGTGTGCGTGCATACGTGCGTGCGTGCATGCGTGTGTGTGTGTGTGTGTGTGTGTGTGTGTGTGTGTGTGTACATGCTTATATAGATTTGGGTCTATCAGAAAGAGAAAGTATTAATACAACCCTATCAGAATTTGTTTAAGATTTAAATCCAAAGTCTACTTCTTTGCCAGTTGGTACTGAAGATGTACTTAATAGTAGAGGACTTAACTGGATAAGTTCTTGGGTTCAATCCTTAGCACTACCGAAAAAATAAATAAGTAGTTAGAAGTTTCGCCTCCTTTATACCCAGTGCACTCAGCTGTTTGTCTGAAGATAATCACAGTAATGTTTTAACCATACAACAGTAAGGATGATGATATCATTTACACTTGTTAACTGCCATTTGCGTACCATTACATTGTATATTACATACTGTTAGGATCATTAGAGATCTATCTATCTATCTATCTATCTATCTATCTATCTATCTATCTATCTACCTATCTACCATCCATCCATCCATCCATCCATCCATCCATCTATCTATATATTTATCTATTTGAGACAAGGTAGTAGTACTGACTGGCTTAGAAATCACTACGTGACCAGATTGACCTTGAACTCACAGATTTATCTGCCTGCCTTTGCCACTCAAGTGCAGGAATTAAAGATATTCTCTTTTTACAGAGAAGGTGTCCTGTAGCCCAGGCTGACCTTGAGTTTGTTTTGTAGGCAAGGTTGGTCTTTAATGCTTTGTTAAAAACAAAAACAACAAAAAACCCTTCCTTTTAATTATGTACATGTATATGACCTTTGTAAATGTATGTACACCTGTGCATAGCAGCCCATGGAGGTGGAAGAGGACATTGGATCCCCTAGAACTGGAGTTATGGGTAACTCAGAGGAACCAACCTGGGTCCTCTGCAAGAGCACTAGGTGCTCCTAACTTGTGAACTCTCTCTCTAGGCTCTGGCCTTTAAATCTTTATCCCTCATCCAGAATGTGCTAACATTACATACAAGTCCATTTAGAACAATTATTTACTGTACTAATTTATTCATCACTTTGTGTACAGTAGTTGGTTTCATACAACTACTTTACTTAATTTATACAGTAAAGATCTTATGGTCCCCAAAACATGTTTCTATTGTTAAGTGGCACATGACTGTTCTTGGAAAAAATCCTGGTAGAGTACAATGTCAGGATTTCCATATGAGAAATTTAGTAATTAAAAGATTGAGATAATAAGATAAAAGCCAGAATTTGAATTTAGATTTCTTTAAGTCTTGGTATTGGATCTGTTTTGCTCTATCAAGTGTCTAAGCCAATTTGAAAATATAATTATTTATTGAGATTAATTGTCTCTTATAGACACTAAAATGTAGAAGTGATGATTCAGTCCTGCTTTAGTTGAAAGTAAAAATTCAGTTAAGTATGGACATTAGGATCAGGGGCCTGACAAGGAATCAGCATTGACAAATTACTCAGCCTAAAAGAATGGCACCATTATTGGAATTCAAGCACATTTTAAGGTCATACTCAGTAGCTGATAGATGGTTTCTAATTGGCAATAAGTTAAGGGGTTATTTACAGAAGGACATATTAGGAAGAGTGATAATTCCAAAGAGAAACATTGGTAAAGAGCCTTAAATTTGGTTGTGTCACGTGTTGCATATGCATAACCTCAAAACCAAATGATCCTGAATTTGATTCTTGCGCTTTATTATTTACTTTCTGAACTTGGACAAATTACTTTCCTCCTCTGAACTTTGCCAAGTTGTACTATCTGTATCCAACACATTTGATTGTCAGGAAGGCTAACTAGACTGACTTGATTGTTTCTCAGTCTGTAGACCCTGGTTAAATTAGACTCTAAGGTATTATTCATACACAAAGTTGGGTGAGTGGATCTACCTCAGTTGGTTTTGAGAATTCATATAGAGACTACCAGAGAACAGAAATCATCCACTATTATTTGTCCTGGATGATTTTCTTATGAATAAAGGTACCATATGCTTTAACATACGTGTTCTACTGGGTCTCCTAAACTAAAACTTACAACCCCTCTATTTCTTAAGAGAATGAATTGTGGCATGCTAGGCACTCTTTTCTCTATAGTTTCAGTTGGAAATTATCTCTCTACCAGCCACCTATCCTGTTTGTTTGTGCTAGAGATGGAAGCCCAGGCTTTGCTTATGCTGTGTAGATGCTATGTTTATGTCCATATGGACTCGCTTGTGCTTTCTCTGATTAGATATGTGTAACTAAAGAAGAAAGAACTTTTCATTTTTTCATCTTCAAATATGTAAAGAAGAAATGAAATCGCATATCATTTATTAATTTGTATGAGATAAGCTAGTTTATTTTTCTCAGTAGTGGGCTCTTCTTCATGTAAGAAGCTCAGCTTAGAAAGTAGTGGAACAGGGCAGATTTGGAGAGCATCGCTTTGGTGAGATACTGTCTTCAAATTTTGGTGTTGTCATGCAAGAGTCAGTGGGCAGGTTATTCACCCATGTGTGTGCTTCAGTTTCCTTGTATGTGAATTAAGAGTAATTTCCTTAATGGGGCTGCCATGCATGTTTTATTTAACACAAATACAGTGTCTGCAGGAAGTGGTTTGTGCTTATTACTGTTACTGGTCAGTGCTTCTGTGACACTCTGGAAATCCCTCCCCTCCCCAGCTCATCCCATATCTGTCATTAGTGTTGAAAATGTTCAAGGCATTCATCAATAAGTAGTGCCCTCTTTCCTGGCTGGATTCTGAACAAACGTGAACGATAAGTGGGTTCAGCGGCCACCTTACGAAATCTATGCTATGGGAATGACGGACAGAGCCAGGTGAAAGGAGCTATCTCAGAGCTTAGATTGCTAACTGACCCCTAGAATGATGCAGAATTCCCAGGAGTCACTACTTAAGGTGGCTTTCCAAGTGAGACACCCTCCATGAAAGAGTGAAAAAAAAAAATCTCTGAAGGTCTATTGTACAGCAAAATTCCTCTCTGGACCAGTTTACATCTAGGTATGTCTTCTTCATTATACAGGCAAATGATGTGGGTGGAGTTGCTGTTCAGATCACTCCTTTCTTTCCTCTCTGGCCTTTGGAGTCCAGCCTGCTTCTTTCTCACTTTGCCTTCTGTTGGTATCAGATTCTCCGATGTCTTTAATATTTCTGTAGACTCTTCACCACTCTTCCCTGTAATTAATTGAAAATTGGCTTTTCTCTTAATTGCCTACTTTATTTGAAATGTTCTTTAATTGGGGTTAATTTCCTCTACTTTCTTTGCCTAGAAGCCAGTGGGAATACTCTGAATATTAAGCCTCTTATGGACACCAAACATTAGTATCTTCGTCATAAACTGGACATGGAAGGCAGTTGGTCTCCAAAGGAGCCCTGTCACGTTGGGATAGGTGGCTGATTGGCAGCCTCTTGTGGCTACTTCAGCCTTGCTTCCTCTCTCTCTCTCTCTCTCTCTCTCTCTCTCTCTCTCTCTCTCTCTCTCTTTCTCTCTTTCTTTCTGTAGTCATGACTCCCTGGAACTTGCTCTCTGTATCAGGCTTGCCTTGAACTCAGAGATTTGCCTGTGTCTGCCTCTCAAGTACTGAGATTAAAGGTTTATGCCATCACCCAGCAATAATATTTTGTATTTTAGTCTTCAAGTTTCTCTTTGCACTATCTGTGATAGTTCTTAGCCCTGTTCTACTCTTAAGTGCCCCTAGACCTGCTCATGCTGGATTTCCATTGATTTCATCTTCATCTTGGCCTCCCTGGGATACCCAGTCCCCAGGGGTCTGTGGGGAAGGCTGTTCTCCAGAGGAATTCCCGTGCATTGCACCTGGTCATGTGAATTTGGCCTTGGTTAAACCAAATCAAACTTATGTACAGCATTATTAACGAGACCCTCTCCTATGAAAAACATGGGCCTTCTGCAGCTGGGCCCCTTTCTGAGCTGGAACCATCTATGTACTATTATATAACTGTGTCACTTATTTTATACACTATATTAATAATTAAACTACATTACTCTAGCCACCTGCAGTATATTTAAAAATGTAAATCCTCCAACTTTTTCTTTTTATTCATTGATTTAACATTTTTCATACAATATATTTTGATTATATTCTGGCCTCTCCCCACAAGACCTCTCAGGCCACCCCAACCTTCTTCCAGCCTTTTCCATGATGGTCTGCTTCTTTTCTGTCCAAAGATGTGATAAAAGTAATTTGAGGAGAAAAGGCTTTATTTCACTCACACTTCAACATCACAGTCTCTCATGGCAGGAAGTCAGGGCAGGGACTTGAGGCAGGAACTGAAGCAGAGGCTCTCGGGGAGCCTTGCTTACTGACCTGCTTTCGTGGCTGGTGCAGTTTTCCTGTACAACTCTGGACCACAAGGTTAGCACCACCCATAGTGAGCTGGGCCTTTCTACATCAGTTGTTAATCAAGACAGTACCCCAGAGACTTGTCTACAGACCAGTGTTACAGAGGCACTTTCTCGACTCCTTCCACTCAGCTTGGAGTTCTTCATAAGACATTCCAGTCAAAACCATGCCCTTGCATTCCTCCCACCCCCAGCCCCCAGTTGAGCTTTCTCTTCTACTTCTGTCCAAATCAATATACTGTACCCACATCCTCTTTACCCACTACTATTGATCTTGGATTAATGGTTCCCCTTCTTCCCTCCCTCCTTCCTTCCCTTTGTGTGTATGTGTGTGCTCATGACCATGTGTCCTTAGATGCATCTGCATGTAGATGCCCACGGAGGCCAGAGATTAAAGATGTGCATTTTCTCCTATAGCTTTCCACCTTTTTAAAAAAGTCTTTGTTGCTATTAATTTCGAGGTAGGCTCTCTCATTGAACCTGGAGCCAGGGAGCCCCAGGGATTCTCCACCTCTCCAGTACTGGGTTACAAGTGTTACCTTTGATGCTGAGAATCTGAACATAGATGCTTATGCTTAACATTCCAAGTTTTACCAACCGAACCATCCCCCATCCCCCACCACAGATTTATGGTGCTTCAGAAAGGCGGGTAGGGATGCAGAAGCTAAGGTTTATTTATATAATTTAGTACTGCCTACTTACAATTGGTGTAATAATTCTGAATAATTTGCTATTTCATTCACCTCCATGTCTGTCTTCAAAGATCTTGTTTTCTCTTTAGTCTCCCAAGCCCTTCTTTCTGTAGATGACTTAATTATTTTCTGAGGATGAGGCCATTTGATTGATAATACCTGCCCCTCCAAGTAGAAATATTTGACTTCTATATTTCAAATAGTGTTTAGTTCATATTGCCATGATGGGAGAATGTTTTCTTCAATTTGTTTTTAGGAAGTGGATATGTACTCTATTTTGATTTTTTTTTTTTCCCTTAAAATCTACGTGTGGACATCACCTACTCTAACCATGGTGTAGTTACTGGAACAACTACCTTAAGTATTACTTTAAAGTCTTTTTGGATGACAATGATTGAGTCTTCAATGTGCTAAATATGCTTTAGCATCTTCAATACAGTGCATAACATTATATCTATATATATCTATATATATAAACAGGGCAGTTTATATATATATAAACAGCAACGAGTTAGCTGAGGACTTAAGATTTCACTTATAAAATAGGCTCTTAGTACTCACAGTACTTTATGATAACTTTTAAAACTGAATTGGAATTATACTAATAAATTCAAGACTGAATGCCATGGCTTACATTTTTAAATTAAATTTATTTAATGTAAGATTATGTTAATTAAATATCCACTTATCGGCTTAATGATGTTTAATATAGATCCATCCTAACACAAGGTTTCAAAGGCCGGGGAAGTTGTCAAATGTGACAGAAACAGAGTTCAAAGATAAAATTCTATCTTGCATTTCTTTTATAAGCCTTTTAAAAATGTGGATCACTGTCCTCCAGGCCCTTACAGGCCATGGCTGTTCACCATCCTCCTTTGTGCCGCGTGTTGTCACGTTTTACAGCACCATTTTTAACCTTAAGGACTTGGCTTTGGTAACCACATTATAAAACTAAAGTCTCCTTTTCCTAAATTTAACAAAACAAGATTCTACTTTCTCTCTGTTAGAACATTCTCCAGCCAGGCTCTCTGTCAGGAAGAAAATGACCTATGGCAGGAAGGAGCCCTGTCTATCTGGTCGCGCCATGCCTGATTAGCGATAAGTGGCGTATTGAACTCTTAAACTGTGGCTAGTGTGACTGAAGAACTGAGTTTACGTCTTAGTAATCTTAAGATGTTTGTTTCAAAAGCTCCACATCACAGGTGCCAACCAGTTCTGGTCATATCTTTCGGGTGCTCTTTAGTGGCTGAATTTTAAGGACTGACTGTTTTATCTGATTGGTCTTCCATGCTCATTTTGGGAGAAGGAATAATCTGTTTTGAATGTTGTTACCTTATACGCATATTGGTTACATTCATTGTTGTTGTTTTTAATTGTGACACAGTTTAAATTAAGTGGGCTTCACAATATCTGAAAAGAAATCACGCTTGTATCTAGAATTACAGATCTTGTCTGTGTAGTTTTTTTATGCTACTGGAGGTAGTATGTCTTTCTCTTCTCTTCACTGAGACCCTTACACAGCTTAGGAGACGGAGTTTGCAAAAGTGTGTTGACTTGTGTACAATTTAGTTGAGCAATTTTTAGTTTTCCTCCTTTTGCTGTTACTAACCAAAGCTGTGGTTGGTTGAAGCCGCATCCTCCTAGTACTGCCCCAGGCCCTTGGCTGCTTTTGTGTCTCCATATTTTTTTAGTAGAGTGGCTGCCAGCTTTTCCATCTTGGGAATGTATTTGGTGAACTTGAATTTTTCATAACTTGACCCTCAAATGTTGACAGTTTGCCCTTTTGACTTGGAAATCGTGTTGTACATAAGGGGTGCTCTACGAACATTGGTTCACACTGATTAATAAGAACCCCCCCTCCACCTCTCTCTTCCCATGATGCTCTCTCTCCTCTCCCTCTCTTCTTCGCCTCTCTCCTCCAACACCTTACCTTCCCCATTTCCTTCCTTTGGACAGGGTCTCCCATGTGTCACAGGCTGGCTTGGAATCTACTGTGAAGGCGAGTCTGATCTTGAACCGTTGATTCTCCTGAATGCTGGAGTTACAGGAAGGCATCGCCTTACCTGGTTTATGATCTGCTGGGGGGTCAAACCAGGACATGTACATGCTAAACCCGCTACCAACTGATTTCTGACACTGGCCCCCAAATGATTTTCTTTGTTGAAAATTATATTCTGGAGAGCAGTCAGATAACTTGTTTGATGACAGTTACTTTGAAAAATCACTTTGGTGATTTAAAACAGATAAGAATGTACATTTCACTTTGTAATCCTTTTCCTACCATAGCCAATTGGTAAAGAAAGCTTTTTAATGAGTTTTTGTCTTCTAACAAGTCTTTATAATTTTTGAATAACTAGTCATATAAAAACTTATAAAACTCAGATCTTTATAAAATCCGATTTCATCCAGAAAGGGACACCTGTGTAAGGGAGAATCCATTGGAGACACTATCTAAGGTTAATACTATAATCAATGAAAGGGTCTATTGCATTGCACATCATACATATACAGAGTATGAACTGATGTCAGTAAGACACTGTGATAATTATTGAAAATCATTTCTACAGATAATGAATTAGGTAAAGCAGTGTTTTATCTGAAAATGCCCAGAACATGTGGATGGCCTGCTATCTGTAGTGTTTCGACAGTTCGAGCTATAAAATGTGTATAGTCAATGGACAGAGACCACAACTAAGCCAAGCACAAACATAGTTTCTCTTTACAGAGCCTTCAACCCACTGGCCAGGAAAAGACTTTCATCTTGAAAGATGAAAGAACTGAACCGAATCAGGAACACCAGAGGCTACTGCAGAAGCCTGTGCCTATTTGGGCATATGGTAGTAATCTGCTAAGCACAGAGGTGCAATGTCCTGGAGAATAAGCAGAACAGGTTTTCCATGCAGATTCATCTGATGAGCTCAGTGTTTATTATGGGAAAGCAGAGGTATAGAGAAGCACATGGAATTGGTTCTTCCATTTTCACTTCAAAGCTGCTTTAGCATCTCTTGTAAAAGTATTGCCTTCATTTGTGCAGATGGTCCTCCGGGGGCTGAATTCCTGAACACCATAATGTGCAATGATCAATCCTAGTATTTCTGTCTAGTCAATAGAGTCCATTGCATTGAGGACGACATTTGTGTGCTCTTCAGGAAGCATGTAGGACTACATGATCAAGGGAGACATGATATGTAGCTTAGTTATTGATTGATGATGAAATTACAGACACTGAAGACACAGCATCCGCTCTGGATAAGAGGTAGGACATGCACTTAAGTACTTTACTCAGGCGATATTTACCACTGCCTGGTTGAATGGAGACCTGTGATTTCTAGCTGTCTTTTGCCTTTAACAATTGCAACAGCCCTGTCTGGTATACATAAGCAACAAGTATTTTGCATTATGGCACATAACTCTACAGGGATTTCGATTAATATGATTGGAATGGTTTAGCTGTGTTCTATGGCAAGAAAATTTGTTGTTTATCAGGAAGTCTCGCCCCAAATTAATAGTAATACAGAAAAGCTGGAGCTCAAGCAGAATCAGGATCTTGTCAAAACATAGTTTTATCAAGTGAAGTCAATCCTGGCATCTGTGGAACAAATAGAAATAATAGTAAAAGAAAGAAAATAAAATTTTGTGTGTGTGTGTGTGTGTGTGTGTGTGTGTGTGTGTGTGTGTGTTCTGTGTCTGTGTCTGCATGGGTGCATGCACATGTGTGTAAGTGCATAGGAGGCCAGAATTTGAAGTCATGTGCCCCCCCCCCCCCTACACACTCACCGTATTTTTCTCTACTTCATTAATTGAGTCAGGGTCTCTAGCTGAGCTCTGAACTCTTGGATTCCAGCTAATGTAGCTAAATTTCTTTACTTTTCCATTGCTGGGATTATATGTAGCCACCACACCTCCCTGCCTTTTTTTGTTTTTGTTTGTTTGTTTGTTTGTTTGTTTTGTTTCTTATGTGGTTCTGGGGATCTGAATTCACTTTTCATGCTTGCCCAGTAAGCACCCTACCTACGGCTCCATTTCCCAACTCTAAACTAAACTGAAATTTAAGCTATACAGTTTTGAGATAGTTATAAAATTCTTAGACTTAAAAATTATGTTTTAGTATTTTATAGCTAACCTTTTGGAATGGGGCATAGAGTGTTCAGGTTTGAGTAGTTAGTTTTATTAGCCAGACGGTAACGCATCTGTGAAGAGATGGAAAAGATAATTGGCCTTTGTGGTAACTATGTGAATGCAGGCGTGTGGTATTTTAAAGGGAACCCAGAGCACCAGCTTTTCCTTTCGGTCTGGGATATTGGATGGTAGACCCCAGTTATTGTTGTGTGAGCTAGCGCTGAGCTAGATGAACTTTTAACCAAGGTTTATGATAATTGTTGAATGAGGATCACTGGAAATAGCACCTGAATGTGATCAATGAGGTGATGCTTGCTGTGATACCTCTGGCAAAACTGTTCACTTTGAGACTGAAGTGCTAGCGGGTCAGAGGTGCACAGGAGGTTACTGAGTGGTCTGGGAGACAATAGTGCCTGAGCCTGGTGGACAGCTTCCGTGTCCTTGGTAAAGAATCACATTTATGGAAGGGAGAATCCTAATACCGACATCATAGTAAAGGCTGTCTTAGAAGACATGGAGTCTGAATGTGTGGTCTATGTAGCTGAAGCTTCCAGGATAAGACTCTCTCTCTCTCTCTCTCTCTCTCTCTCTCTCTCTCTCTCTCTCTCTCTCTCTCTCTCACACACACACACACACACACACACTAAGTCTTTCCCTTTGGAAGATGTGCAGTGAGGCTATGTGAATCTCCCAATAGGCTCAACCCAGACATGCGAGGCAGTCCATCTCGGCAGCTTAGCACTGAGTTCACATTTATGCCTTTCCACCTGGGTATAGCAGTCCTGAGAGAAGTGCAGTTTTTTGAGTGATTGGAGTTTCTCTAAACAGTATATGTTTTTAAATCCAGCCCTTCTATGGGTTCCAGGTTAGATGGATGGGCCTTTTCCAAGGTCTTAGCAAAAACAAGGAAGAATTTGTCCTCTGATTAGTACTAAGATTTTCAAATGATTCTAGTCAGCCTGAATGAAGTCAAGCAGTACCCTGGCTAAATAGGGACTTACTGTTTTTCAACCATTTGGAGTAAATATTTCTAATGTCTTAATTCTAACAATTTACTTAATTCTAAGAAACATTGGGGGTTAATGATTCCCTCTCCTTAAAAGATTAGTCTGAGGGCTGGCAAGATAGCTCAGTGGTTAAGAGCACTGACTGCTATTCAGAGATCCTGAGTTGAATTCCCAGCAACCATATGGTGGCTCACAACCATCTGTAATGAGATCCAATGCCCTCTTCTGGTGTGCCTAAAGACAGATACAATGTACTCATATAAATAAAATAGAAAAATAAATCTTTTAAAAAAATAAGATTAGTCTGTGTTTTCATTTAGAGAGAAAATGAATACATTTTAAATAAATACTTTTTAAACATAAAAGTTAGTAACTATTGTCTGTGTGCCTTTTTTCTTTCTTCCTTGTGTGTGTGGATTTTTTTTTTTTAAACAAACCCCTCACTGTTTATCCTCTGCTCAACTATTTTGCTCTGTCTGTATACGAGGCTGGTCTTGAATTCACAGATAACTCTCTGCCTCTGTTTCCTGAGTGCTGTGATTAAAAGCATAAGACACCAACCCAACCAGGCTCCAGATGTTTCATATGCATTCCATTTTTCTTCTTCTTTATGTTTGTAATTTTATAAAAATGAGAAAATTGTTTAAATATTTGTATTTAATATTTTTATAGTGTACGTGAATGATCAGAACCTAGCTCATAATTTAAGTATTATAGACATAGCCTGGATAATATAGCTATTTTGAAGTAACTGTTTCTCACAGAGTATATATTTCTGTACCACAAGTAAGTCTTCCCCCCCTTTCTTGACATGACCGTTGTTTGATGATTATGTATATGTACATGGCGTATGAGCATGTATCACTTTAATTTGTTGCTAGCAGCTGGAACTTCTTCATGTCCTGCTTCATCCTTATCTGTCAACAGAGCCCATTTGGAGGCCAGTGCTGAGAAATGGAACAGGTTGCTGGCATCGCTGGAAGAGCTGATCAAATGGCTCAATGTGAAAGACGAAGAGCTGAAGAAACAGATGCCCATTGGAGGGGACGTTCCTGCCTTGCAGCTCCAGTATGACCACTGCAAGGTAAGTCCCACATCTGTGTACTTTTTGTTTTAAAAAAAAATTCAATTTTGATAAATTGAATGAAGTTCTAGAAAAATGAAACTAAACTACTTACCGCAGCTTTCCTCCCTCTCTGGCGTCCAGTTGTTGGTATTTGGCATCTTACTTAACTACATTCTCTGTTTTCATTTGCTTCTTATTTGATGGTTTGTTCACATTTCACTAAAGTTGTTAACCATGGAAAGGAGAATGCTGCTTCTGGTTGATTAGGAACTTCATCTAACCTTCTAGTTGATTTCTTTGAACATCAGCATCTTGGAAAAAACTTTATGTAAGTTTATTTTTATCTATGCATGAATGTATAGATTCACTCATGCATGTATTTTAAAGGGAGGATCTTTCTTTGTAGCTTAGACTGGTCTCAGACTTACCATGTAACCTAAGCTTATGTCAACCTTGTATTGATCCTTTGGCTTCAGCCTCCCAGTACTAGGATTGCAGGAGTGTGTCTGATGTCATGGCGTCAGAAAGAATTTCAGTGTAGAGCTGGGGTTGGTGGTATGCCTTTGCTTCCAACACTCAGGAGGCAGAAGCAGGTAGATCTATGAATTTGAGGCCAGCAAAGGTGACAAACTCAGACCCTGTCTCAAGTAAATAAATAAATACATAAATAAAATTCCAAAGTAGTTTTAAGGAAATAGATGTAAAATGTGAGCTTTTCCTACTGGTCCCAAGCTCCTGGAATGACGCCTCTTGAGACTCAGAATATATGTACAAACACCTTGGCCATAAGCTTTGGTTTGTTCTCTAACCAGCTCATAACTTGTATCCCGTTTATTCTAATCTAAGTTTTGCCATGTGACTGACTGCCCCTGCTCAGGTGTCAGGCATCTGTCTTTTGTCCTCTCCCCAGGTGAACACTGCTCTCCTTGCCTTGCTGTATCCCAGAATCCTTTCTGCCTCTGGATGTCACACCTTCTATTCGACCCTTTCCTATAGGCCATAGGTTTTCTTTATTGACAAGCAATGCATCTGTAAAATATGCAAGACATTCTCTTGACATATAGCCTGGTGGGTAGCACTTGCCCAGCTTGCTGGAGATTAAAAGAAGACAAACAAAACTTGAAATCATCTTGTTCATTAAAATAAAAGTAGAGAAATGTGTAGGGCGGATTTCAGTCCTGTGTCAAATGAAGATCACAGTGTGAAACAGAAGATCGTTTTATGTTTTATTTTCTGAAACTTAGCTCTTTCTCTGAGTTACATTTTCTTCTGCTCAGACATCCACCTCTACACAGAGTTTTCATTTTTACAATGAACAATTAATCCTGAAATGTCATCTGACACATCTCTCAGCCCTTAGATTTTTAAATATCTTCTCCTAGTCCAAGTTCCATTAATTTATGTATATCCTTTTATACGCTTTGCTCATGTATTGAATATCATTTAGTTCTGTTGTATTTTTCCTATCCATATGTAGTGTGAATTTTCAGTCTAAGTCTGTACATTTTAATACAACATAGTGTACTTGTTCCCAGTTGAAGGATGAATGCAAATACATGTTTCTGTGGAAAGATACCATCTATTACATAAGATGTTCTAATAGCTGTTGATAGGACTTTGAATTTTATTTTATTTTGACCCGTGTGCTTAGTGAATAAAATTACTATTTCAATAGAAAGAGAACATGATGGAGAGATAACTCTGAGATAGAAAGACATAGAACTATAGAATAATTGTGGATTTTAAATTAGTGACTTTACAAAATTACTGTTTTTTCTGTCTTACTCTCTGTCTCTGTGTCTCCCTCTTTCTTTCTCTCTCTCTCTCTCTCTCTCTCTCTCTCTCTCTCTCTCTCTCTGGTTGAGACTGAGTCTCTATGTAGTCCCGGAACTTGCTATGTACACCAGGCTGGGTCCAAACTCAAAAAGATCTTGCTGCCTCTTCCCCTTGATATTCCAGCTTTTTTCTGTATTATGATTATTTCCTTTCTGTGGGTCAGGGTATTGGGAGGAAATCAAGTAATACCAAGTTTTTTTAATAATATTTAGAGTTCATGTGTGATAAATCCTGCTTATGACTGTGTCTCACTAGCTTTGAATAAGAACTCATGTCTTAGGTGTGATACTATTTTCCTCACAGAACCTTGGTCTCACCACAACAGTCTCTGCTGGTCCTCCCATTCAGTCCTCCTGACTGGTTTCCTAACTGTGCCTCCCAGAGGTGCTGCCTAACTTTGGGGCTATTTTACTCTGTCTCACAGCACTGCCTGACTTACTCTGTTTTAATTCTTTAGCCCCTGGCATTGAGATGGTCGAGATAATGCTGATAACAATGCTAGTAATAATGTCAGTTCCTTTATTTTGCAAGAGTTTGTGAGCAACAGATAGACACTAGCTATGATTGTTGTCACTGATGAGTCATTCCGGAACAAAGACAAGGTTTTGTAGCTGGGAGAGTTGCTCAGTCATGGAATGCTTCCATCATGTGCAAGGCTCCTGATTCATCCCAGAACTACAAAATGAATATAGGAAGGGAGAGACTGATCAGTGGTTAGGAGAACTTAAGCACCCACATGGATGCTCACAGCCATCCATAACTTAACTGTAGTTCCAAAGGATCCAATGTCATCTCTGGCTACCACAGGCATCAGACATGCATGTAGTATATATACATACATGCATTTATACATATAAAAGTTAATAAATTTGAGAAAAATGAATAAATAACTCAAAGCCTAGTTCTTGACTGAGATGGCATGAAGTAAAAAGAATAAATAGTAGCTGTTTTTTTTTTTTTTTAATACATTTAAAAAGAGAAAAACAGGATTGGTGGCTGCCTTGAATACAGTGGATCAAAGGGAAAGACTCAAGTGTGTCATAAGGCATATGTTTTGGGACAAAGCAAATAGAAAGCAGAAATATCATTTAAACAAGGCATATGTTTTGGGACAAAGCAAATAGAAAGCAGAAATATTATTTAAACAATTGGAAAAATTCTGAGAAAGCAGATGGGGAGAGAAATCAAGAACTTGAGTTTTGACATGGTATTCTGGCCACGCTCCTTAGGAAGTTGAGTAAGCAAACTTGAAATTAGAGGAAAGGTTAGAAACAAAGCAAAGTTGTAATGCATAGATCAGCTACAGGGTTGGCTGAAGTCTCATTGGAAGTGATTGTAATTAGAAAAAATGATGTGTAAGAAATGAGTGAGGAATCCAAATTTTACAGGTCAGGAAGATGAGACCGAGATCACAGTGTAAGAGAAGCTGTAGAGCAGAGTCTAGGAGCCCAACTAGGACTGTCCTGAGCACAGTGTGAATCTATGGATCTGGTACTGCTGAGGAATTGAGTAAAAGGAGGACAGAGCATCCCACATCCTATCGCCTCGAACAAGACTGAGTTTAGTGGCGTGATAGAATTTGAAGTATGATTGAAGTGGACTCCAGAGAGCACAGAAGCAGAAATACAGGGATTTATTGGAGAATATGTTTTACAAGAAAGAAGAGCATAGGAAGGAGTATGTGCAGCAGGAATGTGAAACCCAATAATCATTTTATAAAGATGGAGAATGATTCTCTGGGCTGATGGAAACGACTCTGGAAAGCAGAGAGAGGTCGATGATGTGTGGTAGAGAAGGTCAGAGGAAGAAAGGACCAGCGAGTTGGTTTTACACAGGAGGACGGGGAGCTGAACCGTCTGAATAGCAAAATACATGAAATGTGTAGGCATGAGTGGGAGGAGTTTAGTGGATTTGAGTTTGGAAACATGAAGGCGTTATCAGTGAAATGAAAACCAAGATCACCAACTGAATGTAAAAAGGAGTGTTGAAGATGCAGCACAGTGGTTGAGTACTTGTCTAATATTCACAAAGCCCTCGGTTCAGTTTCAGCATAGGGTGGGGAGTGGGCAGGGGTGGGAGGGAGAAGATGTGTAGATTTGAAGAGAGCAGAGGTAGAAAATAGTCTTAAAGTGGGTTAAAAGGAAGCTAAATGAGGATGTTTTTACAGCCTGACAGGCGGACATTATAAGATGACTTGATGTTGGAGGTCATGAGTTACCCACTGGGCTGGCTGATTGTTCTGGCTGGGAGACTGGTATGTGGGTGTGGCTTATAAAGGAAGCGGGTGTTAGATGAAGAAAGGATGTTTACAGGGCAGACTACTGTTAATGCTGATGCTAAGTGTATTTCCGTGAAAGTGATTTGTACAAGAGTCTGGAGCAAGGTCCTTGGCTAAGCATCTGATGATGCTCTGAGAAGCCAAGGCGGTGTTTGGACCATCTGTGTGGATATCAGAATCAAAGTGAAGAGGAGGGTGAGCTGTTGTCAAAAGGATGACTCTGAGAAAGATGGGCCATGGTGGCACCGTAGAAGATTCTAACCTAGCAAGGACATTTTACATATTTCTTCTGGTCATTTCCAGAAGTGAATACATTCATTCTCGTATTTTCACTTTTGTTTCTGCTTCGGGTGCTTTATTCTCTCCAGTGCCAACTTTCTTGGTTTAAATTAATGGGTGATGTTATAGTTGACTCGCTACCACTTTTTTTTACCATATAGTTTTCTTTACCTACCTTCTGAAAGGGTAAAAAAAAAAGTAAGCAGTAAAATATTTTAAGGACTAATGTTATAGGTAATAATATATTTTTTTACCAAATTAACAGTATTCATTTGTTGAGAAAAATAATTCATAAAGTTTAATAGAAGCAAACCACTACTTACCTATTTTGCTATAGAATATGCCCTGATACAGAGCAGTGTGCGCAGGGAAAGATTCTATGTTGATCATTGCTGACACAGAAAGATTACCAGATTCACTGGTTCACTCAGCGTGGCCTTCATGCTTTCCTTCATAATTATAGTAATTGATATCGCATCAGGTTTTACCCCTATGAATTATATAGAAAGGAAAACCTCAAGAGGAGAAATTAAGTCTTAAACCTGATTCTCCCGTATTTTCTCCCACATTAGTTTGTGCCATTTGCTATTGTGTTGTGAATAGAGGTGTGAAAATTAGGGCTGTGTTGACTCTTCCCTGGTGTGGGATCCAAGTATGCTGGGTGGACAGTCAGTCTGTGCTGACATGGTTGTAGGGTGCACGGGAGTAGGATGAGGAGAAGGAGCTGGCTGCTCAGATGCACGTTACTGTGGGTGAGAGAGGCCAGCAGACATTGCTTTTGAGGAGATGGTAAGGGAAGACCTGGAACTGAAAAGAGAAAACTTTTACTTCACAGCTGGCTTTGTCACTGTCATCCTGGGACATTTGGGCATCCTAGTGAGGTACAGAAAATTGGCTGGCTCGTAACACATCAGTCACTTATTCGCTAGAGTTCTGAAGGCTGGAAATCCAAGATCAAGGACCTGGGAGGTTGGATGACTGGTGCTGCTCTGGTTCAGAGAATATCTTTCGCTCTCTGTGCGTGATGGCAAGGGCTTCTTCCCATGGGAGTGAATTCCGTGCTTGAAGCCTCCTCCCTCGCAGTCTGCTCACCTCCCAAGCCCCGTGCCTCCTACTGCTACTCTAGATTTGCAGCTTTTAGGGAAACATAAACATTCAAACCTCCTGTGCAGAATTATTCCAAGTGAAATAATGTGATGGACAATAAGTTTCAAGAATGTGAAGTGCCATAGGGCATTATATCATCTTACACAATCATACGTATTCTGTCAAAAGCTGCTTTCTTTCCCAACAACCAAGAATCATTTTTAAAATTATGTAATTATACATATGGCACAGATGGGTATAATTATTATTAGTTTATGTTAATATAAGTGCACATGATTAGAATTAGAACATAATCATTATGCATTAGGATGATTACAGCATAACTTAAAGAGATGTGTTACTTGTTGTGCTGGATATTTTTTTTTTTTTTTGTCCAGCTGAAGTGACTCATTGGAGGAGAGATTTGTTTTGACTGTCAGTTTCCTGTTGGGGAAGGAATGGCAACATTCATAGTGGAATGAGTGGTCCCTGGCCACAGCAATGGTAACTTAAGCATCTTGGGTCTTTCTTAGCAGATGAGGAAACAGAGTGTCCTGGATTGCTTCTCCATTGCTTTCATAAGGCACTTGGGTGAAAAAAAGGCTTACAGGTTATAATCTATCATCTATAGTTGGACGCCAGAGCAGGAACTCAGGACAGAAACCTGGAGGCAGAAGCTGAAGCAGAAACCAAGGAAGAATGCTGCTTACTGGCCTGCTTGCTTGCTTGCTCAGCTACCGTTCTTAGACAGCCCAGGCCCAACTGCCTAGGGGTAGGCAGTGGGTCGGGTCCTCTTACGGCAACTAGCAACTAAGAAAATACCCCATAGGTATGTCTACATGAGAGTCTGAGGGAGGCAGTTCCTTCATGTAGTTCCCAGGTGTCTCAAGTTAACAAACCAAGATTTTCCATTGCACAGAGAGCTTGGGTCTGAAGTAGAACTGTCCTGGGATACTCCAGTCCCTGCCACTGGGCTGCATATCTGAAAGCTTCTAAAACCTCCTAAGTAGTACCACCAGCTAGTGCCCAAGTTTCCATACATTATCCTGTACATGTAACTTTTATTCTCCTGTAATTGTTGTCTCAGAGTCTTATTGCTTCTGTCTGCTAGCCTACATCTAGTCCTGGAAGTTTTTAGTTTCTGTACCATCTTATCTAGGCCTAGAATGTTTCCATCCTCTGAGACTTGCTGCTGAATACGCTCACCCTGTCTAGATCTTCTGATCTCTGGCTGACTGGTCTAATCTAGCTTCTCTTGGTTTGTTACTGAGTTGCTCTGCTTGGCCTCATACTAACTGTAGCAGTATGTTCTAATTTTCTGGCTCCTTCTCATTCTCTGGCTGGTTCCTTCTTCAGTCTCTCTCTGTGAAACTCTCCCAGTAAAACTGCCTCCTCACCTCCCCCCTCTCCCCACTGCTCCTTAAGTAGCTTCCCTTTCCTCTCTCTTCTCCTAAGACTTGGGCATATCCTATTCTGTCAAATCTTTTTCTATTTCATCACTTTGTCTGCCACTCAGTTAAACATTCAAACATGGGTGTTTACTTCTACAAACGAACTTTTAAAGGTGTGTGCTAAGGACTGAACCACACCACAACTGGAAACAGGTTTTTTTCAGTAAAGAACAAAATCTCAGGGTTCACTGTGTGATTAAATATCCCGCAGTGTGATCCTCTAGAAGACAATGCACACTGAAGCCATAATACCTGTCTGAACTTACTCACCTTTCTTATGGAACACCACCATCATTTGAAAAATCTCTGACAGTTGAACTACAGCAGAGTCCAGCAAATCCCTTAAAGTTAGTCTCTTACAGGTGTGTTGCCAGGCAACGTTTTTTAAAAAGCCCCCTTTCTCCAATTTCACATTCTTCCTACCAAGAGAAATCTTTACTTACTGTATGTGCACCTATAACTTAGACTTAGCATGTGTTAGGAGCTCAAGGACATGCTCACTGCATAGAGGAAAATGGAGCTTGATGAAATCTGAGCAGCCATCTCTTCCTTTTCGATTCCCATTGATACTCATCATATTCCTGTTGTGTGCTTGTCAGTTTCTAAGCCACTGGTACAGAGGAGACATAGCCCCTGTTATGTGCAGGGGACAGCCTGTGTGTTCCTGTTCTCTGTATAGTAAGAGAGTATTCAGAGAAGGGTTATGGCAAAACTGTGACATGTCCATTTGTGTGGTTTCTCCTGGTTGCTGACTGGCTGCCCAAGCCTGTTTGTCCCCGCCCCACCCCCACCTTTTTCTTGCTTACACTGCACATGGACGTTGAGTTCATGGACACGTTTATTTCCAAATTCCTCTTTAAAGGACAGAACTCTTTTTATTTATAGCATTACAGTACAGACTGAAGCAGAGCATGGAATGATTTTTTTTATAAACAATGTTTTCACAGATAGGTTTTTAGCATCGTGAAAACTGCTTTGTTTTTTTTCTCCCTCTCTTAGGTTTTTTATTATAAAGTGCAAGGTTGGTTTCCTTTTTTGGGGGGGGCGGGGTTTGTTGTTGTTTCATATTATCTGCTTTTTTTAGGTTTTAATTTTTCTGATGAAGTTTAAAAAAAATCTTCCTAATTTAAAAGAACTTTTAAGCTTTTTGGCGTGTGTGTGTGTGTGTGTGTGTGTGTGTGTGTGTGTGAGTGAGTGAGATACCCTTCCAAAGCATTTCTTTGATAATAGAATGACCAGTTAGTTTACCACTCATATGTATGCTACTCACTGAATGCCTTATATGTTAAAGTTGGTGCCTATGTCCAAAATGCAGTAAAACCTGCCTTCTGCACCTCTGTGATGCTTTTTACTGGTTCCTATCCCCCAGAGATCCTGTTGTTGTGGTTTGCTTGGATGTATCCAAAGGAAATACTATCCATTAAAAATTTGGCTCTGAGATTTCCTATTAGAAAGGTAGTATAGGATCATGCTTTAAATCACTCCTTGTCCAAACGTCTTCCAACTATAGGTAAAACATTAAAAAGTAGAAAACCACCCATATAGCACAACTATGCTCCGAAACACAATAGCTACTTGTAGCCTACAAGAAACAAAGTAGCTACTGAGGTCGATGGTCCTGGAGAAAGGGAAAAAGACTTGCAGGAAGATGAGCCAGACTAAAGCGTGGGGTGACATCTCTGCTTAGAGCCTGTCTTTCCTTGCTGGTGTGAACCATCTATGGATGGCAATCCTTCCACTTTTTAATATAACTGCTAGGTCATGCCTGCAGTTTTCTGGAAGATGTGGTGTGTTGATGAATGGTCTGGCCCGTGACTGGGTACAAGGTAGGGTGCTTAGCATGAGGAAGCTGGGGTTTCCTCTTGTAGTTGGTAAGAGTCTGTGCATTCATTTTGTTTCTGTTGCTGTGATCAAAGGCCCTGACAAAAATGTCACTTGGGAGACAAAGGGTTTATTTTAGCTCACAATTCCAGATCACACTCTATCATGTTAGAGATGGGATTTCAAGTAACCAGGAACTGGAAACAGTAAGTCCTATCTCACCCACAATCAAGAGTAGAGAGAAATGCTTTATGACAAGAATGCTTACTGCTCCTCTCTTTCCTTACTGTTAAGTGGTTCAGAACCTAAGCCAAGGGAATGATGTAGCCCACTTTATGCTGAGTGTTCCTCTTCAATTAATGTAATCAAGGAAATGTCCCATAGATGTGCCCATAGGCTGACCGAGTGTAGACAATTCCTCATTGAAATGTTTTCCAAAGCTAGACTGTGTCAAATTGGCAGTTAAAACTAACCACCACAGTCTGTGTTGGTGGTTTTGATCACTTCTGTCTTAATTCTGTATAGGGTATATGAGCTGTTTCAGGGAAATACAACTCCATTAATATTTGTTAACCATCCAAGACAGCCCAACAGTGTTAATACTACCAACTATGTAGTATTAATTTGTTGAATTATTTAAGAGTC
>JANHMN010000004.1:147063665-147108711 GCA_030674055.1 Rhabdomys pumilio
AATACTACCAACTATGTAGTATTAATTTGTTGAATTATTTAAGAGTCACATTCTAGACTTTACAGATTGGGTAGACAACACAATCAAGTTATTTTTCTCATATATGTGTATATTTAATTCCTTTAAATATCGAAATAAATAACTACCATATAACTTTTAATGGCTAGGAAATGAGTGAAGATGACTGAAAGTTCCTCTCAATGATGTTAATTGATTAATTTTTTTTTTTGCCTCACTTTGAGTTTTTAGAAAGTAGATAATTTATATGATACTTCACTATCAACATGTCATTTAGTCATTGATTTCTTATAAAGTATCTACAGTGTGCATAGTGTTGATATGCAATGCCATGAATTAACTTCAGATACTCAAAAGTTGCCTACAGTTGCATTTGCAGTTTTGAATATTCAATTTACACTTTATTTTCACAGTGATATAAATACTGAGTCATGCATAGGTAATTATCAGAGCTCTAACACACTTTTTCCAATAAAGTGCATGTTGGTTTTATATAAAAGCAAATCACCAAGAATGATTAAATTGCATGATTCAGGTATAATTTTCCTGGTATGCGTCCTTTCCCTCAGGGCTACTTTGCTCTTTGCCTAACTCAATTTAATTTCTATATCCAGACCTCATTATGTAAGAATCAGAACATTTGGTCCTTAAAACAAATTGCCAAGATACATAGGAAGATTTACTCATTAAAGTAGCAGATTCTAAGGTCATCTTTAAAACCTCCACCACGTGTGGACACACATGCTTTTATTCCCAGCACTCAAGAGCCTGAAGTAGATGGATCTTTCTCTATGAGTTTGAGATCAGCCTGGTCTACATAATAAGTTCCAGGCTGGTCAAGGCTACGTAAGGAGACTCTTTCTCAAAAACTAACAAGCTACCAAAAAATAAAACATCAAAACCTTCTTGTTAAATTCCCGCTCTGTGCATTTGCATGTGTGCATGGTGCCATTCTATTAATCTGAGGTTACTATAAACTGTAATGTTGAAATCTAGCTATGTGTTATGAGGTTTTTTTATGGTAGTAAATTAGTTATTTTTTGATTGGGTTGGGGAGCTCTCTTGCATGTATATTATACATATCTGTATGTGTACATCCATGTGGAGGCTAGCTACAACTTTGAGTATCAGTCCTCAGAAAGTTCTTCCTTTTGTCCTTCCTTCCTTTTTTCCTTCCCTCTCTCTCCTTCTCTTTCCTCTCCTTCCTCCTTTCCCTCCCCCCTCCCTTCTTCTTTTTATATCTTTCGGAGACAAAGTCATTCACTGGCTAAAGTGGTTGGCCAGTGAGCCTCAAGGTCCCATGCAGCTCCTCCTCCCTCCTGGGTTCTGAGATTACAAGCATATATCCTACTGTGCCTAGCTTTAAAAAAGTAGATTCTGAAGACCAAGCTCACATCCTCGAGTGTAAAAGGCCACTCTATAAACTGTACTACCTCTTCAGCCCAGTGTTTTAAAGTTAAAAAGAAAAATTCTAAGTGCCCCTCTTAAATTTGCAACTGTATTTCTTTCCTTGTGAGAAATACACTGCCTGCCCCCATCTGTTGGTAGACCAGTTATCCACAGGCAACCTGAATCAGCTTTCTAAAGGAGCCATCCCTACTCCCTGTTAATCATTCACATGGCTGGCTATAGGTGATCATGTCTTCTGAGTTTAGGAGCGATAGATGAATCCTCACTTCCAACAGCTGGGGCTCACACAATGTCTGTGTTTAGAGAGACAGGTTATCTTGAGAGCTGTCAGTCTGGTGATGAACTAAAGAGTGTGGCCATTCTTGGGCACGAATGGCCTTGTTGAAACCAGCCACCTGCTTCCAGATGAACCACTTTATTGCTTAGTGACAATTTCCTTTGTGTAACAGCTCATTTCTTCTTTCAGCTTCCATGTTGAGTCTGAGAGTTGACATCCTGTGTTAGGCACTGTGGTGGTTTAGATATGCTTGGCCAAGGGAATGGGGCTATTATTAGGAGGTGCGACCTTGTTGGAGGAGGTGTAGCCTTGCTAGAGGAAGTGTGTCACTGTGGGGGTGGGCTTTGAGGTCTCTGATATATGTTTAAGTCTGTCTAGTGTCAGTCATCGTCTGTCAGCTTTTGGATCAAGATGTAGAACTCTTGGCATCTTCTTTATCACTATGTCTTCCTGGATGCTGCCATGCTCCCACCTTGATGATAATGGACTGAACCTGTGAACTATAAGCCAGCGCCAGTTAAATGTTGTCTCTTATATGAGTTGCCTTGGTCATGGTGTCTGTTCTGAGCAATGGAAACGCTAACTAAAACAGATTCAGCACACATTGTTCACTAGAGGTTCCTGTATTTTCATAAATCCTACTGCCTAGCAGTAGGATTTAGCTTCACAAGAAGATAATCAGTCAAAAAGTCCTGTAGCAGGGACATGAACACACACCCAGGAAGCATAGATGCTTATGGCTGTGTGCTGTGGCTGATAAGGAAAGGCTTTAAGAAGCCCTAGAGTAGAGAGTCCATAAAGTAAGAAGTCCTTAAAGAATATCATCCAGGTTTCTGCAGTGAAGATCCTACATGTTAGTGGTTGTGTTTCTCAGAGTAGTCTGTATTCAGTGGGGTGTACTGCATTCCTCTGTGTAGAGCCCAGTGGGTCTCAACTTTCCTAATGCTGTGACAGTTCGAAACAGTTCTTTATGTCATGGTGACCCTTCCTGCCAACTATAAAATTATTTCATTGCTATTGAACAGCTGTAATTTTGATACTTTTATGAATCATAAATACCTGTATGTTCTGATGGTCTTAAGTGACCCCTGTCAAAAACCCCCAAAGGGTTCAGGTCACACATTGAAAAATGGATGCTTCAGCCTAATACTGAGAGTAAAGCTCAAAAAGAAGGAACTTGAATGTTGTTAGCACCTAACAGAGTCTGATGAGAGAAGCTACTACTGGATTTGCTGAATTAGAGGGATGCAGGTGCATATTTGTGTATGTGTATGCGTGCGTGCGTGCGTGCGTGCGTGCGTGCGTGCGTGCGTGCGTGCGTGTGTGTGTGTGTGTGTGTGTGTGTATGTGTGTCTGTCTGTGTTCAACAGTGCAGAGGAAAGACAGGTTTGTTACTGTGACAAGTTGGAGAGTTCTGTCTTGCTCTTAGCATTCATACTTAGTATTCCAATTTCGGCTTTATTTTTGATGTCAGTGGGATGGAACCAAAATGAATTTATACATTTAACTGATCATTTAGGGACATTAAGCAAAACTTTTACGGCACTGTGCACTATGAAAGAGAATTAAAAGAATTTTTTGTCTGCATACCAATGGAACATAATCCCATTTCTCTCTCTTTTTTTTTTTTTCTGTGAGTTTTATTATTGCTGTCATCTTTAACGACTCTCAGTCTTTCTTTGCTACCACACAAAATGACTTAGATCTATACATGCTGATTTAGCTCTGAAAGCAAGTTGGGAGGAGGAAGGGAGTAAATTATATTCTAGTAGATTCTCCTTATGTTTGTATCATATTTTACCATCTTTATTCTCCAGTAAACCATGAAGTTCTTTTGAGAACCAAAGGTTAAAGAAGTCTTCTGTGTCAACACTGCCTCTAACCTGCCACAGTTCAGATGCCCCATGTCCTAGCCATATGCTAGGGCACCCATATGCTCTCCCTAGTGCCAGGTCGCGGGAAGGGCTCACCATGCATTGTTGAATGCCTTGCTGTTATAGTGACTGTCTAAATGTTCAGATAAGTGGCCCTGTAGGTTCATTTTGCCTTGGAGTTTGATGTTTTACAGTTAGATCTGTTTGCATCAAGAACATTTATTTTATGTAAGCCCCATATTGGTGGTGTACACTTTTAATCCCAGCTCTTGGGAGACAGGGGAGGTAGATCTCTGTGTTTGAGGCCAACCTGGTCTACAGAGTGAGTTTCAGCACAGCCAGGGCTACTCAGAAAGACTCTATCTCGAAACACAAAAACCAGCCAGCCAAACAGACGAACAAATAAAAAGTATATTATGCTTCAACATATATACGCCATAATATGCTAAAAATAACAAAGACGCTTAACAATGTACTTCTGATAACTTCTCCTTCCTCAGGTCAGCCATGGTCCTCACACTGAGTCATGTGGCTCTTGTCATAACTTCTATGACAACAATGTTGGATGTTGGTGTTGGCCGAGTCTTGGGCTTCAGCCCATACTTGGTCCTCTCTACTTGACCTGTAGGATACCCTCCTGTCCTGATTTTCTAATTCTTTTGCTGAAGTTCCTTCTCTTTCTCTTTCTGGTTCATTCTTCAAACCTCTTGTAAAGCTGTGAAGCACTAGGAGCCAGGCCATGCCTTTGTCTCTATATGCAGTCCTGGGTTCAGACTCCATCTACAGGCCAGCCACTCCCAGATTTTTGAATGTGCTGATGTGTCACCTCTACAGGGATCCTAATTTTGCATATCCTATGGCCAAGTAGAAAGCACTGCAGAGTTTACCTTTAAAACATTCTATCCAGATGCCTCCATCTCACTTGGTAGAGATGTGATTTCAGTTGCTTAGGTAAAATAATAATAATACCTTGAACCTCATTTCCTCATTTAGTGTGTTAGGGAGTCTTAAGTTCTCTTGTCAAGATAGAGAATCTAGATTGGCCACTTGTAACCATTCATCTGACTCTGGGGTCCCCAGCACAGCAGCCAGTATGTTCCTGTTAATAAATTGAACTCAGAGTAATAGACATAGTCTTAGGAAGGCATGCAAGAGCCCCGTGTGGTCCCCTATGCCTCCCGCACACCCAGCTCATCTCAGCTCCTGCTCTTTCTTCTCCCACACTGGTCTTCTCAGCCAGCCTGGCCTCTTGCTGTGATTTCAATCACAGAACCATGCTGTGTCCTAGAATGTTCTTTCTTGGAGTCTACAAAGTTAACTCTCTGCCGCTTGTCAAGGTACTGAGTGGCACCTTCCAATCCTGTCATCCCAGCGTTTTCATCTTCCAATGTAGCTGCTGTACTGTTTTCTATTCTTTGTGTACCTACAATTCCATACTCAATAAAGACTATTTGAATGCAAAATGAGTGAAATACACCTAAGGGTATTTGGTTCTTTTTAATCTCTTTATGTCTATGTAATCCTTTTAATTTGTTCAGTTACTAAATATCACATTTAAAAAACACTCGTGTGTGTATTTTTTAAGACACTGTCTTTTTTTATGTATACCAGGTGAATATCTAGCTTGCAGTGTAGCTGAGGCTGACCTTGAACTTCTGACTCTCCTGCCTTCACCTCCTGAGTACTTTTATAGGAGTGTGCCACCATACCCAGGTTATGCTGAGCTGGGGATTGAACTGGGGACCTTGTGCATGTGATGCAAGCCCTCTCCCAATTTAGCTGTTACCTCAGCCTCTTTGCCACTTTAAGTACCTGAATCTTTAAGAAAAATGATACTCTTTTTAGAAATATAAGCAGGGGGAAAAAAAAGAAATATAAGCAAGGATCTTTCATCAACAGCTTAAGATAATTTTATGAGAGTAGTATGTAAGAGTTGGGGGGTAAGAAACCCCATCAGCCCAGCTATAGTTTAACATGTATTAGTTAAGAGGATTCTTTTTTTGTTTTTTTTTTGTTTGTTTGTTTGTTTTTTTCAAGACAGGGTTTCTCTGTGTAGTCCCGGCTGTCCTAGAACTCACTCGGTAGACTAGGCTGGCCTCGAACTCAGAAATCCGCCTGCCTCTGCCTCCCAAGTGCTGGGATTAAAGGCGTGCACCACCACCGCCCGGCCAGTTAAGAGGATTCTTTTCTTTCCATGTCAAGGTCTTGCAGTTGAGTTCACATGGGTGTTGAACGTGTGTTTTTCCTTACAGTGGCCTCCCAGTGCTGAGAGTCTTAAGTGGGTGCCATCATCTCTAGTCAAGAAGTTATCTTCTCTCTGTCTTAATATTGCCTGAATTGTTCAACTCCGGGGGGCACGGGGCAGGAAAGTTCTGTTTATGAGATAAGAGGGAGTGGGCTGGTAAATCAAGGTTACTGAGACACCTCTGGAATGTGGTTTATTTTACCTTCTGGAATATGCTATCAGACTGTCCCAGTGTATGTAGCTCCTTTTATCCCTTGAATATATAGTTTAAAACTAAACATCAGATATTCTTTAAAACTAAATATGTTAAGATCTCTCATGAACATAGAAATTTAACCATACAGACTTTCTGATTCAGTGATTGTCATATTTCTCATTTTATAAGTAAATCTAACCTGGAAGAGATCATTGAAGGAAAACAGTAGAAAAGTTGTACATAGTGCCATAGAAATGTGAAATGAAGCATTGGCTTCCAAGGCTTCTAATACAGAGACTTCCTTTCATTATCTAGATTTATTTTTAGTTCTGTGTTTGTGTATGCATGTGTGTCTGTCTGTGGTTATAAATTTATATTTAGTTCTGTGTTTGTTTCTGTATGTATGTGTGTCTGTCTGTGGGTGTGTTGCATATGAGTGCAGCTATCCAGAGAAGCCAGAAGAAGCTGTCTGATACCCTGGACCTGGAGTTACAGGTAGTTATGGGCCACCCATTGCTGGTGCTGGGAAGCAAACTTGGGTCATCTGGAAGAGCAGCAAGCCCTCTTGGCTACTAAGCCATCTCCATGGCCCAGACATATGTAATTCTTAACAGTGTGTTATTTAAAGGTAGAAATTTGTTCATGATTCTGTTGTGCAGCCTGGAGACTATAATTAATAACATGTATTACATTCTTGAAAATTGTTGAAAGAGTATATTTTAAATGTTATTATAAAAAGTTGGAACCATGAGAGATAATACATATGTTAGCTAGCTGGATGTGCCATTCTGCAGTTTATTTATTTCAAAATAAAGCATCATATAAGATAGATGTATGTATTTTATTTCTCAATGAAAATAGAACAAAATAGTTTAAAAGTTTACATTAAATACTACTTCCAATGATATTTTGAATGATTAATAAACTCTCTAGTAAGTATTCTTTTAGGTATAATTTTCAATCATGAAGATGATATGTTACAGATGTGATGAAATAATGAACAACCCGGTCTTAGTTATTCAAGCTTTCCTCCTATGTTTCTCCAGAGATGAAGCTGGGGCATCACACATTTAAGTCCTGCCTGGGGTACAATTCTCTGTGAATTTAAGGCCAGACTGGACAGCTGCGTGAGATCTTGCCTCAGATTAAAAAGCGAAATCTGGCTGGGATTATATCTCAGTGTCAGACTCTAGCCAGGTTTGCACAGGTCCCTGCTTCCGTCCTGCACACTGTAAAGAGTGAGAGCAAACACTCCTGTCTTACCTTCCTCTAGAGCAATGATTCTTACTCTTCCTAATGCTGCAACCCTTCCATACAGTTCCTCATGTGGAAGCGACCGCCCCAACCAGAAAATTATTTTCATTGCTACCTCTTAACGGTCATTTTGCTACTGTTGAGAATCGTAATGTGAAGAATATCTGTGTTTTCCAGTGGTCATAGATGACCCCTGTGAGAAGGTAATTTGACCTCTCCAGAGGGGTCACGACCCACAGGTTGAGAAACCCTGCTCTTTAGCAGCTATGTTCACATGGTGTTATCGTCTTCTTGCGTACACGCCTTCCTTCCTTAGCTTTAATGGGGGGCCTCATTTTTACTCTGTGTTTTACCTTTAGGTTTTTGCCATGCTCATTTTCCCACTTTGCTCTTGTGGCTGTTATTATAATAATCTTTAAAGGTTATGTAATAATCTCTAATGTGGGCCTGCTATTGTGGATCTAAATAATTTCCCGGTTTTGGATATTTAAGTTGCTTTCAAATTTTTAAAAACATAAATAATGTTGCAATGGACACCTTTTTATTTGCAAGCCTTTTTTTTCTGGCTCACTTTTAAAAACTCCATCCTCAAAGATGAAATTCTTGTTTCATACCATGTGATCATGGTAATGACATTATAGATTGCCAACTTGTGTTTCCCAAATTATTAAACCAATTCCTTCCCTCTAGAAAATGTGGATGCTTCGGTGCTCTCTTGCTTGACTCTCTCACCTCTGTTCCTTGTTTGGTGGACTCAAGCTGCTGTCACCCAAACCCTGGTACTCCACAGTCAGTGGGAGAAACAGTTTTCAGATACTATATAGGTTGGACCCAAGCTTCTCTCAGTTTGGAAGGATAAAAGGGAAATTTGGAGGATCTGTTTGACTTAGCCATGTCTAGAATGGCATGGAGAAAGTTGTTTGTGGTTTCTTGAATTTGCTGGGGGAGAAAGTTTCTATTTATATCACATGTTGATATGATCTAATCAACCCCCAAGTTCGCATAGCTCTTCACTGGTATGGAGAAGATTTAGGTCAAAAATGACTAAATTTATTTCCCTTCTAAGAATGTAAATATATTACAGCATAGTTTTATATGTACCAAATATTTTAGCTTAATCTTGGAGAATCTTCCTAACTAAATCACTTGAACATCTGAAGACATAGCTTCACTTTTTCCTGTTAAGGGGGAATTGGTGTGTTAGTGAATTTTCCCTGCTGTAACAAAATTTTTGAGGTAATCACCTTAACATGGTAGAAAGGTTTGCTCTGTAGTTCATAATATAAAAGAATCCAGTCCTGGCTCTAATATTTTTAGGCATACAATGAGGGGACAGGATCACAGTGGGAAATGCATGAGGGAAGAAAGCTGCTTGCCCCTGTGTCAGCCCAGTATGATGGCCCCCACATTCAGGACAGAAAGGGAGAGCAGAGCTTCTTCACCACTCTGTCTCCTTCCTGAGCCTGTTTTCTTAGAGAGAGACTTGCAGGCTCTCCATGTTGCTGTAGCTGAGAAGAACTGATAGTACTGTTTGCTTAGGAACAACTTTTACATTACACCAAGGTGATGCTGAGTCCAGGATGAAAATGAAGATCTGTGATTGACAGGCGGTAGTTTCCGACCTTCGCCAAGCCAGCCACTTCTTAAACCACCCTACCCCCAATCCCTGCCCTGTCCACGAAGTTCTAGCAGGTGGAAAGAAACATTCCCTAACCAGTAAGTCACGATGAAGAATCTCTGCAGATGCTTACGCAGCAATTTATCCTGCTGCCTGGCACTCTGGGAAATAGCAGCAGCTGTCAGACCCCTCCTTTCTGTTTAAATATCCAGGGAGGCTAGATGGACAAAGGGATGGGTCTTTTAAGAGGGACGCTGAGCTTCTAGATACTCTGATAGGAATCAAATTCAGATACTTATGTCCAGGTTTTCATCTGAGGTTCTGGTTCAGTAAATACAGGAAAGGCGTGAAACAGATTCCAATATGAGACTAGATGGCTCTACTCTCAATTACTCTGTCTTTGAGTTCATTAATGTGTTTTTAAACCTATAGTTCACATGAAAAGTTCAATCAGAAATGCCTCTGTAGTTAAAGCATTTGCCTGGCAAGCCTGGCATTTGGATCCTCACATCTCAAGTAAATGCCAGGTAGGCATGGCTGTCCCTGTATAACATCAGCCTTGGAAAGAAGAGAGAGGGGGTCCCCTGGGTAGGCAGGCTAGTGACACAGGCACAGTGTTTAACTGAGAGATTACTGTTACCCCACTGAATAAGGTGGAAGAATGCTGGGGTGATCAGGAGTGATTCCTCACTTCAATCTGGAGCCTCTACATGCATGTTCATGCACATACACATGTATCCTGATACACATGCAAAGAGTACACACACACACATATACTCACCACGCAGAGAGTGGGAGAGAGATGCACATGCTTTTAAAACACTCCTGTTTTTGAGAACCTGCCCATCCTTCCTTCCTGCATTATGTGTTTCTACTTAGAAGGGCTCTTGGTGTTGTGCTTTTGCTTCTCAGTCTGGTGACAATTATCACGTTCTGCTGTTCTTCTCCCCCTTTAGATTGTGTCACATGATCTGTGGCCATGTCTAGCCCTTTTCTGTATATTCAGTATGAGATTAATGTGTGTTTTAACTGTCTTATTTGGGTGGAAAAATCGATGGTGCTTTGCTAGCACTGTACCTTGGCAGACAGTAAAACGTCTCTACATGAGACAGGTTTTCATGGCAACCTATGCTGTCCTGGAACTTGTATTGTTCCTGCCTTAGTGTCTTAAGAGCTGAGACTACTGTATCCAGCTAAGTGGATTTTGTTTTTTATGGACATAAAATAATTTTTGTGTCCTCTCTTCCTTTGCTATTGTTTTGAGCATATGAGGTCTAGTAAACATTTTAGAACATTCAGACTTTAAAGTCCAGTTTCTGATTTCCTTTGTGAAGTTATCTTGATTTATTTTGAAGTTTTCTTCTTCCTTGTTCCAACTGAGATTTTTTTACTACATGTAAGCTAAAACTTCCCTTTATACAGTTTTGTCCTGGAGATTATTTAGGGCACTTATTTATTAGAAGGGTGTATTAATTCATTTACTTTTACTACAACAGAATACTTGAGGCTGAACAATATATAAAGAAAAGTAGTCCACTCATCTCATAGCTCTAGAAACAGAGCTATATCTAGTGAGGTCCTCATACTCTATGAATACTGATAGCAGAAGGCAGTGACTGCCTGTGACAGCAAGGGACAGGACAGACACTGTAACCTGCTGTGCAGTCATTGGACCTTATGAGGATTTATCAGTTCCTGGGAGAACTTGTCCAGTCTTGCAAGAAAGACATCATCCCCTCTTAAATCCTCATGTTCCAACCGTACTTCACTACCAATCAGTCTCAACACGAGTGGTGACTGTCCCAATGGAATGTGTCACAGGCAGTGTCAAGCTGCCACATGAGTGTGCCTCCAGCTTACTGGCCAAGCTTTGGGTGGCAAAGTCACCAGGTATCTGCAAGAAAAGAAAGCACATGTTTCTCAGGTATTTCTCCTGGCAAACAGGAAGACTCAGATTCTAAAGAATTGTCACAAGAGGAACATCCCTGATCCTTCCTTGCTCGGCAAAATTTCACCTGTCACTAAGCAGTACTCTCTTGGATGTGCCTCACAGCCTGTGAAATGCTTTCTTTGAACCGGTGTAAGAATGTTACCAATCGCAGTCAATTGGTCTCCTTTTGTTTGTCTATGTACAATATTGTTAGAATAATGAATTTTTCCTTCCTCTTAAACTGGCATAGTCGTTCCTGTCATCCAGTGATGGAGTATAGTTCTCCATTCTCATTAGCCAGTTAATCCAGGGGACAGGCGCATAGCCATGCAGTGTCTGGACAACAAGATAGAGAGTGTTTGAGAATGAGTTAGAGGATCCACTGTATAACTAAATGTGTTCAATCCTAAAGATAAACACTTACATACACACATGTTATATATGTGATATATATTCATATATATTAACATATATATTGTCATATATATTTGTATGCATGTATGCGTGTTATAAAGAAACAAGAAACATGATCTACAGGAGTTTTTTGATGTTATTAATTTAAGAATAAGATATTTGCATATCATTAAGTTTACCCCATTAAGAGTATAGTTCAGCTTTTGGTCTATTTATAGAACCAAGTGAGCTTCATTGATTTCTAAGTTTAGCATTTCATTACCTTCAGAAGAATGGAACAAAATGCGTATATAGCCTTGGCTTTGGCCTTGCTGTTGCCGAAGCCTTGATGGGCTGACTAGCCTGCATCCTCTATCCGTGTCATGTGGAGTGGGTAGATATTTTACAGAGCCAAACTTGTAAATCAAGCCCTGTCCTCAATGCTGGAAGCATCTATCCCACTGAATGTGCACAGTCCTCCCAGTACCCCAGCTGCTGAGTGCTGTGAGCCACCAGCATGAAGTTGCACCTGGGAACTGGAAATAGCCCAGTGCCTCAAAGCAAACGCATAGAGTGTAGCCATCATCTATGATGTGGGGAAGGAAATTGGAAATGGATATGCAGCAAGCAAGAGCACCATGGAGAGGCTAAAAAGAGGCCTCACCTCATTCACTACTGAGGGCTGGCTCTGGAGTGTGTGCCTGAAGCAGAACACAATGTCAGATCCTAGCCTTTGATAGTCAGAAGGTCTCCCATCTTTCTATGAGATGGGAGGTTTTAGCTCATCTCTTTTGTTGAGAGAAAATCCCTCCCCACCCCCACCCCTACCAAATAGTAACTGCAGGGCTTCTTTTGTTTTGTTTTCTTGGCTCACTAAACTCTGAAACTCTCAAAAGTTGGGTAAATATTTTGCAGATAATTACAATGACCATTTTAAGTGGGTAGGAATGACCAGGGTCTTTATCTTCCCTCCATTTTTAAAAAGCTTTCATTTAAAAGGTGTCTGTGAAGTTTCCTTGTAGCAAACTATTGTTTGCCCTTGAGCACCAGTGTCTCCCCCACATCTTCCCGTGGGTATGTTTACCATTCCCATCACCTAGCGCTCCCTTCATAAGGTCTCAGCACTCAGGCCCCCAGCCGGGAAGGACTCCAGTGACTCACTCAGAAGCTTACTGCATGGCTATCCAGTGTGGCACCTGCCTGATAGGGTTTCTTTGATTAAGCACTTGTGTGGCTGAGTGCTTTCAAGCCGATCTAAAACGTGCAAGTTGTAAGTAAAGCAAAAAGAGTGTTCTATCCGACTCCAGCACCCAAAATTTCTCTACTGACGCGTGTTTGCACTAAGCTGGTCAGCCTTCTCTGGAAGAGAAGTACAAAAGCCATTTGTGTCTCGGTTTGCATTTGTTACTTGATGTAATAAAGTTTATTCACATGAAAAAGAACCTCTGTGTACCTCCATACCCTCAGGCCTCCAACCCTAGGCAGCCAGTGATCTACTGCTTCTCAGACCTGTCTGTGGTAATGGAATCTCGCACCACAGGGTTTTGTCTGAATCATTTCACTGAAAACATTTGTTAGTAGTTTTATCCAGAGGTAGCCTGCATTGGTCTGTGACTTTTTTTTTTTTTTTTTTTTTTTTTTTTTTTTTTTTTTTTTTTTTTTTGCTAAGATCTGTTGTGCAGCTCTGTTAAATTTTGCTTATCTACTGATCGGTGGATGCAAGTTTGGTTGGTCACTCGGTCTGGCTATCACGCTATTACGAACATTTGCATGTTTTTATCTGTACAGATGTTTTATTCCTGGGTATATCTGAGTATATTATGGGATATCTAGGATACAGGATAAATCCTATGTTTAACATTTGAGGAACCACCAAACTAAAGCCTCAAATTATTCTACCTTCCCCCAGCAGTGTGTGAGGGTGCCCTTGCTCACAACCTTACCAAAGCTTGTTGTTTGGAAAGAGGGTTGTTTTCAGTAAAAATATTAAGTCATTAACCTAGAAAAATTCCAATTAGATTATCTTATACTCATCTATGTGGCTTCCAAATGAGATACATGATCCCAGAAACTGGATGCTACTTTGTATCCAAAACAACTCATTGGACTCTAATTACTTTATCATTAATGCACTCCAGGTGCTTAGGAAAAGACAGTCTTTCTTTTATGTCTAATGGAGAGGTAAAAGGTGTGGCAATTATTATATGTGTAGTGCAGTTGAAAGCCAAATCTCTTTGTGAATGCAATTAAATAAAATTGAAATAGGACAAATTGAATAACAAAATTAAACTGTCAAAAGAGCATACAGCAGATATATAATGCATGTGGTTCTCTAGGATATTGGAGAGAGAGATATGGCATCAGGGTCAGAGCCCAACACTTTGTTTACCAAGGGTGGTTTCTACCTGCTCATGACTGGTATACTTCTTTCTCTGGCTTATCAAGTCCATTCATCAGACATTCCTTAACAAGAATTCATTGCGAGGTGATTTTCACCCCTTTGGCAGGTTGTAGATTAATGTGTTGAGAAATGCAAGTAAACTATGGAAGACTCTCTAATAGTCAGATTTGGTTTTTATGGATCTAGAAGGCCCAACAGTATTGCTAAGAACACTATGTAAATTCGTAGTGGCTTCCTAACCCAGAAGCCTGGCTCTTCATCAGCTTACCCGTCATCCATTACTAGGTGTCAGATGTACAAAGGTACACACATTCTTCTGCCTCTACCTCTGTCTACTTCTGGAGCCTTAGCTACTGCCTTGTATGGGTGCTAAAGGCATGTGGTTCTCGCCGGAACCTTTCCTCCCAAGGCTGGTGCATGATCTTTCTCTGGAGGAAGAACCTTTCTCTCTTTGTAAGACTCAGAAGAACCCCACCCCCACCACACCGTTCATTGTGAGGAAGCACTTCAGAGCCAAGCTCAGCGCTCAGCTTCCTGTGGTATAAGATCCAGAAGTCCCGAGAATTTATGATGTATCTGAGAAAGACAAATTAAATAAAACATTTAAAAAAGGAATACATACCGCCCTTGAATAATAGATCTGGGAAGTACAAAGACATGAGTGGAGTAATGGGAACAGGAAATGGAGGGAATGGGAAAGGTGACCGCCATTGTGATGGTAGGATGACTGCACAAATCCCCATCTCTAAGGCATTAGTGGTCTGAAGCATCTACAGTGTGGCTGTCTGGGGAGAGAGCTTTTTGAGCACAGCAAACAACCAACCAACAAAATTGCTCTCCTGTGAGAACCTCCATGCATAATTGATAAAATTCCAACCACTTGGGGAAATCGATCAGTTTGTCTCCTCAGTAGTTTTTCTGTAGATAAACATTTATTTTCTATTTGAACTTGTGAGAATCTAAACATAATTTTAAGAACAACTTTCCTTTGTCCCCTACCTTCCCACAGCACTTTCCAGGGCCCTTTTTTGGCTGAATAGTTCTGAATGGTCAAGCAGGAATACCATTTATTTATTTATTCTTCTTTTTTAAAATTAATCATTTCATTCATTTACATCTCAAATGATACCCCACTTCCTGGTTACCCCTCCACCAACCCACCATCCCACATCTGCCCTCCCTCCTCCCCTTTGCCTGTATGATAGTGCTCCTCCACCCACCCACACTCTCCTGCCCCACCACTCCAGCATCCTCCTACACCCAATTCTCCCAGAGTATAGACCACCAACCGAGGAATACCCCCTTCTTAAGTCACCAGGATCAACTTTTCTAAGTTCCCTGCCACTGCATCTGGCATTTACCCTCTGGGACCTCTCCCCATCAGCATCTCCCCCAACCCCTACCCCAACACTGTGTCTTCTCTTCCTGATCAGACTTAGTTTCTCTTCCATTCTTTTATATCTGTTCTGGTTTTCCTTTAGTGATGTCTCTAAAATACTCTCAGGAATTCTCTTTGTGTCAGATGGGCCCGGAAGGAAGGAGTGGTCTTCTAGGACCTTTGCCTCTTCTTCCACACCTTGCATTTGAACAGCTACATTTCTGGTATGTCCTCACTGAAAGAAAAGTCTCAGCGGAGCCCTGGGTATCATTTTTATGAATCTTTACTGCCTCTGTATTAACTGGTTACACTCAGCTTTGGGGGATGAGTACTCTTGACGATTAAAATTTAAAAAAATAATTCACTCTTTTAAAAATATAAATCAATGTGATATTCTCTTACCACCATTTTATATTTATTTATAAGTAGTTTTGGAAGTAACTATTAGGAATGCTTTTGCATCTCTAATCTCTTTCATCTAAAGATATGATAATCTCTTGTTAAAAATATGGATCAGACCTCTAAATACATACATACATGCACACACACACACACACACACACACACATATTTAAATCTGTCTTTTTCTCATTCTCTTCTAATTTGTTTCTTTCCATACATCAAAACATTATGTGTCAGAAAACAGTTCTGTTTTATTTCATGCAAGTGTCCGACCCTAGGACACATTGAGCTGCATTCCTTGAACAGGAATGTTGAAGGTTCTGAGTTACCTAATAATGCCATTTAATACTCACTGACTGGGGGTGTGGCCGACCTCACTCACTCTGCTGTCAAGCTTTGGTATGATAAGTGTTAGGGAATATGTGTACTCGTGTCTATGGATTTTTAGAGAAAGTCTTACTTAGTACCTGGATCCTTATATATACTGGGTTGTGGATAGCTTATTTTATAGGGTGGGTGGGGGTCTTACTTTCATATTTAAATTTTTACCAGATAATAATTGTCCATGGTTTAAAAGTCAGATAACCTTTAATTGCTCTTGTCCTGCCTGTCCCCTTCCCTCTCCACCTATGACAGTCCCTGTTGACTTTGGGCCCCCTACTTCTCTCCCGTTTATCTTTACCATCTCTATATGATGATCAGTCTGGTACTTCTAGATTTTTTTTCCCCTTTTACTGAGTGCAAAAGATGATGATTTAGCCTCCAAATAACCTTGTGTCCTAACACCATTGTGTCAAACACTATTAAAACATTTAATTATGTCCAAAAGGAAAGACTTGATTCTACAGTCTTAAGGAGAAATATTTTAGGGAGGAAAATAAAACCCCTTGCATGTTCATAGTGCATGGCCACAGAATTGTTCTATAAACAAATGATTAGGGCCTGAACATGTGGCTCTGTATGAATTTGAAAGGCTAACAATGACAGCAGTGGCTTTGATTTAGATTTGCTCTAGTATTAAAATAGTGCACGAGACATATTTACATGTTGATGTCTTATCCGTTGGTGTCTTATCCCGGAGTGAGTTTGGCTGTCTTTAAACCCTTGTCAATTAGAGTCCTTTTTTTTTTTTTTTTAATCATTGGATATTATATTTACATTTCAGATTTTATCCCCTTACCCCACTCCCCTCCACTCCCCCCCACCTAGTAACCCCCATCCCATCCCCTCTCCTGCTCCTTCTATGAGGATGTGCTCCCACCTACCCCTTCACTCCCACCTCCCCACGCTCGAATTCCCCCCCCCAACCCCTGTCAGTGTTCAGCTTTTATGGTACCAAGGATCTCCTCTCCCACCTATGCCTGACAAGGGCATCCTCTCCTACATATTCAGCTGGAGTCATGGGTCCTTCCTTATGTGCTCTCAGGCTGGTGGTTTAGACCCTGAGAGCTCTGGTTGGTTGTATTGTTGCTCTCCTCATGGGGCCACAAACCCTTTCAGCTCCTTCAGTCTTCTCTCTCACTCCTCTATTGGGAACCACTTGTTCAGATCAATGGTTAGCTGTGAGCATCTGCCTCTGAATATGTCAGACTCTGGCAGACCTCTAAGGAGACAGCTACATCAGGCTCCTGTCAGCATGCACTTCCTGACATTCACATCAGCGTCTCATCAATTAGAGTGTTAAACACCAAACATTTTATAGGAGCAGAGGTGAAAGTTCATCTCTACTTAAAAGAATAAATGTGCTAGAGACAAACTGTTCTGAGAGTCCCAGATTTGTATGAAAAGCTCACCAGGGAAAAATAGCAATTCCCTCAGTGTGAGAGAAGGGAGCACTGTATTTTAAGATAATTGGAGACTGTCTTTTATGTGTTCTCTTTGGTTTAGTTTTGATTTCACATACTTTAATTTGTGCCTATCTCTTAATTTTTTTCTCAATGTATTCTAAATAACATAAAACACTTCTGAGACCCTCATTACCACCTGTGAATTACCTTCTGCTGTATCATTGGATGCAATGTTTCTTGTCAGTCGTAAGAAAGAAGTGTCTTTGAGCAGGCTATTATGTTTTAGCAACTCTACACAGTGGGAATTCTCCAAGTTCACATTTGGTAAATTCAAATACAATGTAGCGAACGCCTGTGGATGACTATCTTAAAGTGTCCTTCCTGTCCTTTGTCTTTTTCTTCTTTCCTTCAAGAAAGACAACATTTTCAGGAATGTTTTTTAGTCCTTTAGCTTTTATTCATGCTTTCTATTGTTTCTACTTGTAGCTTGTCTGAATGTTGGCTTAAGCCGCACTCTCTGCAGCTTCAGTAGTCAGAAGTGGTCGAGCTAAGATGCACGCCTTTATTTGCTGTAAACCGTGAGGGTACTGATACACTCCACCTCTGTTTCCTTTTGCAAAGGTGCTGAGACGTGAGCTAAAGGAGAAAGAATATTCTGTGCTCAATGCCGTAGATCAAGCTCGAGTTTTTCTGGCTGATCAGCCAATAGAGGCCCCTGAAGAACCAAGAAGAAACCCACAACCAAAGACAGGTGAGTGTGGTTCATTTCTATGTCATAAGAAACTCATGTTCTAGGGGACAAACAAAACCAACCAAACAAGCAGCCTTTTTCTTGAAGCATCAAGCATGGACAAATAACAACCTGTTGCATCTGGATATTTAGCTTAAAATGAAGCAGGAACTAACGTCTTTATTAGGAAATAGCAATTCTTCCCATAGTAAATTTAAGAGAAAATGTAGCACATTATCTTGGGGCCAACATATCATTATTAAATTTTGCAGTGTTGCTAATAAAAGTTTTATGGTATATTTAAAAGCAAACAAACATATAGAACTGGGGATATGACTCAGCACTTAAGAGCACTGGCTGCTCTACCAGAAGACCTGGGTTCCAATCTCAGCATCCACATGGTAGGTCACATTCATCTCTAACTCTAGTCCCAGGAGATCTGATGCCCTATTCTGGCCTTCAAGAACACTGTGTACACACATGGTATGCAGACATAATATACAGGCAAAATACCCATACATGTCTTGTAAAAGTAAATAAATCTTCAAAAAGCATGTTGTTCAAACTGTTTTTCCACCATTCATTTTACCTGGGGCAGGCAGGTAGTCAGAGTACCTAACTATCTCGTAGTGACTTCTTGTAAGGGGATGCAGTGGGAACCCCTCCCCTCACTGAAGCTGGAACTATAAATGTATAAGTTACCTCCCTACCCCACCCCACCCCACATAGAGGGCATTCGGTGTCTTTTCCACTATTAACTTTATTTTTGGCTCTTGCTCCGTCACTGTCTGTGGAAGCAGCCAACTGGGAACTCAAGTCCCATGGAGCCTCCTAGTGCTGGTCAAACTAAGTCACTCACAATTATTATTTCTGTCTTTGGAAAGTAAGCTTTTCTGAAGGTCAAGAAGAACGTCTTGGCTCTTTGCTTCACTGGGCCCTATATCTGGGGATCCAACTAACATGGATTGAAATTATTAAGGAAATAATTTGCATCCGTATTAAACATCTACATACATTTTCTCATATTGTTATTGCATAAAAGCTACGGTGGGACAGCTGCTTACCCAGCATCGTCTGTATTTTATTCAGTGTTTTAAGTAACCGAGACATGACTTAAAGTATACCGAAGGCTGTACTTAAGAGGCTATATGCAAATACAATGTAAATTCATCTGAGAGACTTAAACCTCTGCTGTCCTTTGCTAATAACAGATAAGAGTTTCCTGTTACATATGTATTATTTATATACCCAGAGCATGTACATGTGTGTGCAGTGCCTGCATACTGCTGTTAAATCTGGGTTCTCAGCCTTTTATGTATGGTCTTGGGATAGTTTTTAGGCAGAAACAGCTGCTGCTTTTCTTTTTTCCGTTTATGAGTTGAGGTCTCTCATCCTAGAGCTCTGGTTATACTAGAACCCACTGTAGACAGGCTGCCTTTGAATTCACAAAGATACACCTCCCTCTGCCTCCAGAAAGGCACCACCATGTCCAGCTGCAGTCCTTACTTTCATTAGCGTTTGTCTCCCTGTATTGTTCCATCCTGTATTTGCAATGTAATATTGCTCATACATTATCTGCCCCTCACTTTAGTCTGCTCCAAATGACGCGTGACTCTCAGAGAAAGTCCTTGTTCTTCTGATGAAAATTCCTCACTATTGTTGCGTCACATACAGGAGAAGCTCTTGGATCTAGCACGACGTTTAAATTGTAATCAAAGCTGTCCTGAGTACTCTTATCGCCTCTTTAATATTTCTTCTGACTATTGTCTTGGTTCTAGTTTGTGCTTGAGTGACAGAGTGATTGTGGAACTGTGTTGTCATGGTTATGTCATATGTTCTTATTTTGTCTGTTTCCTTAAGAATCCTTTGCCCAAGAATGTTTTAGAGAGTTCTGATGTCCTTTAGGTACAGTGTTTGAATGGGTCCATAGAGATGAAACAGCCCAGATCTACCTAGGGCCCCAGAGGAAAATTACATGTTGGGGTTCCAGATCTACCCTCTTCACTGCTCCCAGATGCTTTGTGCCCTCTTTTCTTCAGATGCTAAAGTTCCCTTCTATACTCTGAGTTGAGTGTTCCCATTTTAGCAATACCTTGTATGTATGAGGCAGTGGGTTAGATTCATAAAGAACCCTACGTAAGGTATAAGGTATGAGATAAAGAACTAGCCTTATTTATTATTCTGCCTTTGCCTACAGTCTCCTGCAGGAACGTGTTTATTAACTGTTTAGTTAATAATCATTTACCACCAAATCCTAAATGAACCAAAGTATAGAAAGTTCTTTGGAACATAACTCATCTCCTCAGATCCTTCAAATCTGAGTCTCTAGAGCAGATCTGAGCTTGCAGAAGCTGATGGTGAGAGTAAGGATGGGTGGTGGAGGATTGATTTTTCAGATGAAGTGAGATCGGACTCCAACTACTTAGAGCAAGTAACCAGGACTTGTGGAGCTCATGTCCTGTAGTGATCAGTAGCCTTCTGCTCCTTGTCTCCTCTTTCCTTACAGTTCCTGAGCCTGACCTTAGACATTCTGTCCTCCAGGTTGTTTAGACAGGAATTCTTGGAACTTATATGGGATTCTTTGTTTTCATCACCAAATCCAGTCCTTCAGCAAGTTCCCTCATTGCTACACGGGAACTCCAGCAGAAGCCCGTACCAGTACATCTTGTTCCAAACCAATATCACCTCTCACTGGATGACTGACTGTCCCTTCAGCTTGGCTCCCTCCCCTGCTGCCCCTTTTAAGTATTTTCTTCCTGCAGCAACTGAATAATAATAATGAACAAGTGAAAATGTGAGCAAGCTGACTTCATGCGAGCCTCCCTGGGAAGGCTTGTAGCGGCTGGCTCTCTTTATCTCCACTCTGGCCTCTCAGTTGCTCCCATTCTCATTCTTGTGTCTGCTATCCTGGCTACATTGCTATTTCTTGAACATTTAGGATTGCTCCAATCTCAAAACCTTTGTGTATCTCTTCCCTGTTTCTGGAACATTCCTGCTCCTCTCCTAGATCCCTATGCCTACTCCTACCACCACTATCTTCTCACTCGTTCTCTTCCCACCCTCCCCTTCCTCTCTGCTTCTATCCCTCTCCCTATTTCTTCCCCTCCTTTTCCACTTGAGTCTTCATCCAAATGTCATGTCCTTAGTTCTTCCCAGTGTTGTGCCCACACGTGCACATGTGCATTCATATGTGCGTCCATGTGTATGTGGAGGATAGAAGTCAACATGGAATATTTTCCTCAATCATTTCTTACCTTGTATTCTTAGTTTCCTACTATAAAGGATCTCTATCACTTGGCTAGACTGAGCTGCCGGCAAACTTGGGGGTCACTCGTCTTTACTTCCATAAGCATGTGCACTCTGATTATGTCTGTACAGAACCATGCTCAGCTTCTTAATGCAGTGCTGGGATCTGAACTCAGGTCCTCGTTTCTGTAGCTCGCACTCTTTCCACTATCCATCTCCTTCACTGATACATTTTGTAGTGTCTGGCATGTGATCGCTGCCTGTTACATAGTTAATGAATGAATGATTGTATCAGTAGAATACGGCTGGGGATGGGTAAGACTCCTAAGACACATTCCATAAAAAGAATTTAGGTTGGTTGCAGATGAAGCCTAAACACAAAAAGGTAAGAAAGAAAGCAAACACCACTGCCCTCATTACCCTGTGTTTGCCCAGGGTCTTGGTTGTATACAATTAAGGACGAGAGTTTGAGGGTCAGAGTGGAGACTGCTGTCCCCAAGCACACCCTTAAAATGAGGGAGAAGATAATTAGGTGAGAGGATAGCCATTTAAAACTTTAAAGGACACTTTTGTAGCTTCTCTCCTTTGCTCCTAGACTCAGGATTTTCCTCATTTCCCATTTCCAGATGAAGACATCCGGGGCTTAGCAAGAGAAAAAATGTTACATCAGTTTAACTTTATGAGATTTTTTTTTTTTTTGGTTCGCTTTGGTTTTTCCAGGAAGCGTTTTCCAACCCTATCTTTCCATGATATTATTTTCTGTAATGGTAGCCCATTTTACCTGCTGTTAAAAGTAAATGGAGGGAAATTATCCATCATAGCTTTTATCCTTTTTTTTTTTTTTTGTTTACTGTGACTTATGTGCAACCGCTATCAGAACCAGAGACTGTTTGAGCATTAGTCATCCTGAGTAATAGTAAAGTGCCTTGTGTTGGAGGCATTAGTGCTAGCCTAAGCCATCTATGGCTTTTAGTTCTATTTAATAAACAGTTTTTGAATACTCCCGGTACATTATGCCCTAGGGTACAAAGATAGATTCATCTCTTTTTAATTCTAGAAAATGTTTTTCCATCGTTTTTCTTTCAAATGTCTTTTTCTCTTGCAAGCCCCATTCCCCTCATTTCATTTTTCTGTTATCAACGTTATTAACAATTAGTGTTGCATGTATTTTCAAATGTTTAAAAAGCAGCACCACCCAACATTATCGTGTCGGGGTGCACATGCATATGAGTGTCTGCAGAGGTTAATGTCGGGTATCTTTTTTTAGCTGTGCTTTATCTCCTTTTGAGACAGAGTCTCTCATTTTTACCTATAGCTCTCAATCCAGCCGTGGTGCCTAGCTATTGTGCCCCAGGTATCCATATGTCTCTGCCTCCCTGTAAGTAAGATTACAGGCATGTAATACTACAGCTGGCTTTTTACATGGGTGTTCTGGAGATTGGATTCAAGTCATCGTGCTTGCATGGTACATATGTTACTTACTGAACCATCAGCCTGTGACCCATATGATCTGTCTAAAGACCAGAATTCACATTTCTTTTGAATGGGATCTGGGCTTCTCCTGCCTTGGAAGGTTGAGCCAGAAACCTGACATCAATGTTCTACCTGACCCTGTCTCATGCCACACACACACTCGGTGTTCCATGCTCTGTGTCATCCACCGGTCACCAGACGTGTGCTTTCTGCAGCAATGACCTGCCTTGTCTTACTGTTTACCTTTTCCACTCATGATCCCTCTACTCTGTTTTCCAGCTCTCTCCTCATATACTGGCAGAGCACCTGCTTGCTCTACCAAACTCCCTCGAAAGTTCAGTGACTTCTTAAATAATTTGTTGACAGATTTCTTGTGTGATCCCCTAGCATCTTCTCATCAATGAAATCATGCCACCAAAGGCTGGGTCACGTGCTTAGCCCTCCCTGGGGCCCCACTGACTTCCTGTCTATTGAGAATCTGAAGAAGTGACTTGAACATGTACAGTAGATACAATAAGCAGAACATAGAGACACCACTCTGGGCTTGGGCAGAGCTGTCAGGTACTTTCTCAGAGACACAGACTCACGCTTCAGACAGGTTGTGAGAACTTGAACTCCATGTCCTGTGAATTGCAAGCAAGTAACCAGGTAGAAGTGACAAGGCAGGAACAAGGTTGACAGGAATGACCACAGCCAGATGACAGCAATGAAGAGAAATTTAACAATACAGATACTAGATAAGACCCTGTTAAATCTGAAACTATGAATTGCTGTTTATTTCCGATGGCAGAAGGAGTAAGAAGTCTTACTGTATTTTAACAAATTTCCTTCCAAAGAACCATAAAGAAATTGAGTTAAATGGGTATCGTGTAATTATGTGGAAAACTCAGCTACCGGAACAACCTACAATGTTTAGAAATAATTCAAGTAAATACGACTCTTTAGTGCAACTAAAGTTGTGTTAGTAATTGTAGGAGATTTAGAGAGCTTTGTGTTCAGTGTTCTTGTCTGAATGGCATAGAAGTAATGTCATTTAATCTATGCTATTGACACATTTTTCCTTTCAATGCAAATTGCTTTTAGTTGATCATTATCATCCAGTTTATAATGGGATATACATTTCTTATCATTTGTGTTGTTTTTCCTATGTTTTAAACTGCTTTTGTATTCACTCTTTGAACCAGATGAATGTGTTAGACAGATTATAAAGTTACCATTTATCATTTAAAAAAAAATGCTAGGGCCAAGAGCATCTTGCCTGGCCGACCAAGGTCATTGAGATAATCAAGGGAAGATGCAGAACCAGCATTAAGCTTGTGTTTATTGCCCTTCCCTCACCCCTGGGTTTCCACTGGCTTTGGGCCTGTTCCTGTAATTTCACCTCCTTCATCTCTGCTCATGTGGAACCCTCTGGCCGCTGACCTCCTAGCTCCTTCTTGACTCCTGTGTCAAGAACCTCTTAGCCTTGCACACATATATTTTTTGGCTCTTCTTTGTGCTGCCAACTTCCCTTGCTGTTCTCAGAGCTGCATCTGAATTGCTATACTGTGTCAACGATCTGTGCACTGTATATCAGGGGCAGACTCTGTCTCCCCAACCCCCATTCTCTAGAGATAGCCAGTGAATATGGGATTTTCCCAACTGCCCATCACCACCAATAATAATTACTAATGTATCATAAGACGGTATGTTTTTTGTTCATTAATTTTCCCACAAATCAGCGTTAAAAATAATTCTGCCTAAAGTCTTTCTGTTACTGTGGCTACAGTGTCCTTCTTTTCTGAGAATGGCTTGTTTTGTCCTAGGCTAGTCACCTTTGCTTCATTTAAATGACATTCACAAATAGTCATAGAAAAATATAGTTCTTAATGTAATGTGTTTATGTATGTATAGTTAGTTATACGTCAGGTATATGTTAGTGCTCTGTGCACGTAACTAGTTCAATGTGACTGGACCAGGAGTCAGATCAGTGTTTCCTCCTTGTGTCTCTGACAGCTAGCTATGTGTATAAAAAACATTTGTTATATCTCAGAGTAATGCTATATTTTTTGAAATACCAAACGCAACAATAAAATGTTTCAGAAGACTGAATACCAGCAGTGTTTCTCTCTTTTGGGACTCCTATATTGTACGATATTGGTGCTAACTGATAATTAGTAGGACAAGGCCCAGATCAGTGTGGATGGTTCCACCCCTGGGCTGGCGGACCTGGGAGCAACTAGAAAGTGGGTTGACCAAACCATAAGGACCAAGCTAGTAAACAGTATTTCTCCAAGGCCTCTCCATCAACTCCTACCTTCAGGATCCTGCCCTGACTTCCTTCAACAATGAAGTGTGACTTTAGAGTTGTACACCGAAGTGAATTCTTCCTGCCAAGTTGTTTTGTGTATGGTGTTTTATCACAGGAATAGAAACCCTAAGACAAACATTGTATCTGACAGAACACCACTAGGCTTGGTGTGATAGGCTGAAGGACGATTATCCTTTTGGAGACCTAAAGACATATTTCAGAATTTAAATTACATTGTAATTCCATGTCAGCTCATTTTATGGCAGCAATGACAAACTTGTGATTTGTGACAATGAGTGACAGTAGGGAATTGTCATAGAGTTTAATAGAAGGTCCTTTTGTATGGCTTCTCCAAGTAACTTAGGGTTCCATTGTTTCCTTGTAGCCAATAAAATGGGGCCAAATTACACCTTACCTAACAGAAATAATTAGGCTATTAAACTGGCAGGTGGTTTTCCCCCTTGAGGCTTTTTGTTTGTTTGTTTTGCAAGTAACAGATTTATCGATTCAAATCCCTTCATTGTAAGCGGTAGAACCACATGCTCCTAACAGGCTTCCTTGCTTCCCCACTCTTAGGCCCTGGGCCCCATAACAGGGCCACAGGAGGAGCAGGGATGCAGCTGGCAGCAGCAGTAGAATGCCACCCAGGAGCCTGGCCTTCCTGGCTTCTTCTCTGCTGGTTTTCTTTTTCTTAGCTTCGCTCTTACAAGGGGAGGGGAATAGACTGTGTCTCTTTACAACTGTAGTCTCTTGAGGAAAGCCTTCCCCTCATTTAGGCTGAGTAACAGAGAATGAGGTTTTCTAGAATTGGTAGGTTCCTATTATAACCATAACTACTCATAGAGAACAGGCCTGTGATTGATGAGAGATGTTACATAGATCCTCATAGCCAACCAGGACTTATCAGATGCCAGTACCAGGCCAGGATCTATCCTAAGAAGCCCCAGAGCAAGAACTCTGAAATAACAGTGTTTTCTGCACCATTTTCAGAGAGGGACGTTTAGGATGATCAGTTCATAAGTGTATGTAAGTCAGGCGCCAAGATTTGTGTCACTGTGCTTGCTGCCTGTAACCTCTAGAGCTTGGAATCTACTTCTATCCTCATTAGTATTTCTGTATATTGAGTAGAAATAAGATTCTCTTTTCCTTTAGGAAACTTGCAGCATAATTAAATGCATATAGTTCTTCTTTGTACCCGCTGTTTTACTTCCCATCCTAAAATCCCACTCTGCTTAATAGAGTCACACACCAGTTCACTGATTCCGTCACCAAGGGAATAGGTGTTTAGGCAATATTAGAATTTGTCTTTTTAATTTTCACATAAAAAGTTGAAGTATAAGTAATTGCTTTCAGGCCCGTGGAGCACAGCAATAATTTAATTAGCTTCCCAAGTCCAAATTAGATGGGTAAAGTTGAAATGCATGAAAGGGCATGGAAAAATATGTTACTTGCTTTCTCAGTGTACTTAACTACAGAGCAATACCCAGATCCCCCCCGCAATTGAGGTTCTGTAGTGTTCATGTAGATATAGTAATCCAGCCTTGAACTGAAGAAGCCCCTCGATTGGGCAGAATTTTTTAAAAAAGCAAAACTTCTTTTAGTGGTCATGAATATCACTGCAAGAAAATTCTGTGTAAGTAAATAAGTCGGCACTCTTTCTATTGAAAACAGAAGTTGGTGTTACGGACAAGCATGGTTTTAATAAACTGCTTGCCAGCTGCTACTTTCCCCAGCCAGTGTTGTGACCATCAATAAATAAAACACATTTGCTTCATAAAAAGATACAGGGACACTTTACAGGGTTATGTTTTATGGGGATCTACATCTGGGATGTCACTTTCTGTTTTTAGAATAAAGGACAGGAAAGTACTATAGCCCTTGAGCAGAGCGTGGTGCTTTTTGTAATTGTTTCTTGGTTTTGAAGATGGAAGGCCAGTAGAGGCATAGATGTCCCTCTTCAGTTAAACTCGTTTTTTTTTTTTTTATTTTAGCAGAACATAAACATGAAAGCATATTTAAGTTCTTCAATAAGAGTGACTAAGCTCAAGTAGAACGCTCCTGAAATTTCTGGCTTATAGATCACTAGCTTCTGTGTGTAGCAGAGAACAGGCCAGTGTGTGTGTGTGTGTGTGTGTGTGTGTGTGTGTGTGTGTGTGTGTGTGTGTGTATGTGCATGTGTTTAGTTGGAGGGCAGGTTGTGGGAGGTTATCTTAATCAGGATTTTTATTCCTTCACAAAACCTCATGACCAAGAAGCAAGTTGGGGAGGAAAGGGTTTATTCAGCTTACACTTCCACATTGCTGTTCATCACCAAATGAAGTTAGGACAGGAACTCACACAGGGTAGGAACTTGGAGGCAGGAGTGGATACAGAAGCCATGGAGGAATGCTGCTTACTGGCTTGCTTCCCCTGGCTTGCTCAGCTTTCTTTCTTATAGAACCCAGGACTATCAGCCCAGGGTTGGCCCCACCCACAATGGGTCCTTCCACCTTTATCACTAATTGAGAAAATACCTTACAGCTGGATCTCATGGAAGCATTTCCTCAAGGGAGCCTTCTTTCCCTGTGATAACTCCAGCTTGTGTCATGTTGACACACAAAACTAGCCAGTACAGTGGGCATGAGTCTGAGTAAGCCAGTGACTACAGAGAACAGAAGGCAGCATTGGGTGTCTTTCTCTACGGCTTCTTCACCTCAGTTCTTGTTCTGTCCACTGAACCTGGAACTAACCATTCAGTTCAACTCTCTAGTCAGTGATGCAGGGGTCCTCTGGTCCTCAGATTCAAACTCAGATCTTCATGCTCTTGTCCCAGGTATTATGTCTAAACCATCTCCCCAGCCCTACCTACTGCTTTGCTTATTTTCCTTCCTTTTGGCTGGTAAAAAGGAACAAAGATGTACTAAGAGAACTATTCATTCCTTTAGCAATATTTACTGAGTGTCTACCTCATGCCTGGGGGTATTAGAGATCCTGGGAGTACATCTGAGAGCATGGTGAATTCTTTGTCCTGCTGACACCAAATATTGTCTCCTGGCCCCAGTGACCTGCTTATTGTTGTCCAACGTGACAATGAGCGAATCATAAAACTGTTGACAGCAGGAGGTCATTCAGGGAGTCACAGCTGCGGAGAGTCTGGAGTTGGCTCTCTGATTGCCAGCACAAGCCTCCGTTGTCTGTTCAGGTTCTCCCTGTCTTCCCTGCTCCTGCCCTGGGTGCTGATGTAATTAGTAGTTTTCCACTGCTTTAGCCTTAGCTCAGCATGCTGTTGCTGTCTTTGCTTACATCTGAGAGCATGGTGGAATTCCTTGGCTATTTTGCAGGAAGAATAAAATCTCAATGACCACCAGTGATTTTCTTTTTTTTTTTTTTAAAGAAAATTTAATTTAATTTTTTGTTTTTTACTTAGTCACATCTTAGTCACTTTATATCCTGCCCACTGCTTCCTCCTGGTTACTCCCTCTCCCACAGTGGTTCTCCCATTCCCCATCCCCCATCTCCAGCCAAACACCAGTGATTTTCTAATCAGAATTGCCCCCACTGAGATCCCCAGGCCCTCAGGGCGGTTGACCCTCCTGTCTGTTTCCTCATGCTCCTCAGTAAGTTGCCTTTTGAAATTTTGGAAGATATTCTCTACCTCTCTTTTCTTGGACATTTTGTTTTTTATATCCTTTCCTCTCATTCCTCTTTTTTTCCTCTCAGATTTGGTGTAACCCTTTAGCCTATCCTCATCGAAAGATGTAGTTTTCGCATCTGCTGGGTGATCAGCTCTAAGTAGCCTCTACTAGTTTGTCAACCTTATAATTTACTAGATGAGCATAATTAGAAGTCCTAATCAGCTGAGGGCACTTGATATTCTTGTGATTTGGTCCATAATGAACTATTGCCATCTGTCACCTACCAGACTAGAAATGGACAGGGTCCTCTTAGCCACTGATGGAACACTTTAGAGAGATTAAGTTTACTTTAATTATTTAATCAGGAGACTCGGGAGTGGAGATAATATATTCCCTAGTATTTTAATCAGAAACACCTTTTGATTATGAGGAGAGGGGAGTGGTTGTAAAGAGAGAGAAAGATACTGAAAGTATGAACATCAGTAGACAGACGCAGCCCATCATTACTGCCAGCTTCCCAAGGAGTGTGACCTTTTGGTTCCTCTACTCAGATAAAACAGAAGTATTTAGAGAGACACAGTAGGAAGAGGAGAGTATACAGCCAAGACACGAGTGTGGGCTGGAGTCAGATTGAACTATCTTTAAAACACTTGTGTGCGCGCGTACACACACACACACACACACACACACACACACCTTTCAATAGATGTAATTTGCAACAAGATTTAAAAGATTAAGCCAAACTTAAAAGTGAAGTTTATGAGTTAAGTAAAATAATAACTAGTTTACTTGTTCCTTGAACCCTGTAGGATTTCCTTTGGTAGAGGAAATTGCAGAGTAGTTTTAGGATGTACACTAATAGATTTGGGCATGAAACACGAGTGTTAATACAGTGAAATCCAACATCAGAAACATCCCCGCCCTCCCCCACATAACCATAGTTCATTTGCTTATTCATTCTTTATTAAGCATCCTCCTTTGAGATATCTTTTGTAGATCGTACATTATCTCTGTATACAACTTTGGTGTTATCAGTTCTGTTGAAATTTCTTGAGTCTCAACTATGCAAGCAGGAAAGGCCAATCAGATCCCAGATCGAATCTTCTTTTATGTCCATGTCCCCTTAATTTAATCCCTCATTCCATGTTCCTCGTTCCACTCAGAAGCACCAAAAGAGAGTGAGTAAGTCTTTTTTCTCTTGAACTCTAGTGGTCTAATCAGCTGGGATTATAGGAACAATCTCTTGAGGAATCCAGATCTCCTAGACTTAAAACTAGAACTTTCATTGAAAACCTACTGTGTGGTCAGTCTGTCTGTCTGTCTCTGTCTCTGTCTCTCTCTTTGTGTGTGTATTTTATAAACTGAGTTTCCAAAAAATAAGAGTGAACAGCATCTAGGATAACATATCCTGTTAGAACTCTCCTAATCTTTTCTTACAACGAATTGTATAGCAACAAAGTACTACTTGCAACCGTTTTCTTTGTCATTGCTAACATTAACCTTTCATGTATTGATAAAGTATAAAAGACTGCAAATTAATGCAAAAAAAAAAACCCACATAATACAACTCAGATATTGGGAATGACCATATGTTAAATGACTTTTGAAGGTTTACATTGAAGAAGTAGCTCTACATGGGCTTTGCGAGGGGCTGGGGAAATGAAGTGGACATTTAGAAATGACGGTTAATATTGTTTTTATAAAGTAAAGCTAAAGTATTCACTGCAAGTCACTGACAGACCGGTCACCTGTCTTGATTCTTAACCAAGATAGAGAGGGAATAAATGCTTGTGACGTAAATATTTAGAATCAGTAGCAGCTAAATCAATACCAAAATTAAGAAAAAAATATGATAAAGTTAGGGAATCATCCTTAGCAATAAGACCAGAGTGATTCCAATAAATGACTGTCATTATTTTATAAAAGAATTATTTTTAAATAAATATTTTCACAAGCATACAAAAAGAGAATGTCTACCTTTCTTAAAATAAACACCAAGAGTAAAGTGTTTTCCTAGACTAAGAAGAGAAAAGAATTCCATGGGGTTTACTCTTGGAAGGACAGAGATGAACAAGTCATGCCACGTGCCATGTACTTAAGCCACGGGCATGCACAAGACAGAGGTGGTTCTGCTGCCTGAGTCTGGGCCTGGCTCCCAGCCTGGTCTGCTTTCCGCCCTGTAGTCTTGTTCCCATGGTGTAACGTAGCCTGTTGTACGTGCAGGACAATCCATGAACACACTTGAAGAAATATAAAGATTTACTGAGCTTTTCTCTCCTCCTTTCCATGTAGCCCAGGCTGGCCTCAAACTTCAAGGGCAGAGATTACAGGCATGTGCCACTAATTTCAACTTTTCCCCTTTGGGTCTTCCTAAAATCTGTAGCACAGTGTAGACCGTACTATTTAAAATCACAGAATAAAAATAGAAAACAGAGAAAATATCCATCACGTATGGTGGGACATAGAATATATAATCAGATGAATCCACGCATGTAAAGAATCTGATTTAAATATAATTCTACCTTCAGATTTTGTGCGGTTTGATCCCCAGGCCTGAACGTGGAGGGTGGAGAGGATGGAATGGTAGTATCCAATCAGGTGTACACAGACACGGGCGGGAAGGCCAGTGACATGGAAAGAGCTCTTCTGGCCTTGGAATTGCAGGCAAATGTATTTGGCTTTGTCCTTCTGTTTCTCCTCTCTGGCATCAGCCCCTGCTCTGTTTTCAAATACAAATTAGAATGCTCTCTTATCACTGGGCTCCCAGGCCTCCTGTATTGAGTGGCCCTGTTGTACATGGGATTGACACATCAACCCAGTGGAAGGGAAATGTGTCTTCAGCTGCAGGACCAGAGCATCACTGTTTGTATTCCATTAAGCTAGGCACGCTCTACTGACAGATACTGGGACCACTGGGGCAGCATGGGCATCTCTCCAGGAATCTCCAGCTTGATGGGCCAAATCACTATGCTTTACTGTGGGTCTCTGATAGCGGCTTCTAGAAAGGACCGGCTGGAATCAGCTCTCTGCAGGGTTTCTCATACAATATTATGCTTTAGAATGACTGGTTAAGATGCTTCTCCACCCAGCGCTGCAGAATTTACCACAGAAGCTTTTGATACTTTAAAAGAACATTTTATCCATTGCTTTTCAAATGAGAAGATTTTGTTTTTAAAGAATGCATTCTTTAAGCTCTGTATTCTTTTCCCTGTAAATCTTTTCTGCCTCTTTGGACTTTTTTCTTTTCTTTTTTCCTTTTTTCTCTTTTTTCTGCTTTGTCTCCTCAAATTGCCCTAACTTGATATTTTACATATTGCTTTGTTTTTACATGCCTCACAAATGTGGATAATTTTGCTTTTGTTTGTTATTCTCTCTTGTTGGCTTAAAACAGCTTCTAAGACCTGCTGCAATGGGGGAACGCACTTGTGTTCTGACTCCATAGTGCTTAGTGGGCACAGGTCCTCTGTGGTAAACACGGTGAGTTTAGTGTCGAGCTTTGTTCCTCTACTGGTGAGCTACTTGAGAGGGGATTATATGATAAACCAAGTAAATAGAGGAACTTCCACTGGACAAAAACATGGCAGCCAATACGGGATGTTTGTCCCAGGATGAGGAAGCTGTGTGTGCCCCTCTGTGGGCTGTGTTATTTAGTGATTGACTCGGAAACAGTTTTTACTTCATCCAAGGGAAAGCACCGTGAGTAAGCTGTCTTGCCTCAAAATTTACAGGCAGAATCATTCATTCTTTCTTTCTCTCTCTCTTTCCCTCTCTCTCTCTCCCTCTTTCTCCCTCCCTCCCTCTCTCCCTCCTCCCCTCCCTTGTTTCCTCCCTCCTTTCCTCCCTCCTTTCCTCCCTCCCATAGACATTGAAACACAAGTGCTTAAAATACATTCTTCGAAAAGCCCCAGTAACTTATTAACCAGCGCAGGTGTAGCCCTCATAAAAGCTACCCCACCTCTCTTGAGGCTGCTGGGAATGAAATTTTCATCTCACACATAACATTTTACATTTGTGTAAAATATAAAATGCAAGTGTTATATTTAGCATTTTACAGATGTCTCAGAGGTATAAGGATTTAAAGGAGCTTGCCTCTTAATGGCACTCTGACTGTTTTCCCTCTCTCTGGAGTCTGGCTGCCCTGACATGCTGGTTACACTTGTTGACCCTTCTCTCTAGGCTCCCTGGCTTAGCATCCTAAGGTGGCTTTCACTTATTGTTAGTGAGTGTGTGTGCATATGGTGTGGTTTTTGGTGTGCATGTATGTGTGTGCATGTATGGTGCAGGAGGTGTGCATGTGTGTATGTGTGGTGTGTGTGCATGTATGGTGCAGGAGGTGTGCATGTGATGTGGGTATGGGTGTGTGCATGTATGTGTCTGCAGTATGGTGCGGGAGACGTGCATGTGTGTATCCATATGTGGTGTGTATGCATGTGTGTGCATGTATGGTGCGGGAGGTGTGCATGTGTGTGTGCATGTGTGGTGTGTGTGCCTGTGGTGTGGGTGTATGCATGCATGTATGGTGTGGGAGGTGTGCATGTGTATGTGTGTAGGTGTGTGTGCATGCGTGCGTGCATGCATGAGCTCCAGTCTGTTTGATGCTTTCCCTTCTCACCCTCGATTCTTCTACCCAGTAGTCACTTAACATCACTGATTCATGGTTGCTGTGCTCTTCAAAGGCCATTTGGTTACAGTCTGAGTATCAGTGTTTAAAATTTTCTGGAAAATTAAACAAACATGCATAGTCTGTCTTCTTTAAATTGTCTTTTCAATCACACTTAGATGAAGACAGATTGGGTGGATGTGAGGTTTAGGAATGCTGGCTTCAGTTCATTTTAGGACAAAGTCCATTTTGTGATTAAGCTGGATAAACTTTATTTTTTTCAAGGAAGCATTTTAAGGTGAAGTAGAAATTACTAGTGTAGTTCATACTAAAAGATGGGGTATTATTGCAGATAAAGACTTAGGGCGAAACATCTTAAAACATTTTCAGGGCTCCAGTGATGGGAGACTGCAGCCCTGCGGCCATTACATTTCAAACACTTGGTGCAGTATTCTGTACATTCTGAGACCTTTAGTATTTTATTATGGAGAAGCTTTGTGTTCAATGAGTTTGCCTAACCACAGGCGCATATTGGGAGGACTCTATTCATACTCAGTATAGGCTGGGGTGTGATACTTGGTAGGGCAGATCTAGTAAATCTAGTTTTGATTTCTAAGATTCCTTTTCAGCTTAGGATGGGTGTATCCACAACCCTACCTTAAGTACAGGAGCATCTGTCTACATGTCTGCCTTAGATGACCCTTCCTTTTGCTGTGTCTCTGTGTTTTTGATCTGCCTCTCTGTTTCTGGGGACAGTCAAGGAGGTGCACTCAAACCAGCTAGATTAAAAAGGGGATCCCCAAGTGTGGGGGTGAGAGTCCCAGACATTCCCATACCTGGTTGTTCTGCTTTGCGAGTCTCTCTGTGTGTCCAAATGTGTCCTTTTGTCCTTGTCTTGGGTTCACTGTTTCTGACCCTGGGCTTAGGACCAGCCTGACGTTGGTTTCTGTGGACATCTTTTCTTCACTTCTGAACTGTTGCTCTTTTTACTAGCCTTACATTGTGTGCATCCTTTCCATGGGAGAGGCTTAGTTTATTGCTTATACTCAGACTCCTGGCTCTGTTACATGTCAAGGATGGTCCTTGTAATCTTGCAGTCTTCCTAGTGATATGTGGATAAACATTCTGTTTCCGTATGTCTAGTCTTCAGGAAATGTCCTTTGTTAAACACGAACAAGCAAACAAATTTACGGATGATGAAGTCTGTAAGATGTCATATGCCTTGAACTTGTTCTTTAAGGAAACATGGTAGATTAATTTTTTTTTTTAACTTACAGCTATAATGCTAATTATGCTTCTAATTTTAATTCTTTGCTAGTTATGCTTCTAATTTCTCTTGAGAACAATGAAATGAAAAACTGTCTTTGGATTTTCACATAAGTAAATTTATGGTAAAGGAAAAATGTTTTCTTTCTTGAGTTATTATGGTACATTTCAAGGCTTATAAGTGTTACAGTATTAAAATTCAGAAGTCACTGAACATTAAACCATTTACTAATCTGAGCAACCATTTTACTTTTTGAGTGTGTATTTAGACTTAACTATGTCTAACTGGTATACACATATAGAGAATTTTTTTCCTCTGACCACTGTAACTTAGCCTTTGTATATATACACTAGTAACTTGTATATATAACACTAGTAACCCTTTGAATAGTAAGATTTAACTTGGATATGAAGAATGAATGTATAACGGAGCAGACACCCAAGATAAACCTCTCTTCTTTAATCACAGAGTTAACTCCTGAGGAGAGGGCCCAGAAGATCGCCAAAGCCATGCGCAAACAGTCTTCTGAAGTCAGAGAGAAGTGGGAGAGTCTCAATGCTGTGACGAGCAACTGGCAAAAGCAAGTAGGGAAGGCGTTAGAGAAACTTCGTGACCTGCAGGGAGCTATGGATGACCTGGATGCGGACATGAAGGAGGTCGAGGCTGTACGGAACGGCTGGAAGCCTGTGGGAGACCTGCTTATCGACTCACTACAGGATCACATAGAGAAAACCCTGGTCAGCACCGTTGCCTTTGACAAAGAATACTTAAGGAATGTGTTGCTGTTGCATAGAGCACAAATAAATAGACCAACATATAGAAATCATTATAAGGGATTATTATAACGCCCACTTCAGCTCCCCACCCAAGTCAGGAATTATGACAGATGTTTACCATATGTATTCTCTCCCAAAAAAACCCCACCAAGGTAGATTTATGATAATTTAGTTTGTTTAAACATTTTAAAAATCCTAATTGAATATTCCTAAATAGTGTAGATGAGGTTTAACCATTTAAAACAAGACAAAACCTCCTCTAAACTTTTTAAGTTTACTTTGTTTCCAGATATGCCTCCCATTTCATTTTCTTTTGTTTCCTATTCATTTGTTTTTTTAAAAAAAATCTGTTTATTTTATAATGATTCCCACAGCCTAGATTTAATAGAATCGTACCCCTGTGGTACAGCCTACAGGTTCTGTCTCCTAGAAACTGGTGGTTGGATTTAAAGGTTTAATAAAAAACCAAACTGCTTTAGTGGGAATTCTCATCTATAATTTCTATCTTATTGTCTGAGTAAATGGAAAATAAATTTAGTTATAAATTCCATTTGTAATCAGGAATTGCCCAAGGTTAAGGATATTAGTTCTATGGTGTAAATCGGCTTTGCTTACTCATTCTACACATTTTCAGGGCGGGGTGTCGGGGGAGTAGCAAAATTTAGGCAGCAAAAGACACAGATTACAACTTCAGAGAATGCAGGGTTTGTATAGTCATGAATCACACCAGAGGATGAGCACTGAGACAATCAGAAGAGATGAGTCCAACACTATCTATCAGGCATGGAGATTTTATTGCTAAGGGTACACACATCTGTTGTTCATAGACACTGGGTTAGCAGTCTTCCTTTATGTGAGTATGGCTGAGTGGAAAGACAAGCTCTGGGATATTAACGTAATACTCAGACCAGTTACATGAGTAAGCATCTGTGCAAATAGACAGAGGAGTAGCAATAGCTAGCTTTCTTAAGGCTTCTTCTTCTGTGCCAAGAACTGTTCTCAGTCAGTTCATGTGGATGTCTCTTTTAATCCCCACACCAGCAACAAGGTAAGGATTATTCACCCAGGCAAATCTGCAGTTGTTCAAGCCCACACAGCTAGTTAGGTCCAGAGTCTCTGTGATTTTAAATTGTCCTTCTCCTTCATTGCAGAGACCTTTTTCAATCTAATGTTTATAAATACAATCTTGACCAACTTTTGGAATTTAAACTGTCTAAAATTCAAACTTTTAAACTTTTAAATTTAAAACAAGTGTTAACAAAGAATATAGTGTTCTCCATTTCTGATAATAGATGTGTGTCTGCCTATTCTATAAATTAAGTAGATCTCTTCCAAAACCTACAGTATTCCAAAAAACATTTCCCTGGATAAATGTGAATTTAGAAATAGCCTAAGAAAAACATAATCATTAGCTTATCAGTGCATCTTTTTCAAATATTGGACATTTTGTGTATTTTTGCTATTTTTTTTAAATCTTGTGCATTCTGGGCAAATGTAGCACCATTCAGCTGTGTGCAAAGCCTTCTTTTTACTTTTTATTTTGAGACAAGATCTTGCTAGGGTATCTGGGCTAGTCTTGAACTCACTCCATAGCCCAAATAGACTTTAATCTTGCAGACTTTCTGCCTCAGCCTCCCATGTAGCTGGTATTACAGGCCTTTGACACCAAATCTGGCTTAACTAGTTTTTAAATCCTAGAAAGTCTTTCAGTGATTTACAAAATACAATTAGTATCAAAAATCAACAACTAAAATACCTCTGAATTTGAGTGGGAATTTACCTTTTTGAGTTTGAAAGTATCACATGATGGTTGGGGATAATTAGTGTTGAGAAAAATGAAAATTTGTATCTGGAGAAAAAACCCAACAGTTTGAGAATCGGCAGCCTTAATTAAAGGAATGACTTATCTCTCCAGCCAAATTCTTTTGTTCAAATCTACTTAAGTGGGAAGCTCAAAAAACAAAAGTAAAACCACAAAAACAAATAGTCTAATGGGAAAGAATAAATTGGATTAAATTACTTTTATATCTTAGGAAGTAAAAATTAAAAATTCAAGTCTCACTAAACCAAGTAAAATAAATTCAATGTATGTAATAATTCACATGTTCCCTAAAGTATATCCTCCATCTTCCTGAAGCTGTATGGGGAGCAAAAAACTAGAGACTAGAAACTGCAAAATATTAGTAAATACGTCAGAGCACTGCTGGAAAGTAAAATCTTTAGGAATAATGAAATATTTTCAGCTGCTAAAGCTATCTTTAATAATAATGCTGTTTTCCGTATATACACCTTCTGGTACCAGACGGGTTTGAGACATACACCTGCCAACAGTCTAACGAGCACCTTTGATAGGAGCAGATGTTTCTGTTTTTATAGCAGTGAGGGCTATGTAGACTCTTATTCTCTTATAGGAAAGTACAGTCAAAACATGATAAATTAGTTTTTTATACGAGAACACATGGTGGTTCTGAAAACCATTTATAACTCTGCTTATTCCAAGCCCCTTAATTTGGAACCTCTTAAAAGGCAAAAGGTAAACTTCCTTGATAGAAAGTTTCCTCATTGCCATAAAAACACCTTGCCATAAAAGAGAAAACAGAGCCAAAAAGACTTTCCTGTCAAATCTCTGTTCATGTTTTCACCTGTGACTTGTAACAGAAAAAAAAAATACAAAGCAAAACAAAATAGAATTTTTGCACAGTAGAAATATAAGCTTCTTTATTGTTCCTTAAAGTAAAAAAAAAAAAAAATCCTGTCTTGAAATTATGCGTGAAGTTATGATCAAATTCTAAAGCACCTTTACCATCTGTTGATATAAAATTGGTTGTTATCTAAAATTAGAAACCTATCAAATAGCATGTTAATTTTAAATTTTAATACCTAAAGCTAAAAGGATATTGATTTTAAATTATGGATGCAGTTTTAGGGTCTTTGAATTTAAATGTGAAAGAGAGTGTTCATATATCAAGCTTAAAAAAAAAAAAATCACTGTTAAAAGTCCCTGGAAACTTTGGAGTTCTAGCATTCGTGTTCATCTGTGTCTGAGTGAATCTGAATTGTTTCAGGGTCCACGTTGAAAAGCTCTGTGTCTTCCGCTAACCCACACTTCCCTCTGTCCCCCACACCTGTCCTATTTGTTAGTCCTTTGCACCTGTCAGGCCAGTTACTAAGTCACTGTATGTCCAATAACTGGATTTGCACATTGGTCTGCGTGTGCACATCGAGCCATCTTTGGATGTCCAATATCAGTGGGGATAGACACTAACTGAAAATCAAAATTCTGTCCCTTCCCATATTGTAACAGGCCATGTGTCTTTTGGGTGTTCCTTTCTTCTGACTTCCTTTGATACACTGGTATCTGCTGAGATTGGAAATAGATCATACTAAACACCTGGTGACTTCATGTCTACAGATTCAAACAGAGTTCATACACTGCTGTCTCTGACAGACCTGTTTTTCATGTTGGTTTCTGGCTTTCCGTCTCTTCTCCTGTGGTTTGTTTTTTAACTCTCTTTGCACTTAACCACGTTCCTTTAGACATAGTCAAGAAATTGAAAACACTAAAATATATTCCCTGATTTACCAGTGAAAAAATTTGATTCCTGAATATTGGGTTTTAGCAACCATTATAATCCAGGATAGGTTTTAGGGGAGGCAAAATTTTATCCCTGTCTTCTTGGAAAGCTGGTTAACTGTCCTAAAATCTGACATCAGACAGAGGAACAAAAGAGGTAGATTCTATTGTTTATTGTAATATCAGAAAAACAGCAAATGAATACTACTGTGTGTGTGTGTGTGTGTGTGTGTGTGTGTCTCTATGTGTCCGTGTCTATGTCTGTGCATGTGTGCTGGGTTCTAAATGTAGGTAAATATCTCTTCTCAACCAGTTTCTTCTGTGGGACAGGAAGAATGTGAATGCTTACATGGCTAAGAACTGAAATCTGAGATGTCCAGCAGTGGGGTTGGAATAGCTCTGAACTGTCAGAGTAGCTATTCCATGGCATGTGACTCGTGCTTTGCATGTTTTGATATGTTGGCTGAAAGTCATAGTGGGGCTGGTAGCACTCAACAAAAAGTCCAGGGATGCTGGGAAAGGGCCTCCAGGCAAGGCTGCAGAGGAAAATCTCCTAGCCAAGGCATTTCAGGATCCCGGTGATCTGGACAAAGAGTGGTCAGAGAAAGCCAACCAATGCTTTGAACAGGTGGAATTCTGTGGAGAATGGAGGCCATGAATTTATCATTATGCTGTTTGCTCTCATTGGCTCCAAAGTCTGGCTTCCCTTTCATAGGTTTGCCCAGGACATACACCTTTTACCTCTCTGTTCTGCACTCAGAGGCAGCAGTTCAGTTCTGAGACTCATCCATAGCTTTTCCATTATGCTGTGGTCTTCCTGTCCTTCCTCTAAGCACAGTCTGTGATCATAGTGGGTTCTGGGAGACATGGAGCTTTTCTCTCCAGTATCTAATAATCACCATAGGTTAGTGGTGAGAAAAGTTACTTTTTCTTGACACCTAGTTCAAGCATGACTGAGTTCAAGTCAACTTGTTATATCTGGTGGATTAAAGGAGTAAGGCAGCCATACTATAATAGAAACAGAAAGTGTGAAAGTAAAGAAGAAGGAAGTGGACGATGCAACAGTAGCCCCATGGTTTGCACTTAATAGACTCGACAGAAATACTTAGTGTCTTAATTGTGTTTGCAACTTGAGTTTTTCTCATTACCCACATTCTTAAATGCTCGGGGAGTCTCTGCTGTATAGGTTAATCCAGGTCTGATCCAGTCAGCATCTCTACTTGACAGCCTCACGTTGGCCTTTCCAAGGTCTTCAGTAGGGAGATGACAACTCTGGCTTTTGAGAAAAAAAAAAAAAAGTCACTTTCTGGTGACATTCTAAAATAATCTGTTTCTACCAGGCGTTTAGAGAAGAAATTGCACCGATCAACTTAAAAGTTAAAACAATGAATGACCTGTCCAGTCAGCTGTCTCCACTTGACCTGCATCCGTCTCTAAAGATGTCTCGCCAGCTGGATGACCTTAATATGCGATGGAAACTTCTACAGGTACAGGCTTAGCCCCTTCAGAATGCCATCTAACACTGCATAAAGAATGCAAAACAGGAATGGAGATGTCAGGAGGCTGTGCAATGGTTGATTTGCATTTAGTTTCTTAGTGTAACAAGTCTTTGTGTTTGTTTAAGCCTGAAAAGCACACTTAGGATGTGCACAAACAGAAACACTTGGATGGGCTTTCGAACCTGCCTCATTTTTAAACCACGCATTATCTCGCCTCTCTCTTTACTGAAGGTATTTGATAATGAATTCAGCAAGCAAGTATTTGTCTTTCTATATCTTGAAAAGAAAAGCATCATTTACTTATGAGTATGGATTTTTTTGTCATAATTTATATTTAAATTATATATACTTGTAGAAAATTACATAAAGTCCACTAAGTTGTGGCAATTGTAACCTGTAGTCTGCCACAGAATCATTTGTCCTGTCATGACTTGTAAAGGAATGATTCTCTTACCTTCATTATGTGTTCTTTTTGCTTTGAAAAGTTACAAAGCTTTTCTTCTTTCTCTAAGAAACTATTTCTTAGTTTACAGAAAGCACACCTGCACTTAGCTTCTAGAACCAACTTTCCCAAGGCAATTGTTTCAGTGGCTCTCGACCTTACTTGTAGACTACAGATTTAACTGAGTCAGGACTCATGAGTGTTCCCAGGTATGAGCATTGCCTGACTACTGCCCACGCCAGGCAGGAGTTCATGGTACGAAGGATCTGTGACTCATTCAGTCTCTGCCTGCTAGGAGTCAAAACAGCTATGCTTTTTTGCTGAAAATTAGCAAGGGAGGCTGTAACTAGAAAAGTAACAGTAAATAATTCTGACTAGTTTCTCTACAATATATACAACAGTTAAGACAGATGTGCAGGTATGATTTTATTTGCAAAGTATGATACATTTTAGGTTATAATATGTTTCTTGGATTTCCCCAACATCAAAATGCACAAGGAAGTCACTGAGATTGGGCACAGTAGGTAAATGCATTTGCAGACACCAGAATTTGTTCCCTGCAACCCACATGATAGAAGGAAAAGACCAACTCCTAAAAGATGCTCTGTGGCACCTGTGTCACGCCCTCCCTCACCCCACTTCATGTAGAAGAAATGAATGTCAATTAATTTTCTTTTAACTTAGTGGTCCATGTTTTCTTAATGAAATTGAAAATGTAAGATGTGAATATTTCATATTTGACAGTCTTTCCTATTCTTGTGAAGAATGTCAATAACCTGGGACTGGTCAGGCCAAGCATATTAAATTTGTAAGTGCTCACAGAGATGTCTGAACCTTTTTCTTTTTGTTCCTGCCCTATTCCTCTGCCTCATTGTCATTCATTATACTCCTTTGAAGGTTGCTCTTCCAGTCTTCCTTGATTTCCTTTTGCTTTGCCTCTGTATCTCCATCTCTAAAGATGTCAGACCGCATGTTAGATTTGATGGGAACATGCATTCTTCCATCCTTATCTTTGATGCTGATACCTGCTAGAGTTCAAATATCAGTCCTGGATAAGCAAAGAAAAATCCACGTCAGCAGACAGTGCTGTTAAATCTCAGGAATAGCAGCCTACTTACTCATAAAATATGACATTTGAGCATTTCTCATCATGAATAAAGCGGACTCTAACACAATTTTGCATAGCTGATCAGAAGAAAACTGAGCTGCCCAGTGAGCTAGGCAGATACAAGTTTTATTTACAGTGAGCTGAAAATGAAATTGTCCATCCAAATGGAACAGCACACCAGCACTGCAGAGACAAATAACAGGGCCAGGGAAATGGAAATGTCAGAAGGCTGTATGCGATTGTTGCTCATTTGCATTCGGTTTCATAACTGTTTTTGTCATGTGGCACAGTAACCATAGAATTTGCACTAACAACCATAGAAGGGAGTCATGTGCTGGGATACACTGGTTACATATTACAGCCATGAGCAGGAATACTCAGATGCTCAGAGGCTCCTCTTTGTTTTGATAGAGACCATCAGATGCAAACTTGTAGGAAAATCAGATGTTTCACACCAGCTTTCTGTTTTCTCTCTTCTGTCATTTTACATATTCATTTTTTATCTATCTTCCATCTGTCTGTCTGTCTACCTTCATACCTATTTATCAATATACCTATCAATCTGTATAAAAAAAAAAAACTATAGTCTTTCTAACTCCCTATCTATCAATCTGTTTATATCTTTATCTTTAGAGTTCTCTAAGCTCTATTTCCCACACAATCTCTGTGGCACTTTTGTCATCTTTTTTATAAAAGAGGGATGAGTAAGGGCTCCTCCCATGGTCCCATCCCAGAAGCATGCTTCCTGTGGTGAAGTGGGGGAGAACAGTTTTAAGGTAAGGCATAGATATGGCCTCCGATAGCCAAGGCATGACTATTCATGTTGTTCTGACTAGTTGTGTCCTCAGGTCCTTCCTTGTGTCTCGCTTTCTTCATCTCGAAAGTGATAACCATAATAATATTTAGCTAATGTGGTTATTGTATAGATTTAAAGTTCATATAGTTTAGAATCATCTCTGGCTTTCTTTACCATTAATTAATGTCACAAAATGATTTGCATACTACTGCATTTATAAGAGAAGTTTTCTGCCCGAGCAGTAATGAATTCATTGAGCAACAGCATCATTTGATAAAGTAATGAGGTCAGGGTATCATAAGCACTATTGTCTTGAAGTCAACGTTTCGCCTGGCTTGTGCCTGTGCAGGTTTCCGTGGACGACCGCCTTAAACAGCTTCAGGAAGCACACAGAGACTTTGGGCCGTCATCTCAACACTTTCTGTCCAGTAAGTCTCAATAAATTTGAGTGATCCTGTTTAATTTGAATGAATTAGCAAGTTCCTTCAGTTCTGCCCAAGAAGCTGTAGCTTCGCTCTAACTATACTTTAAATAAGTACATTTTTAAGAGACAGTATTCATGAAATATTACTTACTGCTTATGTAATACAGTATGTAAGTTGGTAAATCGTCAAAGGAAAACCAAAGTAAATTTGTCTCTAGATACGTTTTCTCATTTAAATATTGGTTATGTTAACATATATGATATTTGTCATGCAAAGGTTATGAATGTTTCATACCAAAATTTTATGCTGTAAGGTTTTTAATTAGTTCATATCAATTCTCTCTCTATATATGTATACTTAGTTTTTTTCAAGCTACACATGCATTTTTAAATCACTATATAAATACTTAAATGAGAAAATGTTGGTTTACTAGGCTCAAGGCATTTGTCTCGTGGGCACAAAGGTAGGTTTAATGAAACATCCCCAACTGGAATTTTTAATTTTATGTGCACTTCATGAAGACTTGGGTAAATAATTTTGAGCCTTGTTTTATTTGCCATTCACTTCTGATGATATTTAAGAATGCCGAATTTTGAAATTCCCAAATTGAATTTAAATGATAACAATGTCTTTTACTAGACCTGAGGCTTTTTGAAACTTCATTTCTTGATCTCTGTATGCGTATTTCCTCAGAGTGCCCCAATAATTAAATGCAAAAGTTTATCCTGTTAGACAAAGCACCCAACTCACACCTTGGCAAGGATGCTTTCAGCACATATTAATGCCTTTCTTTTAATTTCCTATGAGAAGTATATGGAAAAAAAACAAGTTGTGTAATTTAATTAAATTTAAGTAAATTTTAAGCTCAAGGCCAAGAATACGTCTCAATTATGGAAACTCTTATTTTCTCTGAAACCACAGAGAAAGTTGAAGTCAAACTCCATGTCTCCTGATTAAGTTAATTCCATTGGTGTTTTGTCTTAATATTCTCTCTCTCTCTCTCTCCCTCCCTCCCTCCCTCCCTCCCTACCTCCCTCCCCCCTCTCTCTCTTTCTCTTTCTCTCTCTCATTGCTGTGACAAAACTGGGAATCTGAATCAAAGGATTGGATTAAGGGCCAGGCTTTATTTACTTTTACATTCTTGTGAGGTCAAATGTGTCGATTTCTACCCCTACCTCGAAGACTTACTCATTTTCAGCTCCTATAGGTCTTTATCTCTGAGTGATGTATAGCCCTTTCTGGTGGGTAAGGATGGATTTTTTTTAAATGTTTAACATATGGATAGTGTTATTGTTAAAATAGATAGGCTTTTGTTATACTCATTAGATATTAAGTATTATAGATTTTAAACCCTGTAGAGTAACTAAGGGCAAATTAAAGAGGCATTTGTAAATAATTGAGACTCTATATTTCAAATGATGAATTTATCTGCTAATATTGACAGAACTCTAACTTTTCACCTGGCATCCTCACCCATGGAAATCTAGTTCATGTTTCTTCAGTCATAAAACATTGCAGAATAGCCATACATACACTTCATGGTGCTCAAGCATATGGCCTTTCAGTGTTCAGCTGACAGTCTAGGAAGCTTGGTTATTCAAATTAAAGTAATTATTAAATAAATGAAGGAGTGTGAGCAAACTTGCAATTAGTACATTTAATAATTCTTATCCCTTGCTGCTTATGGTCTTTGGCTTGATTGTGTTCCTTGGACTTTATCCATGCTTATTAAAGAAGCCTGTTCCATGAGACAAGTAATAAAACCTGACTTATTAGCCTGGTGCCAACATTAAATGACCCTGGCTCTCATTTTTTTGGCATACATGATTTTTCATTTCCATGTCTGTTTGGGAACATCTGTGGACACAGTTAGAAAGATGAGGGCTTGCCTTTGATCTAGACCAGAACAGTTGTTAAGGAGGAAGTTTGCTGAAGTAGTATTTGAAAAGGTGTGGTGGTACCTGAACTGCACCAGTTTGGGAAGGACATTGAGCAGCTGCTTCCTCCCCCTCCCCCTCCCCTT
>JANHMN010000004.1:147109111-147122795 GCA_030674055.1 Rhabdomys pumilio
TCCTCTTCCTCTTCCTCTTCCTCTTCCTCTTCTTCTTCTTCTTCTTCTTCTTCTTCTTCTTCTTCTTCTTCTTCTTCTTCTTCTTCTTCTTCTTCTTCTAGCTCGTATCATAAGACTTTCTTCTCCTTCCTTCCTTCCTTCCTTCCTTCCTTCCTTCCTTCCTTCCTTCCTTCCCTTTTTTTTCCCAAGATTTATTTACTTAAAATTTTAAGTATGTGAAAACACTGTTGCTGTCTTCAGACACACCAGAAGAGGGCATTGAATCCAATTATAGATGTTTGTGAGCCATGCTGAGGATTGAACTCAGGACCTCTGGAGGAGCAGCCAGTACTCTTAACCACTGAACCACCTCTCCAGCCCATGGGCAGCTATTTTTTAACTCTGTGTATTTAGCTTCTTCTCTATCCAACAGAAATTTGGTGTGTGGATCTTGCTACATTTTCAAAATAAAATTTGGATTTGGAATGCTTGGCAGAGTTTAGAATGTTGCATATTTGTAAGATATCAATGTGCCAAGAAATTAAGAAAAAACCATAGTGACATATGTCTATGTGAAGGTCTAGAGACAGTTGTAAAATTTCATTTTAATTTCCCTGGTACCTTGCTTAGCAAAATGCCTCTGGTTCTAAATTCACTAAGTTTTTAAGTAATTGATTTACTAAGACAGTAACGTATCTTTACAAGTAATCAGTAAAGAGAATTGTGAAAGGTAAGTACTTCCATTAAAAGGCATGGTATCTCTATCATGGCAAACATCTCAACCATACTACAAACATGGAAAACTGTTTTTTAAGTATTTCAGATGAAAATAAGTATCTGATATTCTTCTCAGATGATCTGCTTGGCTCGTAAAAACAAAACAAAACAAAACAAAAAAACCCTTTGCCTATTTTTATGTTAAATTTTTTTCTAAAGACTTCTTATAATTAAAGTTGCTTGAGTGCCATCTGTTCATAATAGCTACACCCATACAAATATGGTGCAAAGTAAAGAATACCATTAGTGATCTAGAAATTCCGTCTTGAGAATTGTTGCTTTAATTCTGAATACACAATGTATAGGGAGCACCCTTTGCAGATGGCACTGAGTTCTGCGTTGTAATGTTTATGAACAATAAGCTGATTTTGTGAAAGTGTTTTCATCAATAGGGTCTGACAGAATCAGCTCTGGAAGTTGAGTCTTCCTCACTTCACATGAAGCGTTAAGGCTGTCCTGCTTGGGCTCCTGCTTTTCTTAATTGCAGGAATTCAGCTTAGACCCAGAACGGGTCCCTCAAGATTTGCTATGAAATGTGTTCATTTGTTTTACATTAAGGTGTAAGGCTTGCTGCTTCCAATAACTTCTCTTTGTTTCCTCAGCTTCAGTCCAGCTGCCCTGGCAGAGATCCATTTCGCATAATAAAGTGCCCTATTACATCAAGTAAGTCGACTTCAGTTCTCTTTTAGGTACCAAATAATTTAAGAGCGCACCTACTCTCTTACACAATTTATTTTGTTGTTTGTCTTTTTGTTTGTTTGTTTGTTTGACCTGAGGCAGGGTCTCCCTTTGTAGTCCTGTCTTGCCTGGAACTTATGAAACTTGGTTGGCTGGCCTTGAACTCAGGGAGATCCCCTGATCCCCAACCCTAGCCTTAGTCTTCCAAGTGTGGGAAGTAATTATGTGCACCACCAAACCCGGCTCCCTATACTTTTAGTAACAGATAAATCCAGTTACCAGGAGGAAGCTATGCATGATTAATAATGGAAAGAAATTCGTTTCAAAATCACTGAGCTGTCCTTCATTAGGTCTTTCTGGCCTTGGGGAAAGGGCACTGAGTTAATATTTTATCATCTTCCTCCTCCTCTTCCTCCTCCTAAGTTTTTTGTAGCCTAGTTTCACTTTCCTGTTTCTTCTTATGTGACGTGTTCTGACTCTTGTCTAGTTTACACACCATCTTAGGATGCTGGTCCTTCACTTACTCTCTATTTTGTCACAGAAAGGAGTGATGAAGCACTCTTCTCTTATCCCTAGGAGGGGAAGTTAGTGACGCAGTTGATTTACAGTGCAATCCAGCACTAAGCATTGTCATGGACCCTATTATGTATTAGGAGAACTAGGTCGTAATTCTGAGAGTGTACACCGAGTATCAAAAGACAGCTGTGGCTCACATTAGCTTGTGTGGCCTTGGGCAAGTTGAGAGAAAAAAAATCTGTATGCAGAGTTTTCTTTGTATACTGTCTGAAACAAAGTGTGGTCTCTTGAAAATTCTGTGGCAATGCTAATTGACCTGTCTGATCTTTGTTTGGGAAAAGCTTATGAAAAGAATATTTGTTGAATAATACCTTTTAATATGCCCTTCCTTCTATCCTGAAATTCACTCTCATTTTAAAAACAAACTTGTCATCATCTATAAAAATATATTAAGCAGTATGTGTTACATTGTCTTCTGAGAATTTAACTCTTTTGTTCAGAGACAGCATTTGGTATATTGAGTTTTGATGAATTCTAGAATGAGGCGTCAAAGCAATTAATGGGTATGTAATTTCTACAGACATGACTGGAAAGGTGTCCGAGACTGCATGAGATGACTTGTCTTTATTGAAACCAGTTGTGGCCATCTAATTTAAAATTTAAATTTTCTTAGCTGTTTTACATTTTTAGTTCAATTAATAATAACTATAGCAATAATATTCAATAACTTTAATCTGCTATGGTAAATATTGATCTGAACCAAATAATAAGGCTTTAGTTATAAATCTAACACAGAATAAGCCCTTCCCTTAAGTCCACTCCTAACCCCTGGGATTTTGACCTCGTTCTTATACATAATAGTATCAACAACAACATTTAGCAACAGTCTTCAGGTTGTAGACTACCATAGGCAGATTATCCTGCTAGTCAGTGAAATCCTGAGAGCCTTTTAAGAGGAGGGGAGCAGCTGAGGAGAAGCCAGACTGAGAGAGGGAAGTACAGATGCAACTGTGAAGATGGAGGAAGTGGAATGCCGTCCTGGGAACAGAGACCATCTGAAGAGGCTGGAAGTGGGATCCTTGTAGACTTTCCAGAAACACATCCCTGCCAGACTCAATGCTAGTCTTTGGAAGCTTTTTGTGTGTAGCATTAAAAAATGATTGTATATACAGCCCCAAGTTTAGAATTCTGTAAAGATTGATTAGAATTAATTAATGGATTGTTTTGACCCGGATTCCTCTAGATTTTTTAAAATATACACTTGATCTAGTAAATCTGTGTTTGTTTTCACTAGATAAAGAAAATTTGAAGTCTCTTACTCAGTGAAGCTCACACACATTGATTTTCTTGTTTTGTTTTGTTTTGTTTTGTTTTGTTTTGTTTGGTTTGGTGTGGGTATGGGAGGAGACTTCTAAAGCTCATCGTTTTATATACACACAGACAGACAGACAGACAGACAGACAGACAGACAGACACACACACACACACACACACACACACACACACATATCTACTAGCTGGAGAATTTCCATTTGTTCACATCAGTGATAGATGACCAAGGATTAAGCAGTTAGACCCCCTCTAATCCCTAGAGTTTATGCTGGGGTACAGTGGAAGAGTGTTCTTGCCCAGACAGTCAATTCTCATGGAGAGAAAACATGTGGGAGAAAAGTTGGTATATCTGACATCTTATTGCTTGCTCATTACCAGCACTGGAACAATAATATATAAAACGGCACTGGCAATTCTTTAACAGTGATGTCTAAAAGTTAAGCTTCCTGTAATGTTTTATATATCTTAGTATCAGATTTTCTTTTCTTTTTTTAGTAATTACTATTTGGCAGTTTCATACATGCATATAATACATTCTGGCAGTATTCATCTCCTCACTCTCTCCTATACTCTCTTGGCCTCCATCAATCCCCTCCAACCACCAGGGCCTCATCTTGCTTTCTTGTCTTTTTTTTGCACTTTATTTTTGTTTGTACTTTGTGACTCAGATCCTGGCTGATGAGTACGGGTTTGTAGCTACCCACTGGGAAATGGGTCATTTTCTTAAATACATACAGATTTAGCATTAAATGTCTTTTAAGGTATTCACAGTTTAGAGCAAATTCTCCTGGTCCTGTAAAATTCATTAATCTGGCAGTGTTTCATTATTTACTCTGTTACGCAACTTTCCAGTTTATTTCCCCATAGAAGAAAGAAACATTAAACTTGGGAGGTAGAGTTAGAGAGCCAGTATTTCACTTAGAATTGTTACAAAAACAAAATTCAATCCTTGGATAAATTCGTAAGCAAGTAAATGATGAATGAAAGGGCTTTTAATGTGTACTTCTCTTTGCATGCCTGTACAAATAAGTAGAAAAAAATGTTGAAAACCTACTTAGCATTATTGTCACACCATTAGAATTTCCTGGGGCAAAGTGAGTGAATTAATTTAGCCGTCAGAAAATAGCATTCAAGTAGAAATTTTAATTCTGCATTTCCGTACATGTAATGCTAGAGTGCAGTAAGAGATTTTGAAAGGAGAGGTCAAACCTAATTTTAGGTTATATCTTAATTGTATAGGTTAATTAAATATATAGGATGCACGTCAAGATGTTCCTTTATTAGCAGTTTGAGGTGCGTAGCACTGAGTGTCATGTCTTTGAAGAGCATCAGGATGTCGATCTGAACTGTGAGAACATGTCTATGTGGCGTGACTCTTTGTCAATGCCTGTGTCAGTCAGGTTCCTGGAGCACTAACAAATGCTGGAGAGGAAATAAAGAAGGTCAGAAAGAAAGACAGGTTTGAGCAAAATGCTGAGTTGTGGAGCCCAGTCCCAATGGATACATCTCTAAACACTCCCTCACCTAAGGGTCAGAGAACACTGCAGAAGGGTGGAAAGACTGTAAGAGCCAGGGGATCAAGGAGTTTACGGTGAGACTGTGTCTCCTAGTAACAGTGGAAGATACACCCATAAAGTCTCATCGACTTGCCTGCCCAAACATGAGCTGAGCAAGAATGCCATCAATGGATATGCTAAACTAAATGTATGGGCTTTGTTTGAGCTTTTTGAAAACTCAAAGCCCAACCATAGTTCCTCCTACAGCCTTATAGTGTCACTTCCTATGAGTCTCTTCCAATCACCAGAATACATGAAACAGCAGTGGTGGGGGTGGGGGTGGGGGTGGGGGTGGGGAACCTAAAAACTGGAAGAAAGAAAAGAAAAACAAGTTAGTTTTGGTTTATAGTCTGGATGCTCCAAGGTGTGCTTTTTGGCCTATTCCCAAAAAGCATATCATAGGAAAAGTCTGTGGAAGAGCAGAACCCCTCAACTGCCCATCTCATAGCTAGGAAGCCAAAGACAGAAAGAGGAAGGAACTTCAGAAGCCTGCTCCTAAATACCTAATGGTGCTGTCCTGAGTCCTACCTCTTAATGCTCCGCTGCCTCCCAGTAGTGCAACTTCAGGGAGCAAATCTGGGGAAGCAAAATAGTTAAGAGCCAGACTGTAGCAGTGTCTTCTGTTGACACACATCTTTAAGCTGTATTTGCTGCCTAGAAGGGAGGCCTTCCAAGATAAAACTGCATTTTTTCCCTAAGATGGTCCAGTGGCAGCTCACCCTACTCTGAGTTTAGGAAGTTTGATTTTGGCACCTACTACAGAACACAAACCCACTATGAATCCTGGCTCTATGCATTGTAAAGTTTTAGTTCCACATCGTGTGTTTTGTACAAGTTTCCCTAGCTAAACGTTAACTTGCAGGAGAATGGGATGTAAAGGATGGGTGCTGAGGCTTTTGCTAAACTTACCTATTATGCCTCATACATGAGATTAAAACACTTTTACTATATCTTTATATGTTTGGTTTTGGGGTGTGGATGCTTGCTGGGGACACACGTACAATGGTATTAGTGTGGAGATGAGAGGAGAATTCACTGTGGATGATTAGGGAAAGATCACCCTGTGCTTAATCATGGGTTAAAGTGTTCTTGTATAAATCAGAGAATTCCTACTGCCCTAAAGCAAGTGGGCTGACAGTGCTTCTCATCATAGAGAACAAAGTACACCATCACCGGACCATGGAAGATGAAGAGAAAGGTCCATTCTCCTTTCACCCCCTCCAGTATTTTCTCCAGATTCTGAGTGCTTTTCTCTGTTGCAAGCCCTCACTGAAGTACAGTTGACTCTCTTGCTTTTGTGACAAACCTTCACCATCTCAACCTTCCACTTGTCTCTATCTCTTTCTCTAAAATACAGATGTTAATTGTACATAGAACCCTGTGGGTCACAATTGGTCTCACACACTCCTCTTGAATCTGGATGTTTCTGGAACATCTGGTGGTACAGAAGATGCACACAGTGCATTCTCTGAAATAGTCCTCAGTATAATGAGGTGTTATGTAGAGCATTCTATACTGTCAAGTGTTTGTGGTATTTCTCTTCTTTTGTTGTAGTAACCCCACCTGTGAGTAGATCCAAAGTGAGATTTTCTGTAACCTGTCACCTCTCCCTTTGTGTTTTTGCTATTTTCATGTCCATTGTTGATATCGCCCAAAGCTCTCTGATATCCCATCTGACTTCTCCAGTTTATTCTTTACCTGCTCCAATCTATTAATGGTAGAAAATAAAAGCATAAATTACATTTTAGGGGTGAGTTTTCTTTACCTCATTCCAATAGTTTACCTACACTATGTATGTTTGTCATGGATAAACTACTTAAACAGTGTAGAGGAAAGAACCATAGCGAATATCTTTGGGGATTGTGGAACAGCTTAGGCAGAATGGCAGCGTTGCTTTTCTCTAACCATGGGTAGTGAAGATGGGCTATTATAGGAAACTCTAATACTCAACCAGACATGAAAGGGAAAGCTCATGAAGAAAAAAAAAACCATAGAAAGCTCATGAATTTTCGTGTCTACCAGCAACAGTTTAAGTGATCAGAGGCAGTTTACTTTTAAAGATTCTAGTAAATTCAAACCAGAAACAAATGAATCTATAGCAATGGTTTAATTCCCAGTGTCAGAAAAATGTTTCCTTCTGCATATCACCCTACAATAATATTTCCTTCATTTCCCTCGTGTAGGGGACAGATTATAATCTCTGGGCTGAGGATTTGTAAATGGAATCCCACAGGAAACACTGAGTCCCTTTAAAAAGAAAAGGGTTTGTGTGTGTGTGTGTGTGTGTGTGTGTGTGTGTGTTTGATTTTTTTTTTTTTTTTTTTTTTGCTTTAAATGATAAAGAAATAAATGGAATCAAAGCACAAGAAAACTCGAAAATGTATTTTAATAAGAATTGGGTCTGTGACTTGTTGTTGGAAAATAAATATTTTAAACTCACTGGGCAAGCTCTGCTGATAGGAGGAGAGAACAAAATTGCCTTATGGCAGAATGTAAGCACCTTGGGGTTACTAAATTTCCCCTGTGCTTTGAGTCAGCTTCAGATGAATGAGCACACCTTGGCTAACATAGGAAACTGAACAGCAGACAGTCAGCCCTGCACAGCAGCTAACAGGAAGCTGTGACTGGAAGCATCTCTCATATCCACCTCTCTCCTAGTTCACTGAGATCATGTAGATGAAGCTGGCAGTGTCTTTGAAAACACCATGGCCTTTCCTAGCATTCTCGTGTGTATATTTCTGGGGCCATGCCATAAGATTTCAGCTTAGAAACTTCTAGATTCCTTAGCACCACTGCATTGTAATAGCATTCCCATCCTCAGTTTAAAGAAGTTTCTTTCTTTTCTTTTCTTTCCTTTTTTTTAATTATCGGAGTGGACAAATAGTTCACTGGTAAAGAATATGCGTTGCCTTTGTCCAGGGCCCAAGTTCAGTTCCCAGTACCCAGACCCTGATTTGGTTATTCACAACTGTCTGTAACCCCAGCTCCAGGGAAATTCTCTAGTCCCTGGGGCACCTGTACTCACATGCATACTCCCCTCCTGCATGCACTTAATTTTAAAAATAAATAAGATTTCAAGTTGCCCATTTATCGATTGAATGATTGATTGATGGTGTCTGTGTGAGGGAGGGACTGCCCCAGTACAGAAGGGAGGTAAAAGAAACCTTGCACAAACTCTTATCTCTTTCCACCATGTGAGTCCCAGGGTCAATTTAGGTTGGCAGGCTGGGCAGCAAACGCTTCTACTTACTGAGCCATATCGCAGCCCTAAAGTTTGAGTTTTAGCATTAGGATAATACTCAATTTGTAAGCGCCTGCCGTCTGACACAGAAAGGATTGCTTTGAAGCCATTCACAAAAGAAGTGTGTATGTCCTTCATTTTATGAAGAATAAGTAGTTAATGTTAGTATTAAATAAAAGTGCAAAAGTAATAATGATTAGAATTTTAAAATAAGTAGAATATCTTTTGCTCTGGCTTTAAAGCAAAATAACACAAAAAGGATTTCACATAGCCATCTAGAACAAATTAGAGGTAATTATTAATCTGCTTTAAAAATAAATGAACAGATGAACTGGTGACATTTTTTTTTTTTGAGAAGATAGTAGATGCACATCCACCATTCAAAATGAAACCACAAGGATACAATGATAAAATTCTTTGGTGAGGTCATATTCCTGATGTCCCTGCCCTGAGTCAGAGCCATGCCAGGCTCCCCAGGGACAAGGCAAAAGAAGATGGTAATGTTGAGGGGTTGTCCAGGTTCCCTTATCTGAGGATGAAAGGGAGATGAAGGGATGATCAGGTGGCAATCGGAAGTGCTCTCAGTTCTGGGATCTCTGTATTTATTGAGCGTGTACATATATTTACTCTTCTAATCAATCTTTAGCGCCCTGGCGCAAAGTATGGCGTGTCCCTCCCTTTACACCAGGTCCATCCACCCTGAAGATTAATTCTGCAGGTCTTTTAAAGTCAAGAACCAGCAAAGCTTCTCTCATAGCTCTATACCAACTATTCTGTTATCCCTGCCCTCGGTATTGTGCCCCCCCCCAAAAAAAAGGCAACTCTAAAGTTGCTCCTAAATCTCAGATTATCTTTAAGTGCACTTTCCAGTGGAAACCAACGGAGTTCTTTCCTGTTTGTATTTTGTATTTTCTTCCTCATGTCCTCATTACCGTGAGGAGCCAGTACGTTTTAGGGATGACTCTGGCCCTTCACACTCTGTCACACTTGCATTATGAGCAGAGCTCTCTGATTTGGAATGTTGACTGTCAAGCTCTCTCCTTAACCTTGTCAGTTTCTAATTCTGTCCCTGAGAATATAATCTTAATTTTCCTGCCGGTTAGTAGTCCAACAGATAAAATATGTGTGATAAGGTTCGAGAAGTTTCCTGTTGCCTGAGGATCATGGAGTCACTCTTCACATTTATGTACAGTCCCGTCCTGTCCCAGCAGCCCCTTAGCCTGTGCAATCCTGTTCACGGAGTGAGGACTCAAGATATATTGGTGAGGGCTCGGGTCCTAGAATTTTTTCTTATAGGCCACATTTGAAGAAACAAAACATTGAGACAATAATGGTGGCAAATATCACTTAGGGCTTTGAGATTATATTACTTGGATGCCTGACGTCACTCGGGACTAACAACATTAGTTTCACTATATAGTTTAGAGACCTCTAAATTCATTGGTCATTGGATTTCTAGATTCAGCTTTAATAAACCATATGTAAAGAATCCCAGGGCTTATGTTTTACCTTAATTAGGTTTATTATGTTTTTTTTTTCCTTTATCATTTCTTGTCTTCTAACCTATTACATAATATCCTTAGGAACCGTCTTATCCCCAGAGTTAGGGCTTTTCCACTGGGAACTTTGTGGCTTGTTGACAGTTTTGATAAGACCAGTTAGGGTGGAGGAGAAAAGTTAGGAGCCAAAGGCAAATTGATTGAGTAGATGATGTGACAGCAGGAAGTGTGACTATTGCATAATAGATGGTGAGATTTGTTTGTAGAGAAGTAGGGGGAGGGTGAAGCTAGCAGAAGATGTATATTTAAGGTTACGGGTGTGTGTGTGTGTGTGTGTATTGGGCAGTAGGATTGGCTTTGGGAGGAGACCAGTTTTATTTTGAGAAGAGCTGATAATATAGCACATTTTTTTCTTTCAGTCATTGATAGGAAATAGGCCACTGTTAGTATCAGTGGTTTTCAGTTAAGGGAGGCAAGGAATGCAAGTAGAGGAGGGAATGCTGAGGATTTGGGAGTAGGGAGACAGAATCTAGCAGTTTTTGTTTTTTTCAGTGAAGTATGAGACAAAGACAAGGTTGGGGAAGGAAACTTCCTTTTGGGTAAGTAAGGAAAAAAATAAAGGAAGGGGTATGTGATCTTGGAGTTTAGGGACACTAGTGCACTTGTCAGAAGCTGGGAATCAAATATTTAAAGCAGAAACAGTCTGTATGTAGACTGATTTTTCTCCATACTCAGCCACAGCTGCTTCGATTCAGAAAAGGCAAAGTGATTGAGCAGATCCAGGCCTGAGATTTGCCAGGGGTGAGAGGCAAGGCAGAGTGATAAAAGTTGTTTGTAGTGATTATAATGATGGACTGTGGGCTCAAATCTGGATGGATTCATCAAGAAATATTTAAAAACCTTAATTCTGCAAATCCACTTCCATATCAAGAGCTCAGGCTTAAATCAGACCATCTGTGTTCAGATCTCCGTTCTGTTCCTGGCCTGAGGCCCTCAGCGAGTCATCTAAGCGCCTTCTCTCCACTGTCCCCTCCCACATCTGAAAAACAGCAATCATAGTCCCCTAAGTCACAAGTAGCATCGTAATGTGAACTAAGCTTTTCACATACAGAAAAGTCTAGTTAGCTCACTGGAATATTATCCTATTACTTAATATTACTTGGTTCTCAATAGTAGCAGATAGAGGCTTCTGCTCCTTAACCCATTTCATTAAAATGTATAGAATGTGTAAGCCATGCCTTAACAGAATATTATCCAATTACTTAATATTGTATGTCCCAGCTTAGCCTTTTATCTCTTTGCTCAGCAAGGAAGAAATCTTTCTGTCCCTGTGATTGTCCTGACAGTGGCAACATATGTAGTTGCTTCTTTTCTGCTTTTGCTTGTGATGAATCAGATGCCTTTAGTGTTTGCCCTGGTGTGCCTTTGTATTTATAATTAGAGGGAAACAGTAAGTAGCAAAGGCCAGGAAATCCTGGTCAGTGTGGATGTAGTAGGTGCAGGTAGGTGGATGTAGTAGCTCCCTGGTAGCCTTTGGATCGGTTTAGTTTTTTCTGCGTAGTAGGGGTTGTGAAGCTTCTTTACTAAGGACAAAGAGACTTGGAAATTCTCTTCTCGTAGCAGTCAGTAGTTTGTCCAGAAATCCATATATTTCCTGTTTGTCTATCAAACAAGACAACAAAGCTGGACTCTGTAGTTGGTTGGTTCATGGCTTCTTTGCTAGGATAGAGCATTTTTAATTTTATTTATTTGTATACTTTCTTATATGATTCACATTTTACTTTCTCTGGTATATGAAAGTAAGTGTAAGTGTCACAGGTACCCAGTAGACTTTTCCTCATCAAAAGCTTCAGAAGTTTTGCTGCTGTTTCTCCTATGAAGGCAAACCCGGGATGGAGATGGCTGGCCTCCCTGGTGATAGGTCTTTACTCTGGCTGTTCTTTGCTTCATGAGAGTTTTGAACCTAAATATTCATTTGGGTATTTAAAATTTCATTTTATTCTAGGACACCTTCCTGGACCAGGTATGATTTTGAAGTAAGATATTTGGTAACAGCATTCCAGTATGGCAGGATAGATTTTTGGTATGCCGTGGTTAGCTCCTCCCCCTACCGACCTTGTGATTGCTTGGAAGATAAGCTGCTGTTATTTTGAGGGATGATATTACTTTGGTTCTGTTTTGGTTGCCTGCTCTGGGCGAGCTGGAAGCTTTATGGCAAGAGTTTCCTACTCTAGGGAGCCTGCAGCTGTTCAAATACTTAGCTTTTACATTTCTATGGATTTTGTTCTGACCCTCTTTCTCCACTTAAAAAGGAAAGAAAGAAAATAAAGAAAAAGAAAGAAAGGAAGGAAGGAAGAAAGAAAATGTCCCCCCTCTAAATTTTTGTTGTGTAAACCACAGCTTTACTTTGTAACCAGAGGCTGTGTTTACTTTGAGCCTTTGCAGTTCTGCCTAATGAATCAACTGGTATTGAATTCACAAAGGAGACTCCTGGCCCCTCCCTCCATCTGTTTGCCAAATGTGTGTGTTCCTTCAGCTCCCAGGATGCAGTGCCATCAGCACAGAACCATCAGCAGCATGCTTTGGAATTCTCAATTATTTGCCTAACAAGCCAGTGGTAGTTTGCCCTTGTGGCAACATAGGATTGTCCAAGGGGAAGGTCCACATCTGTAGTTCTAGAGAATGTATATATAATATTTTAGCATGAAGTCTGACTCTGCATTGCTGGGAGCTTTAGTTTAGCCCATGAGCCTTGGTTTGTCTTGGTATCTTTGGATAATAGTGCTCTGACCAGGACTGAAATTGCTTGGGGTAAAAAAAGAAAAGAGAGAGAAAGAGAGAGAGAGAAATATCAACTGAGTCTTGGATGTCTAAGAGTAGGAAGCCATGATAGCAGGATGGAACTGTACTCCATTTTCACTAAACTGTTCTTTAAATCTGAGACGTGGCTGGCTGAGAGACATGTTTCTGCCAAGCTCATGGCCACACTATGAACAGCCATTCTTTTAGGCTAGATGTCTTCTACTTACCCATGATCTTTAGGACAGTACAGGGCGTTAGAGGATAGCGTGGTTCTGTTGCTGTTCAGGTCAAGTGGAAATCCTTGTCCCTGTGTACTGGAGTTAAGCATAAGAGGAGAGGAGGCATACAGCTTTCCAATAGGTTCCGAAACATATTTTCTTCATAGAATTATTCTATTTGAGATTCTTAGGACATCTTACCAACTCAATTCATACATAAACTTCATTTATTTATTGAAACCCATTTTGAATTATCAGGGCATTCTATTGCCCAAGTATACATAACAGTGATTCTGTTCCTTGCCCAGGAAAGCAAGCTACATTTTGGTGCATCATGTAGGTTATAAAAGTAGTGATTTCTCTTAAATTAATTTTTATGAATATTTTAATATCATCTCTCATGTTCTGTGCTATTTCACATAGCTTACTAAACAGTTTAAGAACTAAAGGTCATCTCAGAAGTCCTTTGAGAACTATTAGATGTTATTGTTCTGCTATGGCCTAGATAAGGGACTGTTAACTATTTTTAATTATGAGGCTACTAACCCATCAAAGTTATGAGCAGTTTAACTAATACTCCCATATACATACACACACACACACACATACACATGCTTACACTCATATACATATACATACTTGCTTACACACATATATATGCACACACACATGCACACACTTATATACACGCACCTAATTTGTGCCCTACCATTATTTGTTTTACTATTATTTATTTATATTATTTATGTTATTATTTATCTATTCCTTTAAGATTTCCAACTAATATGAATTATAGCAATAAAATAAAGATGTGTTTTTCAAATAAAGGATAGGGATCATACATAAAATTATCCATTTCCAAAAATATTAGTACTGGTTATTAAATAAACCTAGGAAGATGGTGCTGGAGAAATCACAAGAGAAAGGCACTTAGCTTAGGAGAAGCTTGGGAGCCAGGGTATGTGGAGAGAGGAGAGCTAGCAGGCATGAACTAGGGAGGAAGAGAACCAGGATTAACAAGCAGAGGAGGTTCACACTCTGTGTGTGTGTGTGTGTGTGTGTGTGTGTGTGTGTGTGTGTGTGTGT
>JANHMN010000004.1:147122805-147168488 GCA_030674055.1 Rhabdomys pumilio
TGTGTGTGTGTGTGTGTGTGTGTGTGTGTGTGTGTGTGTGTGTGTGTGTAATGGCAAGGTGAGCACGATTTAGAGTCCTCATGTCTCTGGTCAGGGGTTTGATTAGGGCTTTTAAAGTGTCGTAACTCTTCAGTGTAGCAACTTGTCACAGCCCTTCTGCTGTCAAAGCATTTGCTCAGAATGAAACACTGCCATCTGCCTTACAAGATGGAGATTATTTCAGAGCCCACATTGATTTGGCCACACCCCACTCAGGGCCGGAGCATCCTTGGCAGTCATCCCTTATGTCTGGGTTTCAGGTTGTAGTTGCAATTGTTTTTCTAATACAGAAAGCAGAATTTTGTCTATCTTTTCATAATACAGTTACACAAACAAAATTGGTTATCCAGAGTGTTTTTATATGTATATGTGTCTGTGTGGCATGCATGTTTATGCATCTTCCCATGTGTGTGGGTAAAGATGTGTGTGTGTGTGTGTGTGTGTGTGTGTGTGTGTGTGTGCACGCACACGTGCGTTTGTATGTACATATATGGAGGTACAGGTCCTTTATTCTTCTACACCTTATATATTGAGGCAGGGTACCTCACTTGAACCTAGAGCTCACCAAAGTGTAGCTTGCCAGTTTGCTCCAGGCATTCCCTGCCTCTCTCCCTTGTACTGGGGTTATAGATGAGCTTCCAAACCCATCCAGGATTCATAGGGTACAGGGAGTCTGAATTTTCAGCCTCATACTTCTGTGGCAAACATTTCACCTCCAAAGTCATCTCCCAAGCCCCTATTATTCATATATTGAATGTTGAGTAACAATCGAACAAAGTATTTCTGAGTGATTCATAATGGAGATTTTTGTTTTGCATACTTTTGAAATATATTTGGGATTTTAGAAGACTGTAGCTTATATTGTATTTTGTGTTATGTTGTTTATACTTAAATTTTTGTTTTCTCTCCAGTCATCAAACACAGACAACCTGTTGGGATCATCCTAAAATGACTGAACTGTTTCAATCCCTTGGTGAGTGCTGCTGTATTTATGAATGGGCCTTGGCGAGTGCTGCTGTATTTATGAATGGGCCTTGGCGAGTGTTGCCGTCTTTAGTACTGATGAATGGGTCTTCATAGCCAAGGATTGTATATTCATAAAAAGATACTCAACTACTCAACTTTTCTTCTTGTATGGATGAAAGAATCATGCTGTGGTATGAGAAGACAGTGCCACAACATGCTACAACAAGAGTCCTGAACTTTAAGGGCAGTCAAACCCCTAAGGTGAATACACAAAACAAGACTATGTGATTTGGAAGTATACCAGCCCAAAGAACTTCCTTTTCTAGGAGAGACCTGATTGTCATATTGGCTCATCGTATAGTTCTGCTTTGCACATTAAAGAAAAGAGAAACACAATCACAATATAGTAACTTCAAATTTCCTGATTTGAACTGTTTTGTTTTCTATATGGGAAAATTTTCTCAAACTAGCTTACTTAATTTTTAAGTCATAAACTAAACTTATTTTGACAGGGGGAAAAAAGAGTTCTGCTTTTAGAGTGTCAGTAGGCGTGATTGTCAGTAGTGAGATAGCCTTCACCAGGTTGACTGTGGTCATTAAAGTTTAGCCCTTGAGAAACTGAGGTGATGCTGAGGGAGCTGCATCCCGTGCTTCATTCGTTCCCACTTCAAGACTAGACACACACACTTTCTTTTCTCTCTAAACACTGGGCTCCTTTGGGTACTCTCTCTTGGTAGTTGAGACTGCAGAAGAAAAGCAAGAGAAAAATCACTGCTTTGCTTCTTTTAGAGACTGAGATGGGGGGAAAACAGTGAGATGGGGGGAAAAAACAGTAATCTTTGAGTTTTCTTCTAACTCTGTTAGTCTCTGCTAATCTATCTTTAGAGAACAGAGGATAACAAGATAGGAATGTTGATTATTTTCCTAGATCTGGTTAAAACAACCAGAACTATGAAAGGCTAGAAGAAGCAAGTTGATCAGGGTAAACAGCGTAGAACAGCCCCGTGAGTGCTGGATGAGCTGGCAGATGATGGAAAACTAATCGTCCTAGGAAGCAAATGACTCTGGGGGAGAAACCCTGTTAGCTGAGCAGTCTGGCAGTTCCCAGTTGTAGTGGTGCCTCGTTTCCCTCCATAGGGCAGAAGGTCATAAAACTTTTCGCATGCTCGTGACCCCACGGGTTGTGGCTGACAACTCCCGCAGCACATGATAGGTTATGTAGAAAAGCAGTGTAAAAGTATTGGGTCAAAGCTTTTTGCTATGAAAGAGAAGTGAAGAGTAAGAAAATGTCCTACTTTTGTATAGGTTTGATGAAGCCAGGTAGTCTGATTAGACTAAGAGAGAGGTTCTACCAGTAAACAGAACAAAGGAGAAGCCAGCTTGTGTAACAAGGTTCTGCCCAACTGCTATGCGTTTCATTCTTGTCCTCCAAACAGGAGGACATGAAATGTGACTTGTAGCTTCAAATGAGGATGGACAAGGTCAGAGTGACCTCTGTTGTATGACTAGTTTGGGGAAAGAGGTATCCAAGTTCTGTGATTTGTTCAGGGAAAGGGATTCTGAGTTTTCTGTATAAGACTTTTGCAGTGACTCCCAATATGGTGTGAACAATCCTTTGATCATATTTATAGATTGATGTGAAATTTAGGAAGAATTTTTTTATTGTGAACACACACATTTTTCCATGATCAAAAATAAGCAAACGTGTTCGTTCTTGGCATTCAGTGTAAGTTAAATAATAAGCAGGCTAACTTTTTCTCTCTTCCATTTCAGCTGATCTGAATAATGTCCGTTTCTCTGCCTACCGCACAGCAATCAAAATTCGAAGGCTGCAAAAGGCACTATGTTGTGAGTTATCACACTAACTGAATCACCTTGTTTGGGGGGGTTGAGTTTGTCATCATTAGCATTAAGATAGAGACAAATGAAGAGGCTGTTGTATTGCAGAGTCAATCTGACTTTCAGTGCCCCTCATTCAAGGAGTTAGCCACATTTCTACCCATGCCACATTATTGATAACCATCAGTCTGTACTGGCAAAACCAATGAGCAATGCCACTGGCATTCAGAGTACAAAATTAATCAAAACACAGGAAAAGCACTTTTGAAAATTATACTGCCACCCAGTTTTAAAAGATTAAGCATTGAATCAAAATAGTAGGTTGTTGCTTAGTAAGTCCTTTTTGTCTACCTCAAACTGTAGGATTCCAAACTGACTCAATACAATCATGAAAGAGAGAAATGCAAAGCAGTCACATTGCTGATTTGTCTGGGAACTGAAACCATAAACATGATAAAAAGTTCTGTTTCCCTTTAAACATGACAGAAGATATTTAATGTCATTAATACATTTTTCCCCGTGGAGGGGCATGCTCATGGGATATTCTATGGTGGTCATTTTAACCAAAGGTTCTTATGCTGAGAATATCAAACAGTAAGCAGATGTGTATTCTTGTAAATAGAGTATTGATTTAGGCTTTTTGGAGTCTATCTTTGCTTGGATAATTGACCTGACTCAAGCAACATTTCAGCCTTGCTAGATACTATCATGCAAAAATAATATTTGCATGTACTTTAAAGACTGAGAGATTTGAGAAATTCATATATACTTGTTTTCCAGTCTTTGTTAAGAACTGCTTTTTGCCTGGGTAGCTCAGTGAAGCTTTGAAAACTACCTTCAGGAAAATACTTTGTTAGGGTCAAAAATTGTGCTTAAAAAAAAAATCATTGGAGGTGTCACATATGTAAGTACTTGTACATGACTAACGACTTCTGTTCCTGGATCTCATGGTAGAAGAAGAGAACTGAGTCCTGTAAGTTGTCCTCTGACTTCCATGTACTCAAGAGTTGTACACCACATGTCCCCCCACACTAAAAAAAATAAAATTTCAAAAGCTAAATATAAGTTATGGAGGCAATGACCTCAGGTCTTGACATTATCCCCACAGGTTCAAAGGTAGTCAGCAGGTTGTAGTAGTTACTGCGCATGTTCCAGAATGACCTGTTCATAACATGGGCGCCCTCACACTCTGGCTAGAGATCTGGATATTGAGTGGGAATGGGGTAGGACTCAGACTGTGAACAGAAGACAAGTTGTCTATCTCCTCAGTGTGTCTGTAGGGATAATAGTTTTGAACCCAGCATCCAGCTAGACTGCCTTTCCAGGCCTATTAGCTTATAAAATGAAGGCATATGATGCAGACACAGACTTTCTGCTGGCCAAAGACGTTTGAAACTGTGAACTTGCTACCAATTTTCTGTTGTAGCCCTGGGTAGAGAATCTTGTTTATGCACTCAGGGTATGCTGTGCTGCTGTCTTTTACACCTGAAGGAAGATGCCTCTCTCTAGATCACATTCAAATCTGAGAGGAACAGAAGAGAGACTCCTCCAGTCTCTGAGCTAAAAGATGTTGCATAATGTACAGTGAACAGTGTCCCCAGTTTGTGTTAGCTTAAATATCTTCAGGGATCTCCTGGCAGCCACTGGCTTCTACCTTCTCACTGCCTCTGGCCACCCCAGGGCTCCAACCTGGGGCCTCTACACTACTTGTCACTTTTATCTGTTTGACCAGAGCAACTCTTTCCTCTCTCACATTCTGTTTACTTGAAGTGCCCTGTCTTCTTTAAGGCTGCTATCTTTTATTCCTTCCCGGTGCTTTCTAAAACTTACCTCTTGTGCAATTTTCATGCTCATCCCACCTGTTTTTGATTTTGCCAGCATTTTACCATGGCCTGGAACTGCTGGTTTTCACTTGCTTGCCTGGCTTAGTAGTTGTGTGTCAGGAGGTTGACCTGTCTCTACACACAGTGGCTTTGAGGTCATGGTCACCTCTCATTCTGTGCATGTCTGCACTCAGCGTAGTGCCCTCTTGCCAGCATAAAAGAGAGCACATTTGTCTTTATTCTACCAGTCCTCATTTATTTATTTTGCTCCAAGAGCACCCAGGCGATAGAGCAAGGCAAGAGACTCATTCCAGCATTCAAAGGGCGCAGATTCAGGGGGAACAATGCAGGTGGACAGAATGTTCTTGCTTTCAGCAGATTGCATTCCCCTTAGAATGTAGGGCCCTTTGCCTGGCCTGTATCTGCTCTCTGTCTTTCTACTTCCTTCACTTCATTCCCATCAGCTCAAATGGATGACTGGGCTAGCAGAGTATACCCAGTTTCTCCCACCTTAAAGCTCTGGGTCCAGTTCTTCACATTTGCAATCTTCCCATGACTAGTATATGCTGTCCCTTGGGTCTCAGTCTGCCAGCTATATTTTAATAACATGGCTCCTCTTCCCTCACTCCTGGTAACTCCATCTCATCCATTCTAGTCTTTTCTTATGTGGTATATATATATTTTTTTATTACAGTCTTAAGCACAGAGACACATGGTCAGAATCATAACTCTTAATATTCTTTCTACATACTTCTTGTCTGCCTTTCCAAATGAATTACCTTTTCATGAGAAGGAAGAGGCATGCTGTGTTTGTCCCTACCTGAGCCCTCCTCCAGAGCTAGAGTCACATAGGCCATTCTGAACAAGGTTTGAGTTTGAAGATGACATTGGTGTGTACTAGAAGACATGTGCAAGACTTAGAGTCATGCTTTGTGGTAGTCAGATTTATTTAACTTTGACTTACTCAAAATATGTTACTATACAGCAACAAAACCTGGATGAACTAACCATCAGCATCAGCATGGTACATGCAAAAGCTGTAAAACTAAGTGGGAAAAGCCAAAGGGCAAAAGAACTTCATATAGTTCAGTCTCATTTATATATAGTTCACAGCCTTGCTGAGCTAAACACTGTTCTATTTATGGTACACACGTGTTTTTTTAGAACTGAAAGTAAATGCAAAGGTTAGCGATTACCTTTACGATCATGATGGCATATAATTACATGTGATGTTAGTATGTTTGTTTTCTTTGGTGTGTAATAGATTGTATATTTTTGTTTTCTTCATCACACTATGCATTTTATATATTACACATACATATAGGGTCTTTTGTCAGCATATAAATATATATAATATACAAATATGTAATATGCAACATACAAATATGCAAAATATATACAATATATAAAATACAAATTTATACACACACATATTTGGATGTTGACTAAAAGACTTTTTGTAGCAGGCTATGGCAGAGAAGCAGGAGGAAACACTGGCTGAGAGGGAGGCAGTCCCTTTAGTGTCTAGAAGGCCAGTGGCCTTGCATAACAGATATATATTTACTCAACCATAAAAGCCACTTTGGATTTAGGCATGTGGACACTAATCTGAGTTAAGGACATGGGAGCAAGATGCATCCAATCCAAGGCTTGAATACAGGTCCAAGGGTGTCAACCAATATATTGTGGTGAGTGAGCTTACAGGTATCCAGGGCTTTCCTTAAATTCCATTTAGATTACTTCAGGGTTCATTTAAAATTCTTTTTCTTGAAATTTCTGATTTGGAGGTATTATTATTAACTATTACTAACATTACTTATCAAGACAGTATCTTACTGTGTAGCCCAGATGATCTGGAACTCACTGTGTAGCCCAGGATGGCCTGGAACTCACTATGTAGCCCAAGATGGCCTTGACCTTGTAGTCTTCCTGTTTATACCTCCCTAGTTCTAGGAAAAGAGATGTTTGACAACTAATTTCTGTAGTATTTTGATCCCCATGGTATTGGCTTGGATAATTTTTCTACGACATTTTCTAGAATGTCGTAGTATACAACCATTTTCTACTTTGAGATATTCAAAAGATATTACCCAGTAGAGAGGACATGTTCTAAATAGTATTTTAGCATGAAGACAAGGGAGAATAGGGTGGGTAAATGATTCTTGCTAAAGATGACTGAGGCTGAGCCTAATGGAAGGGAAGATTGCCTCAGGGGTACTGGTTTGCAAAGGGATTGGTAGTTGGTGAGATTTGAAGGGTGAAGGATGGAAGGTCCTAGGACAGCTAACAAGTCATAGACGAGATTTCAGAAGAAAGTAATGTTTTGATTTGGAACACAGCAAAGTAGAAGTTTCTGAAAGAGAATGGTTATAACTCTTGAGCAGAGGACCTAGCATTAGGAACAGGCTGGTGTTCACCAGGAGACAAGAGGCAGGAAAGGGAATCTGGAACCATCTAAAAAGATGCTGTGTGGTAAGATGTAGGAGACATCCTCTCTGCATATTAAAAGTCCAAGCCCAAAAGCTTGAGTGCAGAAATGTTTCCCAGTGCTCAAGGAAGAGCACTGAGAAGGCTGGAACACACAGCCAAGACCTGGAGAGAAGCCCGAAGCCCCAGGTCAGATCCCTCTGTTTTTATCAGTTCTACCCTCCCCACCCTCCCCACCCCCCAGGACAGGGCATGATGACATCTCTCTTTTTGAGCCTCTGTGCTTCATATGTGAGAATTCAGAAAAGTCTATAACTTGCTTAGAAAACAAATTGCCTGTTTGTTCCATTTACCGCATGACTGAGCTGTCATTTCTCTCCCTCAGAAGAGACAAAATCATAATTTCCTGTGATTTAAATGTAGTCTGTTCTCTAAAAGGTACCGAAATGTGACACGCTTCAGGAAGATGCCTGCTTGGCTTAGGCACTAAGTCAAAGTGTCAGAGTAAATCACTGGAAATTGAAGACACGATCATTTGTGGGATGTGGCAAATTACTGTCTGGGTCCCAGAGTGGATAACAAGGGAGGCTTTTCTGAACCGAGAGGAGGATGGACTGATTCCGGAATGATGTTTTTGAAATTTGGTCTGTTGTACCTGTATGTTTTGAGGCTGGCATAATTCGTGTTGGAATTCAGAAATCTTAACATTCTGGCGGTAATTGAATATCGTTCTTTGTATCTGTGGAGAACTGTGCTTCTCCGTCTACTGTTCTTTATTAAGCAGGTCCCTTTGTCAGCTGCTGTAGAAAGTGGATTTTGCTACTGCTATCCTGAGGTTCAGAATTGAAAATAATTTATAGTACCAAGAAATAGAGCAAAATGATAATGAAAAGTAGAGATGATTCCGAGGTCACTTATTCTTGGTTTTTTTTGGGGGGGGGCCACTATTTCCAGCTCATAGAATGCTTATGCAAATTATTTTTGTTACCAGCATACATTTGGCAGTAATATTGTTGACATCTAAAAGAAAAGGACTGGTCTCTTACTCATAAGTATTATGTCTCTTGCTCAAGTCTTTTAAAGAAGTCTTCCCTATTGAGTTATTGTAGAAGTTGTATTTGTCTATATAATTTTAACATACTTCTTTTTTACTCTAGTCAACTTGGAAAAAAATGTCATTTAAACAGCCAGCGTGGACACATTTTATAAATGTACTTAAAATTTAAAATTAGTGGTTAGTCACTAGCTACAAGTACACAGATACAAAAGAAGCTGTCTCTTTGCTTTAGTTAACTGTCAAACGATGTCATTTTGGGGGCTGGGGATAGTTATTTATTAGGGAAGAAAGAAGTAGTTGCTTAAATGTTTTAAGTCCCACTTAGATGCTTGTCAGTGCTAAAAAAGTTGGAAAATGAAGATGAAGCATACATTCTATATAATGGCCATTCCCATGAGAAAACTTTCAGTTAGTGCCAGTCTGCCATTGCCTCTGCCTGTGTGTGGAAAACTGGGTCATTGACTCATTCAGTGAGTGGATAGTAGTTTGATGGTCTGCTTGGTTTTGTTTGCAGCTTGCTAAGGAGTAACAAAGTTAACTTTAAAGGACAACCTTTTCTAGGGGGTGGGAGCTTTGTGTTCAGTAGCTGCCTCGGTAAGACCACAGGCCACCATGTGTCATGCTTCACACTAGCTGCCTTCTGGTTTCTCTAGTGGAATCCTAGAGTCACTTGAATTCCTGTCTTTTCTAAGGCAGTATCTCCTCCCGGAAGTTACTGCTTTTGAATCCGTCTCCCTTCCTTGCTTTCCTGGATCTCTCATATCTTATCTATCTTATCTTTTAAGGACTATTTTGAAATTTACCTTCTAGAGAGTCTTTTCAAGCTCTCCTTTTCACCAAATATTCCTAATCCAAGCATCTACAATCTGATTACCACAGAATCTGAAGCTTGTGTTTGCTGATGTGGTTGCAGAATTGCATGCCTGACCTTGGGTGATGAATCACAGTAGAAATGCAGTCACATTAAATTTATTTTTTACGAAGCGAGAGTGATGATTCAGCAAAATGTTTGCTGGTCTTTTGGAAGAACAGGGTTCGGTTCCCAGCACTCACATCCGGTGACTCACTGATTACTCTGCTCCAGACCTTCAAGGACATCTGTAGTCACATGGCATACAGATATACACAAAGAAATAAAACATCATTCTTTCAAAATACTTTATCTGCTCACTTTGGGCCATGTACATAAGGTCTATATGAAACATAAATGACATTTGTGTTAGACTTGAGTCCAATCTACAATTGCTGCATGGAATAGCTGAGTTTATGCAACTGTTACAGAACCACCAGGAAGGTGGAGAAAGAAAGAATGCATAATGCTTCCCTTGCAGCATTTCCAAGCACGACTTTGTAGCCTGTGTCAGCTCTCGCAGACCGATTTCTCCCATGAAGAGTAAAGACAGGAACAAATAAATACGTGAAGGCCAGTAATCTGTGAGCCAGTAGGAATCCATCCATCTTAGCTGCCGGTTGTCTGAAACGCAGAACAGCGTGGGCAGTAGGCCTGATTGCAGCCAATTCTGGTTGTTCAAAATAATTCTGAAGGTGGTAGAGATGTTACTTTTCTATGAAATCTGGTTCTTTTATGTGTTTGTTTACTTGGTTCTTTAAAAAAAAACAACAACAACAACTATCTCCTGTGACCTTTTAATGTGATTACATACATTTTTAAATACCGTTAAGGAATGGTTAGCTTAACAGTGGTGTGGAGAATAACTAATGGGTTATAATTAAATAATTACAGATTAGAACTATGGTTCTAGTGTCTGTTGTCGTGACTTTGGATAACAAAACTTACCTTATGTTTCAAAGAGCTAGAATAAAGGATTTTTAAATGTTTTCCTCACACAAATTGATAAATGTTTGAGGAGATGATGGGTTACCCAGATTTAAGCATCACATGTATAGATATCTGTTAAAATCACAGAGTCCCTCATCCATATGCATAACTTGGGTGTTTCTATTGAGTAGCACTTAGAGAATGTAAAAAGTAATTAGGAAGTAGTGAAGAGACTGTTCTTGAGCTAACATGAGGTGAGCAGTGCTGTTACTCAGGATATTCTAATATTTGGAATAAATTCAGTGACTATTCCTTTCTGTATTGAAAAGCACAGAGAGTCTATAAACAAGGATGCCAAAAATCAGGAACAATTCAAAGATCAAAAATTGGTAAAAGACCTAGAAGCTACAGCATTTAGATGGAAAGGCACAAAGGGATATAGAAGAGTATATTGGATCTGAAAGAATGGAAATGTTTATTTCATTAGCAACTGAAGTTAACTGAGAAGGATCAGTTCGTGAGTTGAACAGTCAAGCTAAAAGCTGGAGACTAGAATCGCTAGGTTTCAGTGTTGTTGGGTGAGGCAATGCCTCTCTCTAACTCTTTCCCTCATCCGATTAGTGGATCTTTTAGAGCTGAATACAACGAATGAGGTTTTCAAGCAGCACAAGCTGAACCAAAATGATCAGCTCCTGAGTGTCCCCGACGTCATCAACTGTCTGACCACAACTTACGATGGCCTTGAACAGTTGCACAAGGACTTGGTCAATGTTCCACTCTGCGTCGATATGTGTCTCAACTGGCTACTCAACGTATATGACACGTAAGTTTCTAATGTATCCTCCAAATGATCATAGGTGAGCGAAGCACATTGATAATGACTTGGCAGTATCATTACCATTGCTGATTCCTTCTCTTCCTCCTCTTCCTTCTTTCTTCCTCCTCCTCCTCCTTCTTCTCTTCTTCTTCCTCCTCTTCCTCCTCTTCCTCTTCCTCCTTCTCCTCCTCCTCCTTCTTCTCCTCTTCCTCCTCTTCCTCCTCCTCTTCCTCCTCTTCCTCCTCCTCCTTCTCCTCCTCCTCTTCCTTCTCCTCTTCCTCCTCCTCCTCCTTCTTCTCCTCTTCCTCCTCCTCCTCCTCCTCCTCTTCCTCCTTCTTTGTTACCCTCATTAATGGGTGATACTAAAGATTTACCTTAGGAACAAGTTTGCACATGAAGGCAAACACTTTACCACTGAGCTACATCTCAGACCCTAACGTGATTTCTTTAAAAAGATATTTTCATAATCCTTTTGCCCAGTGGAAAGATTTATTTTGACTGTTTAAAAAGTAACTGATTTTCCAAGTCTTTCAGCTCCCAATCATAGGATAAGAGGGACCATGCAATTGTTCTTTCATGACTTTGATAGTCAGTGAAGGCTAGGGTGGTAACATTCTCTGTCAGGAAGCAGCCCAGGAACCCTAAGCTGCTTGATTTCCTTGTCTTTGCTCTTTAGACTTAGATTATTATTTTTCAAAAGGAAAACAAAAGCTGACATTCACTGTGAATTAAAATAGATTTTAGCATCTCTGTAACTTTGTATGGTGGCGGTTTGAGAGTATTTTGGGCAGCAATGAATAAAACTCAATTTGTCTTTAAATAATAGCTTCATTGCCATGTGGTTATGCTTTTATAAGGTGGTCTTGCTTTAATGATTGATGCTATAGGACACTAACCTATGTACTTGAACTGTTTCTCACTGTAGATAAAGAGCACCCTCAACTTCCAGCCCAGCACATCCCACGTTTATATGACCCTTTGGATTTTGACAATGTATTTGTGCACTAATCAGTTATAAAAAGACTTGCTGTGAGCTGACATTTCAGAAATGTTGGGAATTATTCATACTCTGGTAGGGGGTTGAAGTATGCAAAACCGAAAGAGGAAAATGAAGACTTACTTTTCTCTTGAATCCCAAAAGTTAGTTCTCATTAAGTAGCTACGTGAAGATTTACATTTGTTAGCCTTTGGTTTGAAGACAAAGAATATAGGTGATAGTCCATAAATCAAAGAAGATAGATGATAGTTCATAAATGTACGTGTTCAGTAGCTGATTAATTCTGTGTAAGAAATAAATGATGATGATGATGATGATGATAATAGACATGATTTATCTAAAATTTTATTTACTATTTTTATTAGGAAAAGAAACCCTTTATCTTTCAATAATAACAAATATCAATATGTCTTTTTTTAAAAAATAAAGATAGCCATGTGCATGAAGATGAGGCTCAGTACCAGAAAGCAGAGGACTTTCTGTAATACATTGCTGCCTGGTGTTTTTTATGTTGCTTTTAAATACAGAGTTGTAATTCTTTTTGGGTACAGTATTAATTTTAGCATAAATATCTCATTAATTTGCTCATCATTGTTTTAAAGCCTCAAAGGAGATCTTTTCTACAATAAATTCACCACAAGTAGCTCGTTATTTTGATGTTTTCTGTGCAGTAATCTGTAACATGGATTCCCATCGCAGGAAGCAAGCTAAATAAGAACATCTGGGGACTTCATCTGTCCCTGTGAAGTAGCAGAGAGAAGGACAACTTGATCAAAGTTCATGGAGACTACTCTTGCCCCAGCAGGATCAGACTGTGACAATTGTCGATTTGTAGACTGCTTAAACAAAACCTAGTAGACTAGGTTGCTTAAACATCATTTCCTCACATCTGTAGAGACTGAAAGACTGAGCTCATGGTGCTGATGGGCTGACTGGTGTGCTGTTTTCTCTAGAACCTCTCTCTTGGCTTTTCAGTTGCTCTCTACTTTCTTAATCTGCCTGATCTTTTTTCCTGCAAGTGTACCAGGCATTCTGGACTAGGGTGTGCCCTTCCAACCTCACTTTAACTAACTCTTGGATGTTGTTGGCATGAAAAGCAGTGTCCTGAGATACAAAGAGTTAGGACTTCAATGTGCAAATGCCAGAGGAATATAGTTAAGCTCAGAACGTACACAGAGGCTGCTCCCACTCTAGAATGAGAAAGGAGTGACTCTTTGTTAGGATCCAACCAGTGTGCAAAATATTATGATCCATTTTCCGGGAGTTAAATGTTGACACAATCCCACTTCTGGCTGCTAGATGTGTTCACATGGAAATGCTACATGGAAATATTTTTTTTCCAGAAAAACAATACTTCAAAGTATGCCATTATTTAGATTTCATGGATAAAAATCCTGCAAAACTTACTTCCCCTCTCTCTATGTCAGTGAAATACCAATCACCTTTCTGGGTCAGATGGGTTCCCCTCAGTCTCACTTTCTGTCTTGGAATAATGAATTCAGCTAAAGAAAAGTCAGTTGTTCTATAGGCAGTAATCACTGGTGTCCAGCATTGACTACCTGAATTTCTCTACTTCATGTGGCTTGTTCGTTTATCTAAGCAATGCCTGTTAACTCTGTTTCAAGCAACGGTTCTCTGAGAGAATCTGATGAACTATAATTTTACTCCATCCAGAGTAGGGATCCTGGATATCACAGGACCTTTAGAAGGCTTTGAACTTAAAAATGATGCCTGTGTTAAGCTTATTTTTAAAAAAAATTTATGTAACAGAGTCATAGTTCTTTAAGAAAATGTTTTAACATAGATTTACTTTAAGCACAGGCTTTGGAGGAGAGAAAGAGATTCTTAGGAAATGGGCAGTGAATACCCAAGAGAAGAACAGACTTCTTGAAAGAGTTACATTGATTTACCTACTTGTCGATCTGTCTGTCCATCCATCCATCTATCCATCCATCCATCCATCCATCCATCCATCTTTTTTTCAATCACTCATTCATTTATTCATTAATTCATTCTTTGGGTTTCCATTGTTATAAAGAAACACCACAACCAAGGCAACTCATATAAAGGCAAACATTTAATTGGAGCTAGCCTACAGTTTCTGAGGTTCAGTCCATTATCATTACTGCAGCATCCAGGCAGATGTGGTAGAAGAACAAAGAGTTCTACATCTTGATCTGATCGCAGCCAGGAGACTGTGTCTTTCACTGGGCATAGATCACCTCAAAGCCCTGCCTCCACAGTGATACACCTCCTCCATTAAGTAGTAATGCCACTTCCCATGGGCCAAGCAATTTCAAACCACCAGACAACACTCTCATAAGTAGCTGATGAAATCAACTCACACAGAAGAAGGTCTATTTTGGATAGTCATTTGAGAGGTTTCAGCCCATGACTGGCTTGCCCCTGGCTGTAGGTGAGGTAGCACTGATTGGTGGGAATGCTGATGGAGCAAAACTGTCACTTGATGACCAAGAAGTGCAAGAAAGAGAGGACATTCCTATCTTCTCCTTGGAGGGATTGCTTCTCAGAGGTCATCTAATAAACCTTGGCTCTTAAAGTTTCTCCTTCCTCCCAAGAATACCACTACATTGGAGACCGAGCTGCTAACACGTGGGCCTCAGGGACCTTTTCAAATGTAAACTATATCATTGTTACATATTTTCAATTCCTTGATTTATTGCCATATGATGCAACCAGGACAGCCCTTCTCAACTTCAACTTGAAATAATGAGTCATGCAGATAGTTGAGATCAAAGAATTCTAATCCACATCTGACTTAGAGATGAGATATGATCTTTCCATTTTGCCCTCTATTTAACTGATTGAAAAACCAATACACGGAGATGCCAGAGTTTATCTGTAACCACCTGTTACAAATTAATCATAGTTACAGGGCTAATTTGTAGATTTTATTTCCCTGATTGCATGGATATTCTTATCATATCGCTATAGCTAGGCCAATCATACTTTATAAAATCAACTAAACTTTCAAGTTCTAACATATACCCAGCTCCTCCTTATATTCTCAATTTTGTGTCCTGGTTGCTACGTTACTTGACAACCACTTAACTTTGGCATCTCAATATCTGGAAAATTTAGGTAAAAATATCTGCACAGCTCACCACAGGAAAAGTGGATGCACAGGACAGATGAGCTAATATAGGGAGAAAGGGACTTTATAAACTGTAGCAATCAAATTGATTCCATTTATGAATTCACAGCCTCACTCTGTCTTCATCTTGCCAGGTTCAAAAGTCTTAATTTCACAATCTTCCTTCTAGATTTAAATGGAAATCCAAACCATTTTAATCATGCTTCAGAGCAATAGTCTGGAACATTTGGTTCAAACATTTTTTTTTCTCTATAGAGAATATTAGCTTCATTTGTTATAGTAAGTCATATTTCCCCCACTATCCTGAGATGAATATAATTTTAAAGGTACTTAACTTTACAGTTAAAGTAATTTCAGAAGTCACTTACAAAAACTGTCCTGGGAATGGAATACTTAGCTATTGACTAGATTGCTCACTCATACATTTTATTAGCTCTCAGATGCATCTCCAATTAGATATCCTACTTGACATCAAAACAGTCGAGAATGGCCCCATGTATGCACAGAGTAATCAGCCAGTGAGCTTGCACTATATGCTCACCGCGCCCTAAGTTTTGGAGGAGGTGTGTTTGCACCCACGCTTATGTTCTCTTACTCAGACGTTTGCTATGGCATCTCATGTCTAATTGTAATCTCTTCCTTACAGGGAGGTGGACAGTACTAGGGATTGACTAGGGATAGGCCACTCCATGTAAGACAAGCACTCTTACAGGCAGGCCTTGAGTTTGAACTCCTTTATTAACTGTGAGAGGCTGGGGACTATTCAAAGTGCTCTCTCTAAAACATACCAACCACAGTGACCTTGTATTTGGTTTTTCATATCCACACATATGGGTTGATACTGTATTTTCTGTAGTCATCTTTCTATCTTACTTTCCTAGCTAGTGTGTGAGTTTATTGAGGAAGAATCAGGTTCTCTTTTTCTTGCTCCATGAAGTTCACAGAACAATTCTGGAATCTTATAGTACAGGAAGCCTTTATAGATGATGGTGGTGAACTGGGTAGATGATTGACATTTTCAGTTGTCTTCCTGATAATATATCTCTCATGTTTCCCACTAGACTTGGAGGTTGGACTCTACTGGTACCATTCTGATCCCTTAAAGAACTGGTTTGTTTTTGCCCACATCCTTGCACCAAGCCCTTAGCACATTCATTCATTAACCTTTATTACTTTCAAAAAGTAAATTGTCTGTATTCAGATGATAAACACTTTCTAACTCTTGAAGAGGATAGACACTATTTCCTGGGATAATTTGGAAAACCCTAAAAATATTTATTAAGTAGAAACATGATTTGAAGTATGGGGTCAGTTTATTTGAAAGTGGCTGGTATTTCTTTTGACTAGGCTAGGCCAGAACTTGTGGTAATTTTCTTGTCTCTGCCTGTTGAGTGCTGAAGAGTCTAGGTATTGCTACCACACTTAACCATAATTTAAACTAACTAACTTACTTTCTTACTTTCTTTGTTTCTTTCTTTCTTTCTTTTTTTTTCTTTCTTTCTTTCTTTGTTTCTTTCTTTCTTTCTTTTTGAAAAAAGAGCATTTGTATGTTTGGTGTCATGTTATATATGCAGACATTTATTTACTTGGTCATTTACCACTTGAAAATAGAAGAATATTAGTATGACTAACAAAGCACATTACAAATGTTTATTTATTTTTAAAATCCTGTAAATTAAAACCTGTATTGGTTACTTTCCTATTGCTGTGATAAAACACTGGGACCAAGGCAGCTCATAGAAAGACAGGTTTCTTGTGGCTTGTAATTCCAGGGGAACAGGAGATCATCACTATCATGGTAAAGTCCCAGGCATGCGCACAGTGTGGGGGCTGGAGGAGCATTGCATCCCTCCTCCAGCAAGGATACACCTCCTAAACCTACCCAGACAGCACCACAACCAGGGACATAGCTCCAAAACTAACATTGCTCATTCACAAAACTACACAGTGTTATGTGCCCATATATATAATAAGTGAACATTCGCTCGTGTGCTTTAAGTGTTTAATATGTGTGCCTTAAATCTAAAACGTTTCAGAGAGTAAACCAAAGCTGAAAATGGATGAAGATTATGAAACAATAAATATAGCGATGACTTTTTTCCTGGGTTGTGTGTTGTTCCACTGGAAAGATCACGTCTTAGTAATTTTATGGTGCTTTTCCCCATCCCAGCACTTGTTTAACAGCTCAATACTTTGATGGACATTGCAATAAAGACAGCTTTTAATAGATATATATATCTCCAATTCTTAAGTGGAATTGAAATGATGTCTCACTGGCTTAGTGTGAAAGTATTTCCTAGAGCTGATTAATTAATACATTCCATTTTTAATTACAATTTCATGCTTCCCCTAATACAGATATCATACCATCCCATTTGAAACCATCCACTATTAAAATTGCAATAGTAATTTATAGACTACATTAGAGAGATCAAAGTAAATGAAGACAACAAGTTCTAAAGTTTCATAAGCGCTGAGTCTTTAACATATAATTTTCTGTGCAGTTTTTTTACATTTGACTTTTAATTTATCAAGATTCTTCTCTTGCTATATAAAATTGCATTCATACTTTCTATATCATGCTTGCCTACTCTGTATAGATTTGATGTGTATTTTGATTTTACATTTATTACCAACAGATTTTATTTATAGCATTTCTTAAAGTGAAGTCTATTTGGCTGTATGATCATTGTTTTCATATTTCTTTCATGTGTTCTTGGGCTGTGTGTTGTGTGTAAAAGGACTTCAATGTGTTTTTCCAGAGTTCTCAAAGATGTTAACTTATGTCATGTGGTTATGATGTAGGTTTTCAGTAATTGTTAAAACCAAGTAGAAAAGTTATATCTTTAACTTGTGTTTATCATACAGTGGTTTACTCTCAAGAAAATGGCATTCAATATAATGTGTACAGTTTTAAATTCTTATAACCCATCTTATAATTTCAGGGGCCGGACTGGAAAAATTAGGGTACAAAGTCTGAAGATTGGATTGATGTCTCTCTCCAAAGGCCTCTTAGAAGAAAAATACAGATGTATGTAAGATCTTTTACACCATAGTGCTTTTAATGATAATATAAACTTACTGGGCACTGACTTTATATAATTTGCGGTAATGCTAGCTTCCATTTTGGAGAGCCTTACTGTATATACACAGTGTGAAGTGAATTCGTAAAATTTGAAAAGCTGGCTGCAGGGCCATAGGTGAGGTGCACTGATACAGTAAGAACCAAGTACAGACACGCATTCCACTTAAATATTAGCATATTCTAGTAGGTATTAATTACAATTCTCATTTTTTTAGGTAAACAAATAAATGCTGAACTAGGTCAGGAATCTAGTCAAAAGCTATGACCCTTTAAAATATTGGTGTTGAACTTAGAAGCATTGGGGGGGGGTTACACTTTTTTAAATCCACTGTGCATAGATATGTGTGTTACATTTGTAGACCCATTTTTTTATGACTCCACAACCTCTTTTTCTTTTTCTTTTCTTTTCTGTTTTTTTTTTTTGGTTTTTCGAGACAGGGTTTCTCTGTGTAGTCCTGGCTGTCCTGGAACTCACTCTGTAGACCAGGCTGGCCTTGAACTCAGAAATCTGCCTGCCTCTGCCTCCCAAGTGCTGGCATTAAAGGCGTGCGCCACCACCGCCCGGCCTTCTTTTCTCTTTTTTAAAAAAAATCTCATTTTTTGCATTTATTGTAGCATATAGTTTTTGCTACCGTGCTTTAAGCCCCAGGTGGACTGTGCTACCAGCCTTCACCCAGATTCCCTTGGAGCCATGGATAAAAAAGCAACACACATACATGCCAGCTAATCTTAAAATGCCTTTGCTAACTCAATGACTGGGCACTCCTGAACCTCCCCTGCCACCCCAGGGATAATAGAGTCCACTGGCCACTCCAACCAAAGCTCACATGGCTAGTTGGCTTTATGTCCTACCACTACTGCCTTCTGCTCACCCAGTTCTTCCAATTCTCTCTGTGTCCTCCTGCGAAACTCTGAGTGTCCCTCCCCGTCATTGGTTGCTGGTATCTTTTTTGATCAATCAAGAACCGATTGGGGAACAGAACCTTAGCATCAGAACTACCCCCTACAGTTTATGTTTAATCCTAAAAAAAAAAAAAAAAAAAAAAACAAAAAAACAAAGAAGAAAAAGGTAAGAGGGACTAAAACTTTTACTGGCATTAATTTTAAATAGTGATATTTGGTAATTTTGACATTATGAAGGGATAGATGCTTTTAACTTGTATTTTGATTGTTTAGAATCATTAAATAAACCAGTGGTGCCTCTTTAGTTATCAATTACTGCACAGTGTCTTGGCATGCTCAATAGAGGGACCTGTATTTATATCTCTGCCCCTTTGTGACCAAGTGTCATTAGAGAGGTGCCTTGATTCCCCAAAAGTACTGTCACCTCTGTTTCCTGCTACACTGAGCCACACTTCAGAGGCTAAGAGATGAGGCCAACAATTGTAGCATTGGGAAGAAGTTGAGATAATATATTACAAGCATATAATATATTACAAAAATAGCAGCGGTCAAGTAAATGATTGCTATCTCCATGTGTCTCCAAACTCATCACCATGGTGACATGTGTTTTAGTTTAATTTGCCCATAAAAGATAAATAACTTGATGCTACCAAACCCACTTCTAAGATGATTCTGTGCAGATACATCTGTATATTGGATGAGAAAGTGGATATTATTTCTTGAATAGAAGGACATCAGAAGACAAAAGATGGGTACAAGGAAGCAATAGTAGTATGAAGGTCTGTTAATAGCTCAGTGGTCTATCACATGCTAAGCCTGCACAATGTCCTTGCTTCCACCCCCAGAATCAAGAAAAAAAAATTTCCCCAAATGAAGGTATTTTATCATTGTTCCTATAACGTAGCTAAATTTTGTTTCTTCTAAAAGCATTCAACATCATGTGTTTTGGCAACTACTGTAAGATTGTTTGATTTTGAGTGTCAAGCCTAAAACCCAAAGGCATGATTTTCTTACAAAAGTTGACAAGAATGTTTAGGAAAGAGTTGTGGATTTGTATGGAGCATCAGCTGACTGCAGAACCAGGAGCTAAGGATGCTTACAGGTGTATGAGCCTTGCAAGCCATATAGTGAGAGGGGAAGAAGCCCTACAAAAGCCTTGTGTAAAGCTCTGTCTGTGGCCCTTTATCTAGAACTTCAGGAATCTTCATCATTATCAGGAAATGGTATTCCCAGAGCTGAGAACTTGCCATTTCTAAACTGATTAGGAAAGGGGAGAATTTCTGAAAAAATCAGTGTTCCAAAATCAGGAAAAGATTTTCTTACTAATCATCTGTGATTCGGGGTTTTTCATATGCTCTCGAAAGACTTTAAAAGTAACAGTTACATCATAGTGCTGAATGGACTCTAAAGTGAATGCAAATTCAAGCTCAAGATTTGCATTTTTTTGCAAAACAGCAATAAGTGCTCACATTTGGGCAGGGAAGCAGTGGCCCCTGCACTGCAAGTTTCTCCTAGTCTATATAACTCATGTTGAATGTCACTTCAGGACATAATTAAATAAGAGATCTCTTGAGTTAAATCTTTAATCTAAGTCTTTACCTCAATATTGAGGCCCTGGAAATGTCCTGAGGATCGGTTTTTCTTCTTACATTGAAATCCTAAGCAACTCTGATTCCACCTTTGATTTCCCCAGTGTAGTGGGAATATCGCTTCATTATTATTTTCTTTGTTAAAATTAATATTCACAACAAATTCCTCATTTAGCCTCAGTGGCAGGCAGCATCCATATGAGAAGCCTTTGTGGTGGCTGACATCAGTCTTTACCCTACTTGGACGTCTTACTTGTGACTTACTGAGAATGGCTTTGGAGTGGATTCTGACATCTCATGTGCCTTCCTGCAAATGGCCAGGGGCTCGGTGGCATCAGCTGAAGCACTATCAGCTAGCATATTTTGGAGAATCCCTTGGATCTCCTCTGGGTTGATTATTTTTTTTTTAAGTTTGTCTCTTAGCTGTTTCTTTTTCTTTTGTTGTTGTTGTTTTGGTTATTTATTTACATTTCAAATGTTATCCCCCTTCCTGGTTTTCCCTCTGCAAACCCCTTATCTCATCCCCCAACCATCCTGCTTCTGTGAGGATGCTCCCCCACCCACCCACCCCCGCCTCCCCGCCCTGGCATTCCCCTACACTGGGGCATCGAGCCTTCACAGGACCAAGGGCCTCCACTCTCACTGATTCCAGACAAGGCTATCCTCTGCTGCATTTGAAGCTGGAGCCATGGGTTCCTCCATGTGTACTCTTTTGTTGGTGATTTATTCCCTGGAAGCTCTGAGGTGGCTGGTTGGTTGATATTGTTGTTCTTCCTATGAGATTACGAATCCCTTCAGCTCCTTCAGCCCTTCCCCTAACTCCTCCATTGAGGTCCCTGTGCTCAGTCCAGTGGCTGGCTGTGAGCATCCACATCTGTATTGGTCAGGCTCTGGCAGAGCCTCTCAATTAAAAACTTAATCGTGGCCCATTCTTCACATCCTCCTCATAATGCCTCTTGTGTCTGACTATAAGAATAAGAACATAGTACTTCATGTTACCTTTTCTGCATGCACTATCTACTTTTTCTTTATGAGTATTCCCACCTTCTCAGTGGCATAGCAGCTTAGCTTTCTGACTCGAAGTAGGAACATTGGGCAGAATCAATGCTCTTAACAATGTGCACCTCTCTGTAAAGATCATTAAACATGCACACAGATGCACAACAAGCATCATGATAAGAGTTCTGGACCAATGTTTTGGGGAATAGGACAGCCTTTTTTCAAATAACAAAACGAGTGGAGCTCTAAACAAATCTAAATGAACAAATGATAACAATAATTAATTTTATCTCAGATGAATTTGCTTCCCCTTCTTATGCTTATATAATTAAAATTGTATTTCATGATAATTACTGTGTTAATATTGCTCAGTATGCTTCAGTTTGGAACTTCACTGTTGATACTGTTAGAGTTGGTGTCCTTCCCCTTTGACAAGAGGAGAATGCCATTTTATCTGCTGTTTATGTATTGGATATTATTTGAAAGTGGTCTGGGAGGGGACATCTGAAGTATTTATGCCTCTCCTTCTTAGCATCACATGATGGACATTTAAATAGTATGTCTTTTGAACCATTACAATTTGACAATGCCTCCCAGATGTGCTGATTTCTATGATAAAGGAGATTTTTTTTTATATTAGGTATGGTCTCCCTGCAGAAAAAGTAACTTTCCTTATTACAGTAGCTTCTTCATTGGGAATCTTCTATTAATTATAATCCTCAAAATGTTACCCATAGTAGATCAAATATAAATATCTGGAGAAGAGCAGTTTTAATGTTACTGACTTAAGACTATTAGAAAGCAAAGCAGTATTTGCTTTGTTCATGCAATGAAAAGCCAAAGAAAGGCAAAGGATACAAATAGCTTTATGTCTTAAAATTGAAAGAAAAAAATGTTTCATTACAGAAAATAAAACAAAAACAACTTATTAAGTTCCTAAAGTGAAAGACTAAACCTCCTTATAGTTTTGGTATCTATGATGCAAAGGAGATATGAACATAAACACGCCTAAAGGGAGATGAAATGTAAGTGCATAGAATATTGAATTTGTGCATGAACAAAGAAGTTGATAAAGCACCTGTGAAATGTGAAGCTATACTGTAAACTATAGGCTTTAGCAAATCATAAGGGAACCTTGGTTTTGCCTCATGCTCTTTCTTAAGGGAGTGTCTTAGAGATTATAAAAGCAGCCAATGTACATTTATTTGTAGTACTTAACCAGTAAGTTTCTATTAGTTGACCTGATCTTTTGTAATAATCTGTAACATAAGATTATTCTAAGACATGTGGCTCTGATATCAGGTGGCAGATTAAGAGCCTCAGAATTAAAGAGATACCTGATCTGGGTCATATTCCTCTTTGTTTATGTTTATGTTTTGTTTTGTTTTGTTTGGTTTGGTTTGGTTTGGTTTGGTTTGGTTTGGTTTGGTTTGGTTTTTGTTTTAAGTTTGCATAGTTCAATCTACCTCATCGAAGATAACACTTTAAATATGCTAACATTTTGAGTAGGTAGATGATAACATTTTGTTTTTCCTCTTTGTAGGTCTCTTTAAGGAGGTGGCAGGGCCAACAGAGATGTGTGACCAGCGACAGCTTGGCCTGCTACTTCATGATGCCATTCAGATCCCTAGGCAGCTGGGGGAAGTAGCAGCCTTTGGAGGTAGTAACATTGAGCCTAGTGTCCGCAGCTGCTTTCAGCAGGTAGGCATGGGCATTGTGGGTATGTATGGTGTGCTGAGAAAGGGTGTTACTGATGTTTCCAAGAAGAGAGTCAGTAAGTTGTACTAGAATCAAATAGTGGAGGTTTGAGGTATCAACCCTATAAGTTGATTTGTTTCTTAAGTCACATTTGACTTGGGAAATAGTAAAATATGAATAGATTACATCTTTTTAGGGAGTGTAAACTGAAGTGCATTGTCTGAATTACAGGATGCTGGCTCTAGCCTCATGTCTGTGACCTGTCCCCTTGTGCACAGCTTTTCATAATGCCCACTTCACTTTGTGATTCCTGCTTCCATGCCCTCAGACATGCACTCTTTTTTTTTAGGATGGTCTTCCTTTTCTGCACACAAGCTCTCTTCTCCCACTCATTCTGTTCTGTCTGTACATGTTGGTTTAGCTCTGGAGTCCTCTGAATGTCCTCCTCAAGCCCTGTGAGGGGAAGATTCTCTCCCCACTTTCACATCCTCTGCCCCATCATGCTCACTACTGTGTGACATCATACTGAGATGTATAACTAATGGGTTAGTATTGCTTCTTCTTTGTACACCTAAGCTCCCTGGAGACAAAGCTGTGCCTATCACACATTTATCCAGTCTTAGTGTGCTCAAGCTGCTATAACAGAATATATGAACTGGGTGACTTATAGACAACAGACTCCTCAGTTCTAGAGGCTGAGAACCTAAAGATCAAGGTTCCAGCCTGTTTGACATGTGCTGAAGAAAGCTTTCTGATGGCACTTGCTTGTTGGTGAAAGAGGGTCTTACCCCATGCACTTTAGAAGAACATAAACAATCTGATGATTGTTCATCCCTTCACAATATGTCAAACCTCATATTGACTTTGATACATGTGATAAAAGTTCCTTAGTGTTCTCTGTAGAGAATACCCTTTAAATATGAAAGCATTACAAAAGCAGCCATCTTTTCTCCAAGAGTATATTTATGTATACACAGAGTCATGTACAAAGTTGTGCACTGATCTGAGCTGCTAATTTTCACCGGGGCAAGAGCTGCAGTTTCTTTTTTAAATGCTTGTGGTGCATAAGCTCGTCTAGAAATGCTACTGATGTCATCCACATGCATAAAGTTAGAAGCCGACAGATAGTTTTCCAAAGCATAGCCAATGATTTATCACTGGTGAGAGAAAAAAATGCTCACACTGTATCTTTGAGGAGAATCAATGTCATGGCTTATTACATTTTATAATGGCCTTTTTTCTTATTTTAGAAATAAAAAAATACTAAATGATTTTTTCTAAATATGATTTATACTCATATATGTCAGTGCTTGGAATGACCTCAACCACTGAGGGAAAAGACAATTGGTGGAATTTACCTCTGCTCTCTAATCAGTCAGCATTAGGATTTGAGGCAGACTTGAGTTGCCTCACACAATCTATCTTGATAAACTTAGAGAGCCTATCAAGTGTGCTTGTGCTGGTCTGCCTTCAGTGTTATGCCCTGACAGAACAGAGGCGGGGCATAGCCATGACTCCTTTTTTGAAACATTTGTAAAGCACTTGTAAAAGCTTCCACTTTGTTTGGAAGGTGAGGAGTCCTTATCTTTATACGTTTGCCATCCTAGATAAACTCGGGCTATAGAGTTAAAGGATAGATATGGAAAGATTACCTGGAATTATGTGAGTTTTTATTTTGCTTTCTTCTTTTTGTAATTTGAGCATTGAGGGGCTCGGTAGATGGCACCGTTGTAAAAAGCTGTTGTAGAAGTACGAGGACCTGAGATTGTATCCCCATAACCCACTTAAGTCCTTGTAATCCTAGAATCAATGTGACAGAGACAGAAGGATCCTTGAGGCTCATTGGCCAGATAATCTAGCCTACCCATGAGTTCCAGCTCATGAGAGATGCTGGCTCAAACACCAGATGGACAGTACTTTGGGAGTGAAACCTGAGGTTGACCATTGGCCTCTGCATGCACGTGCGAGCAAGCATGCAAGTGTATCTGTATGTATGAACATTAAAAAAAACACACAAAAAAAATAAAATTTCAGTACTAAGGAATCCTCCCCCCCCCCCCCCCCCCCCTGCATATGAAAATGACTGCTTTTTTCCCCCTTCATTTTTTCTAATTTTAGTTTCTAGAATTTTCTTACCTGAAATAACCTATTTGTGTCTTAGCTGACCTGGAGTCACGTGACTTTTCTCTTGTGCCAGTTTGCAGCAGCAGCACTTGCTTAGCTTCACTGAAGAGCTGTTCTCCACTTTCTGTCTCCTCCCCCAGAATAACAACAAACCAGAAATCAGTGTGAAGGAGTTTATAGACTGGATGCGTTTGGAACCACAGTCCATGGTGTGGTTGCCGGTTCTGCATCGGGTGGCAGCTGCCGAGACTGCAAAACATCAGGCCAAATGCAACATCTGCAAAGAATGTCCGATTGTTGGGTTCAGGTGAGAAGCAGTAAGAGAACCCAGAGCTCTGTTGTTTCTACTGTCCTCACATGGGCTGTGGATGCTTGCTGTCCCTTCCCATTTATGCCTGCTTGGTGGTTTGCCTCCGGAGTACACTTATGCTCCGCATTGTCCATCTTTCTAAAGTACCGTTCCTTCTCACGAATCTATACACAAACTTATTTTAGTTCTTGTAGTTATTCGTAATACTTTAGTCCAGAATCGGAAAGTTTTATAGATACCTTTTCACTGAGGTTATAGGAATACCCATGTGGGATAGTTGCATTGTAGATTAGATACGTATAGTCTTGATCAAATTTGTTGGTTGTTCCAAGATTTGGGGATTAAGTTTAGTGAGATAAAAGCGATATGTAAAGTATGAACCAAGAAGTTATTGGACAACTCTATTCCGTCTGCTGTTTGTTGTGGTCTATTCTACGTTTTACTTGCTCATCAATTCTGGTGATTAAGTCTATTCTTTTTCTCCATCCCTACCTTTTCCTCTCTGTGTATGTATATATTCCTGGATATGTGTGCCTGTGCATGGAGACCAGAGGTTGATAGCAAGTATCTTCATCTTTCTTGGTGACTTTCCACCTTATTTTTCATACAGAGCTCTCTCTGAATCTGGAATTTGACTTCAGCTAGGCTGAACAGTAAGCCCCAGGCATTGTCCTGTCTCTGCTTCCCCAGTATTCAAAGTATCTCGGGTTACTGGTGCGTGCCACTAGGCCCAATTATGCCAATTCTCAAGGATCTGACTTAGAGCTTCATAGTTGGCTAAGCCAGGCCTGCCATGCTTAGTCCATCTTGTTGTTTTCTCATTGTGTCAAGGACCTTGACTTAAGACCTTAGAGGAAGGAGTCTGTGTAGGACTCTGCACCATTCACTTAAGACCTTAGAGGAAGGAGTCTGTGTAGGACTCTGTACCATTCACTTAAGACCTTAGGGGAAGGAGTCTGTGTAGGACTCTCTGTACCTTGGTCTTCACGGGATGGAGTGTTTGTTCACCTTGGTTCCTTCATTACCTCTTGAATGAGTGTGCCACATTCTTTTCCTGCTGTTTATGATTTCTCTTAGAAATAGTTACTACATAGAGCAGTATATGCTTTAAACATTATTGCTAATCACATTATTAGTTATGATCAGCCAAAAATGATAATACACTGACCTTATAAGTAATATTGAACTTTTATGCAAAGTGGAGACATAAGGAGTGTGCATGTGTAAGTAAGTAAGCAAGAAAGATTTTTTTTATTTATTTGTCTGTATGTGCATGTGCGTGCGTGCATGCATGTGCCAATAGAGGCCAGAAGAGGGTGTTGGATCCCTTGGAACTAGAGTTACAGATGATTGCTAGTCACTATATGGGTTCTGGGAATTGAGTCCACATCGTCTGAAAGTACAGTCAATGCTCTTAATTGCTGAGCCATCTCTCCGGTTCTTCAAATTGAGTTTTAGTAAAATCTTAGATCCATAATGTGTTTACCGAGAGAATTGTTTCGTTTAAAATTCCACACAGCTGGTCAACAGCAGCATGAATGACAGGCAGGCTTCATCTCCTTTCATGAGAACAAAATGCCGAGACTGGGACTACATGGTCATCGTGATGCTCGGCTCTGCCTTATAATCTCTGGTATACCCAACCCATGCTTGAATTTTCGCACTGACCTCCTGCTAGCAAGTTGGCTCCTCTGGATATCACTTCTGCCTTTTGAAGGGAGGGAAAAGACATGCCCTTCTTCCTTTTGAGTCTGTCCCTTAAAATCCCAAGAAGAACCCTTGCCCAAGACTTGGTCTTGGATTGTCCTGCTTACCACCATCAGCAAGCAAAACTGAGAAACAGTATTTTTAGCAAAGCACATGGCTAAAATATGCTGACAGTACAAGAGTTTCTCCCTGGTGAAGAAAAGGAAGGGTTGCATTAAAGAAGAGTCCACAAAAGAGAGACATTGCCAGTCATTTGTCAAGCTATGACAATAGGTAAAAAGATATTACTATAAGTGATGTATCAAACCTGGACCATAACAAAGCTGGTATAAATAGATTGTCTTCAGATAATTTGCAAAGTGTTTTGCATGTCATTTTAAAAGCCCTTCATCACTTGACAGTGTATATTAGCCTCACATAACCTTTACAGTGTCTTTCTATTTTGACTTTGCTAGTCTTGGCAATTAAAATGTCCCTCTATAGATACAGCTGTAATGTATGTTTCTTACTTCCCCCAGTCATCTTAACTGAGTGGAGGATTTGGGGAGTGTTTTCTTTTCAGACTCCATAGAAGTTTAAGACTTCAGAGTGTTGTTTCTGCAAATAGACATCCGTGCACAGTGTTACTATGTATGAGAGGCTTTAAACCTTATTTCTTTCAAGACTATAATGATCAGGGTTTTATTTAACTTGTTCCTCTTGTTCCTGGTTACAGAGTATTTCTTGCTCTCTCTGTCTCTCTGTCTCTGTCTCTGTCTCTGTTTCTCTCTCTCTCCTCTCTCTCTCTCTCTCTCTCTCTCTCTCTCTCTCTCTCTCTCTCTCTCTCTGTGTGTGTGTGTGTGTGTGTGTGTGTGTGTGTGTTTTCCTAATGACTATTGTAAACAAAACCTAGAACTGCTCAAGGTAAAAACCACTGCTCTTATGAAGGAATTTTATATTTATTTCTTATGAGTGGTCTTGTCGATATTTTAAAATAATATGTATCAAATTCATTATTATGTTTTCTCTGTCATTTTCTGTCCACATTCAGATATCATGTAGAATCTTCTGACATTGATACTAGATTTCTCATCATGTGCAAACATGTTTTTCAGACTCATAAGATACATATTTATTATCTTTATTGCATGCCTGCATCTATTTCTCAGTCATAAGGAAAAAAATTAAATTAAAAAAAAAACTTATAAAACCTATCTTAGAAGCAAAGCCTCTACTTTCCCCCACAATCTGGGATCCTTTTAAATAAATAAGTAGATTCCCCAAACTTAAATTCCTCTCCCATCATTGGAGAGATGAACTGTCACTTCTAAACTGACACTGACACTTTCATTGGTAGCAGATGTGCCCTTGGTTTCCTGACCGTGAAGCTTGTTACCAAGGCACAAGTTTGGGTTAAGTAGCAGCAGTGATACCTGCTCTTTTCTCCATCGCAGGTACAGGAGCCTCAAGCATTTTAACTATGACGTCTGCCAGAGTTGCTTCTTTTCCGGAAGAACAGCAAAGGGCCATAAATTACATTACCCAATGGTGGAATACTGCATACCAGTGAGTACCTTTCGGGTCACCTGACCAATTCTATCATTTTTTTTTAATCTTATATTTATTTATTCATTTGATTGGTTGGGTGGCTGATTGGCTGGTTTGGTTTTTTGAGAAGGGTTCTCTATGTATAGCCTTCGAACTCTCTCTATAGACCAGACTGGCCTTGAACTCAGAGGTTCACCTGTCTCTGCCTCCCAAGTGCTGGGATTAAAGTCATGCACCACTTCCACCTGCCAAGTAATGACACTTTTATCCAATGAATTTTTCCTTAATTTTTTTTAAACCTTCAAGAATTTATGGTTGTAAATTTTGTTATTTTCTTTCCCTTTAAGTATATGTGTTTCTTGTGCCTAATTAAGAAAAATTCTACATTGCATGAAATATAATTTGTTAACTTTCCAAATACGTATTTTTATTTTAAACTTAACTTTTTTGGAAGCATATTTAGAACTCATATTGATTTACCTATGTTGACAATGCAACTATTTGCTGAAAACAACTGTGTTTTTCTTAGACTTTTAGAGGATATTTTCTGAAAAAAGAGTTACAGATTATCAAAAATGAAAAATAGAGAAATAAAAAATCATCTATACATTTAGTTTCTGAGCAAACTACCTTCTAATATTTTAGCATGTTCTAATTTTATAAAATGTATGAATGCATATTTTTTGACTTAATATTTTTAAAGACATTGTGTATAGCTCATGATGTGGCTCTGGATCACCTAGTGCTGTGTCGATCAGGCTGGTCTTGAACTTACGAAGATCCATTTGTGTCTGTTTTCTGAGTGCAGGATTGAAGACATGCACTATCATGCTACTGCTAATAATAGAAATTTTTTTCACCTGGAGTTTTTTGTTTGACTTTGTAGATAATAGCTGTACTACCCCCACCACACCCCCTATTTTTCTTAGACAATAGCTTTCCAGCACAAAGTTGCTGAATTGAATGAGTTGCTATAACTGGCCTAATCATGTTTTAAATTTAGGTGTTTAGTTTCCTATAAGCAGCATTTAAAAGCATTACTGAGAAGGTAGCATTTTATATGCATTATATAAATTATATTTCCTTTGAGCAAATGACCAGAAGAAGATGATTTAGGTCAATGAATATGAGTATCTCTGTGGCAAAAATACTTGACACCAAGTTGTTTTCCAGAAGAGGTCTCTGCCACCATATGCTATAGTCACATTTGCTGATGTGTTCATTTCGTCATAGGCCCCTAGCACTGGACACAGTTACATGGTTCCTTTAATCTAGAACTGCTTTGCCCTAAGACTATCCTCATTTTCTGTCAATAGCTATTCCTTAGTTTCCTTCCAAATTGTGCCAAAATTTATTTATAGAGTTGTATATTTTCTTTGGTTTAGAGAATTAAGTAACTTTTGGATCATAAATCTATACAAAAGCAGCAGTACTTATAAAATATGCACATATAATTCTTCTATTCTTGGTGTCTTATTTTAAGTAAATAGAGACTCTTTCATGTGGAGAGGAAACTTCTAGAAAATGTAGCTGAATTATAATGAATGAAATAATCTTGATGCCCAACATTAACTAGGGAAATATGGCTCCCAAGGAAACTGGGGAAGTATCATGACAAAAGGTAGCCAGTGTGGTGCTGGAGACAAGCTGTGTATCCAGTTAGAGAAGTTGGGATAAATCTTCATAGAAATTGGGAGACATTGCCTTCTTGCCTCATAATCTCCTTTCAAAGAAATGGCTTTCTAGATCCTCAAGAGCGAGACTCCTGAGTTTTCAGAGATCACATCCATCCATTCCAGGGCCACATCAAGGATTCGGACTCCTCGGTCCTTTTGATAAGTCCTCCTGGAGTAGTCAGGGCTCATCTTGAGCATTATGTTAAAGCAGACAGTAAATGTTCTGAGCAGCATAGTTTCTACAAGGCATCTCCTTGTGTCTATGCTGTTATGTGCAGCTGGAGGCCGTAAGAAGTAGGCAGCCTTGACCTATCAGAAATCAAAGTAAGGTCTGTCCAAGTCTTTTAAAAGAGGATGGGGTGGATGGAACAATTTGAACCGAGAATGTGTTATTTTTATAGGTCATAAATTCAACAGATTAGAAGGCTAGGAACTCTAACCTTAGAGCATGGAGACAATCTGTCTCTAGAGTCCACTGTAATGGTTTGTCAGTTGTCTAGGAAAGACAAGATCACTACTGCCCCCACTGCTGTCTCTGTAGGAAGAGGGAATATGTGATACTGAGCAAGGAAACAGAAATGAGTTGATTACAGGTGATTATGTTTGAAAAGCAGGATAAGGAGACAGGAGAAGCCATTTTAGACAAGAAAAGCCAGGTCCAGTTTGAGAAACCTTTGGAATGAACCTGAAGGTGGAGAGATTCAGCAACCGTGTAGAGAATGGGATGGAGTAACAGGACATTGCAGAAAGCGCTCTGATGGTGAGCAAGAGGCTGACAGGAAGGGATAGAACTGAAGTGGAGCCTGTCCTTCAAACAAGGCACAGTAGGAAGCACTAGGTCATGAATTAAAGTACCCAGAGACACATGAAAAGGTCCCCTGTTCAAAAGTTATCAGGAATTTCCAAATGACACTAAAGAGCCATTAAACAGAGCTGGACATCTTCTGAGCACGGGAGCTCTGCAAAATGGCTAGGCCTTCTGTCCAATGACAGGGAGAGTGAGAGAACAAAGGCCTGGGAAATAGTGTCTGGTTGTACAATGCCCTTCAGATCCTTATAGGTGATTTGGATTTGAAAGAAGTATACTGTTAATATTTACATGATAATAGCTAGAAATTTAAGGAGCTAAATTTAAAGATCTAGTATTAAATGGGGAAATCAAGATAAGTGGATGAGGTTAGAGGAATGATTTAGAATTGCTGTTTTTATTCTCATTAAATAGAATAATTTCTAATAAATTCGTAACATTTCTAAGCAATTTGAAAGCAAGGCATGTTTAATAATCATTGACCACCAGAAGCTGGTCTGTGACCACTAATGTGTGTTGAAGTCTCTTTCCCTACTACCAATGTTGAATTTAAAAACAAAACAAAACTATAAGTCAGCAGTTCTTACCCCGTAGATCACAACCCCTTCAGGTCAAACGATCCTTTAATAGGAATACCAAGACCATCAGAAAACACAGATATTTGCATTACCGTGCATAGCTAGCAAAATTGTACTTAGAAAGTTGCAGTGAAAATAATGTTATGTTGGGGGTCATCACAGCGTGAGAAACTGTATTAGAGGGCTGTAGCATTAGGAAGGGTGGGGACCCCTGCTTTAAGTCACCCCAAACTCTTCCTTTTATGTGGTCCTTTCCAAGTGACTTTCATTTCTGAGATTCCAGCTTGCTCTTCAATTTCCTGGATGGTATCATCTTTTTGGTGGGGAGGGAATCATTTGACCTTTCCTGAACTTATGTGGCAATCCTATCCGGGTTAAATACGGTTAGTTTCTACATTTAACCAACAACTTTTGGTTCATTTTTATCTGCTTTGTATTGGGAATCAGCCCCAGAGCTACATGCATGCTAGACAATCAATACATACAAACAAACAACCCCCCACAGAGCATGCTAGACAATCAATCTACTACCGAGCTTAACTTATAACCATTTTTAACGTCCGTAGATTTATCTATAAACTGAGTCTTGGAGGTGTACTCTTGCTTTAAATGGTATGACATGATTTAACTACGTTTCAGTGTTCCAATGTTTTTCACCTAAGTTCTTTAGATCTTTCCCTTTTCCTTTCTACTGTCTTCTTTATAAAGTAGCTATATTTATGGTCCATTCACCTTTACCTTCTCATTTACCTTAAAATAATGGGCTTAAATAGTACTTAGATTTTTTTTTTCAGTAAAGTGATAGTGATAGTGATATTTGTGCATTAAATGCTTGTGACCTTTCTATGATAAAACTTATAGCACATTTAAATAATAAAACCATTTACCTCTATAATGAATTCAGTCTCCTTTAAATATATGCTGCTGTAAATAACCAAAATTTAAATTGAATTACAAAAATAATTCATGGTACTAGAGAATACAAACATCTTCTTTCTCAAAAAAGTTACTTTACAATTTCATCCATATAATATTTTTGTTTGGCTGGGTTTTGTTTCTGGAATTGGCATTATTGGGGACCAATCTCAGGGTGTCACATGTGCTAGGAAAACACTTTCCTCTAAGCTGCATCCCAGATCTTTTTAAAGGCATTTTTATTTTGAGATAGGGTTTCAAAGTTTGCTCACATTGACCTCGAACTTGCTGTCTTCCAGCCTTAGCTTTGAGTGGCTAGAACAACAGGGCTGCCCTATCAGACCCAGCACACACACCTGACTATAGCTACAATGGGGACTCAGGAGCTCGCTCATGTTCCAGCTGATGGGTTAGATGTCTTTCTATATGTGAACCTCTCTCCAGATTTGGGAATCACCATTCTACTCTCTCCACTATTAGCTTGACTCCTCATTTTTTTTTTTTTACATTCTTTGTATAAATGAGATAATGCAATATTTGTCTTTATATATCTGAGTCATTTCACTCAGTATAACGTCTCAGGTTCATCTGCATTGTCACAAATGGGAGGAATTCCTTCTTTTATAAAACTGAGTAATACCTCTTCCCCTGCTCTCTCTCTCTGTCTCTCTGTCTCTGTCTCTGTCTCTGTCTCTGTCTCTCTGTCTGCCTGTCTCTGTCTCTCTCTGTCTCTCTCTCTGTCTTTGTCTCTGTCTCTCTCTCTGTCTGTCTCTCTCCCTCTGCCTCTCTCTCTCTCCTTTCTCTCTCTCTCTCTCTCTCTGTGTGTGTGTGTGTGTGTGTGTTGATTTTCCTTATACATGTATTGTGGTATATTTAAGATGATTCTGTGTCTCGGCTCCTGCACATGTTGCTATAGTGAACATGACAGTACAGTAGTACCTCTTTGAGACCTTGATGATATTGTCTTTGGATGTGTGTATAGAAGTAAGATCTCTAGATCACTTTGCATTGATCTTTTAACATTTTTAAAGGACTTCAGACCATTTTTCATGATGTCTGAACCAGTAATTTCAGCCTGGTGAGATGCACATGATTTATAAGAGAGTGTGTGTGCAATTTCTAACTATGAGAGAGCACTGAATAGGGTTACGTGCTAAGGAGAATGGAAAAGGCTTATCATCTCTTGCTAGGGTCAGTTTGAGTCACCAAGAGATAAGTAAGATGCTACCTTGGCACCAGATCACAGCTGAGGTTAATTACCAAAGAATTGTTATCTACGGCTCTGTCATTGCTCAGGAGCTGTAGACATAGACAATGATAATTTCAGTTAAAAGCCAAAGCAGTAAGAAATTCCCAAGTAGTTATGGTATTGTGATTGTCGTGGACTTTCCTCATGCTGAAGAAACCCTGATGCAGGCAAAAGGGCTACAGATGAAAGTATTGGGGTGAAGAAAACTTCATTTGTTTCCACCAACCCCAAGCCCCCCCCAAAAAAGTGGGAGGAGGGAGGAAGGCTTTTTAAAGTTATTTCTTTTAGACTGAAAAATGTTTTGAGTTCTGGCATCCCAACAGTTAACCAAAATTATATGTAAAGGGTTTCAGAAGTAAGAGGACATTTAAGAAAATGACAGGTTATAGCTGTGTGATATTATGTCTTTAGAAAGGCTTCAATAGTGCATTGGTTAGAGGGGGTGTGGCTGAGGGGGATAATGTAAGGGAAGGAAAAGAAGCATCTCTTCTTCCTTCTTTTAAGATCTATCTGAAGAAAGATTATTCAATGTGCACAAGTTCATTTAATGCCAAGTTTCTCTGAACTCTGAGGCTTTCATGAGAAAATGCAGACCCAGGTAAATGGGGAAGCATATTTATTTCAGTGCTAAGGATTTCATGAAGAGTAGACAGAGAAATCTAAATGAACAAAGAGGTTATGGTATAACTTATGGTCCTAGAGAAATAAAAAGCCTGCTTGTGAAGACACTGCTCCATGTCCTGTGTCTTCAAAAAACATCAAGACATTTGCTGCTGCCATAGCAGAACACTTCCAAACAAGTCATTTATTTACAAACTACAGCTGGTTCCTTGTCACATAGTTTTGGAGTCTGAGAAATCGAAGCTCAAAGTCTGCAGCTAGTCATGACAATTATGTTCAGCTGTTGCATGCTGAAGGACACCACAAGATAACACAAAAGAGATGGAGGGGAAAAGAGAAAGAGCTACATACATCTATATCATCAGACACTGGCATTGGTAACAACCTTCTTCTGCCATAACGTTAATCCACTGATATATCAGAGCCCATATCCTGTCCTTCTACATATTCCACTGGGGATTAGATTTCCAACACAGTTATGGGACACTTTCAACACTTGGCAACAGGGTAAAGATGGTGCTTCCCACCTCTCCAAGAGAGGCCTCTTGAGTTTCTTTGGGGAAGAAGATCAGAGAATGACCTTCCTGGTTCTGCTGATTTTTTTTTTTCAAATGCCTTGTTTGAGGCAACATGTACTGAGCTCCATTGAGTAGAAACCTCCTTTTCTGTTGTCATCAGCTCTGGAACTCATTTATGGAAAGAGATATGAACATACTATAGGGGAATCTGTGGGAACAAGGAGAGCGCACAGCGGTGAAGCAGGAAGAGGAGACAGATAAAGGCTGTGCGCATGTGCTGAGAGATGGTGGCCCCACTAAGTTAGGGAAAAGGAAAATCCTAAAAGGTGTGGTATTGCTACATACAGATTTCAGAATATGAAGGGCTGGCTAGGATGTTTGAGAAATTTGTTATCTGGAGACAACAAGAAATTTGATATTTGCAAAAATGTGTTACCTGGAAGGGCAGAGGTATTGGTTATGTCCAGATTCTCACTGTTGGATTTGAGTCACAGTAAATCTTGATCGGTTGGAGGTCATTGAACAGAACTAGTTTGTGCTGGTGGTTACACTGAGATTCACTAGGAAGAACTGAGGGTCAAGGAGAGGGGTCCTCTGTGAAAAGCCACTTACTAAATTACTGTCACTTAAAACAGATTGGCAGTGTAATTTTGAAACACGTGCATGATTGTGTCTTCATTACTTAAAAAATTACTTTGTTTAATCAAACTTGTGTGGCTAAAACCTTACATATTTAGTACAATGTGTTACTTTCCACAAACAGAAACAACAAACATTCATACCTAGCTGTGAATTTCTGTATGATATCAACCCAACACAGTAAACTGAGATAATTGTTTTTGTAGAATTGACAGTACGGCTAAGGTTTCCAAATACCTACATTGTGTGTGTTGTTTATTTATGTGAAAAGTCCAATAATAGCAATGTGTTTCATAATCACATCAGTAGCCTCATCAGGTTCTGTAGTCAACCTAGTGAAAGGATGGAGACTTCCAATGTACTCTAGTAAACACTGAATGTTATTTTTAAACAGCTCTCAGCATATCTGTTATGTAAAATGTAGTATGAAATACAAGAGGTATGGGCAAGTAAAAGGAATTTACCAAGAACAGAAGCAAATATATTGTGCAGGGGCTGCAGATAAGTTCTTGCAAGTATAGAGCAGCTGGGGAGACCATATTTGATCTTATCTCATGGGCTAGTTTATAGAGTAAGTTGTCTTCCTTGTGGCTGGGCATTTGGGTAGAGGGCATGGTGATCTATTAGGATTGGGTTCCAAATATTTACCTCACTGCAGTTAGGTTCCAAGTCAACATAGCCCGGTGTTAAAGTATAGGGATTTTTCTATTTTTGACCTTTAGCTGTATAATATTCTTATTGCTGTGAATTCATAGGTGCATAATTGCCTGTGGTTTTAGAAATATTATATTAAAAATCATGTCTTTTTAAATTAAGCTAAATTGTGCCTTTTTGAATTATGTTGGCAAAAGAAAAAAAGAGAAAGAAAGAGAGGGAGAATGAAAGAAAGAAAGAGAGAGAGAAAGAAAATCAAATAAAAACGAGTAAAAAGGGACCAACTGGCACCAGTTGCTTTGTCTCCTCCCTTCTGCCAGTATCCTTGTGTTCAGAAGGCTGTGAGCATCAACTGTAAGAAACTGCTGACTCTGTCCTGGTGCAGTCAGCACGGTTTGTGTTGGCAGGCTTGCTTCTTCAGATGCTTTGGGATATTGGCCAATATGCTAAAAATGCAGCCTTGTTGCTGTTTCTCTGACTTCAGCATCTAGAAGTGGTGTTTTTCAGCTCTTATCTCCCTGACGTTGGTTTCCCAGCAAGTCTGGTACATTTAGATGAGCCATTAGCTCTTCAGACAAGGCTGCGACAAGCTCTACTTTACATCGGTGGCTTATTACCATTCTTGTTCATGGTGATTCTGTCAGTGTTACTTAATTTTTAGCTTTCTGGTTTTTTTTCCCTCCATTAAGATTCAGACGGCTTTGAGTTTCTCTTACTGATTCAACCAAGCTGTAAAATCCAAACATATCTGAATTTTACCTTGTTGAAATCAGTGAAAGCCCAGGGTTAGTTTTGCCATTAAAAAGGAAAAATTTTTATGAGTGTCTCCAAGAATTAAGATAATGAAATGGACCATTTAGAAGTGTGCATAGGTCCCTCAGCTCTGTCCTCAATCAGTAAACCTTGCTAATGAGTGTGCTTTGCTTTAATAACTCCAGCATTTGGATATGGTCTGCATGGCAACATTTTCTTATTTACCTCTTGTTTCACATGACTATGCATTTTTATATTACCTTGATTTACATCATCACACTTCTGTATTTCCCTCTGTACAGCTTATTAATATTTGAATTTAATAGTTAAAAATCTAATGCTGGACATGTGTGCTATGGACATAGATAATTCTGTTACTCGAGTTATGACTAAGAAAATTACTGGGAGGTGAAAAATGGTTGTACTTTTGATTATTTTCAGGTTTGTTGTTGTTCTTGTTGTTGTTCAGCTTAAGTTAATCTAGAATTAGCAGTTGGGCTTTGTCCTTGGGCTTTTTGGCATCATTGTGAGCAGTGTCTTTCTCCATGGTGCCTTGTGGCTCTCTGGCAGTAGTAATTGTTCTTCAACTGAAGTAAAGGAGGAATTTATTCAAGAAGTAGCTTGCCAATTAATTACATGGAGGTTAGCATTTCTGAATTCTAGACTCTTCTGCATCTTGGCCTTGCTTTTTTGTGTGTGAGTCACATTAAGGAGAAGGGAATGACTTTCAGTCATCCATCAACGCATCTGAAGAACATGAATGTGCAGGGAGTCAACACTACTTAAGCCTGGGACACACATTTTAAAACATGGAACAGGAACATAGGGGTTCATGGACATGCATTAATATATACATAATCAGTTGAAGCCAAAGATAATCTCAAAGTCTGCTTCACCTGAAGTGACTTTTTTCTCTCAATTAATGAGTAATTGGAGAGGATTTTAAAATACTCTTCATGGGGGCTAGAGTGAAGATTTAGCGAGTAAGAGAGCTGGTTGCTCCTACAGAGGATTTAGGTTTGATTCCCAGATCCCACATGGCTGCTAACTGTCTGTAACTTTAGTTCTAGGAGATATTATGGCCTCCTCTGCTCTACACAAACACTTCATATGTGTGGCACAGAGACATACATGGAAGCAAAACATACTACCAAATATATTTAAAGATTTTATATATATATATATATATATATATATATATATATATATATATACACACACACACACATATATATGTATATATTATACATACAGTACATACACACTATATATAAATTACACACACACATATATATGTGCATGTGTGTGTATATATATATATATATATATATATATATATATATACATATACATATACATATACTGCTGGCTTTTATTGTTGTTATTGACATTGGTAAAAGCAGGGCCTGAGAATGCAGTTACTTGGTTTCAATACCTTAAAAGTTTGGTAGAGGCTCACGTGATTAGATTGGTTTCATGGTAGACTTTATAATTGGGCAATATCTTTCAATATTGTACTCATTCATTCATGATGATGGAAAGCCAGGGGAGAACTAACTGTTCGCATTACTTAAATAAGCTCTGGTCCTGTCACTGCTACTTCACTCCAAGAGGATGGGGTGTTTCTTGAGTATTCCCATGCCCAATATTTTCACAGTGTCTCACTATCATTATCTTTGAAAAAAAAAAGAAAAACATGGAGGGCAGCTCTATGTTGTACATGTGAGTTCTTACAGGCGCATGAGCTATCAGTCTAGAGGGACTTAGAGGGAGATGGTGGCTCTGCGACTTCAGGCTACCTTGTTCTCTTTGTGTTTGCTGTTTCCTCTTCTTTATTAGCTACAAACAGGGCAGTTAGTTAGCAAAAGATCAAAAATCCACAGAGCCAATATTTGTAATAAAATCCTGGGCCAAGAAAGCCCTCAAATAAAACTGGATGGTGACAAGCCACCACTAGCCACAGAACCTACAAGATTATCACCATGTCGGTGAAAGAAAAGCAAGCAAGGCAACTGGGAACTGAAGACCCTCCAAAGACATCACATAGTCTGTAGAAAACACAACGGGCCGCTTTTGAGCAGAGTTGTTCTCCTGTCCAACTTTGATGTTTTTATAGTTTTATTTATCTTTCGATATTTTATTTTGTTATATTTTAATATTATCTTTTAGAAGCCTGCTCTTTTCTAGTGAGAGACAAAAAGGGAGTGGATATGAGTAGAAGGGGAGGAAGAAAGGAAGAGGGAGAAGTAGAGGCAGGGGAAACTGTAATTAGGATATATTAGGAGAGACAAGAATCTATTTTCAATAAAATGGGAAAAAAAAGGCCTAATGTTCCAAGAAATGCATGTGGCATTTAACAGGTTGACTCATTGTGCAGTAATTTCCAGCAAGTTCCTTTCCATCCATTCTTCCCGCCGTAAAAGCAACAGCTGTCTGCGTTTAAACAACAAAGCACTGCACCTAATGTGCAGTGAGATCTGAGTTTGATGGCAGTGATGGCTTCCATTATCCTAGGTGGTGGGCTTCTCTTTACCAAAGTATTGCATTAGTGCTATAAAATACAGAGATCCTAGGAACTGCTGTTAGGTGGTTAATTAGACCAACTCTGTCAGCGTTTTACCATTTTCAGTGCAAAATATTAGGCTTAATTCATTTCCTTGGCTCTATTCCAACTGCAGAATTACAGTCTGTTATACTGAAGGTCATCTCCCATGGCTATGAGAAGAGTCACTTTTCATATCTCCTTTAGTGTTGTGATAAAGTTTATGGAGCCCATGAAATAACAGCCTTAGATTACAACTTTGGATGGCACATATATTCCCTGAACATAAAAATTACTGAAGAAATTAAAAAACGCTGTTTCTGTGTGGATGTGTCCTTTATAATACACATGCACTGTTAGACACAATCTAACTTAACTATATGCCTTAACTCTTGGGGAAGCCAACAGGAGTTTGTTGGCTTTTTGGTAATGGGGAAAGAATAGAGAAGAGATGTTTTTTTATTGCTTGATTAGATTGGCTCTTGTTTTTCAGGTCCTGGATATAGTTGATGAAGGGTGTGTAATGTGGGGTTGGACTTATACCTTTGAGTGGGTTCTTTCTTTTTATTCAAATATGATTCTACATAGGTACCCAGAATAAATAAGCCAAAACAGCATAGAAACCACAGAAGACATGCTATATGAAGGCTTGCTTATGAAACACCCAGAATAAACAATCTCATAGAGACAGTAGCTATATTAATACCTGCCATGGCCTGGGCATGGGTAGTAGTCATAGAGTGTCTTTGAAGAGTGATGGAGTCATTATGTATGTAAGTAGATAGTGTTGTGATTGTTTATGTAGGAATGGACTCATAACCAGTGAGTCGTACACTGTGCAATGCTGAGGACTTGGGGCAAAGCTTGGAACCTGGTCATGTAGCTTTATCTTACTCAGTCCAGGGTTACAAGTTGAAGATCTCTGGACTCAGAGATGAACACCTTCCCATAGCCAAACTTAGTTATAGGCCGAGTTGAAGCTGGAACACATTCTTCATTTGGTATTTCTTTGTATATTAACTGTCTATGCTAAGAGCAGGCACAGCAGCAGTGGAATCACAAATTCCTATCCAGTACCTTAGAAATAAACCGTCCCAGTTTGTAAACAAGTCTCTATGATGCTGGGTCACTTGCCATTAAAGAAAAGGCTGAAAGTGGAACCAATTAGCACAGTCTGTTCACAAACTCATTGTTTCGTTTGTGTTATATAGATAATGTCTCCATCTCTATATAAAGAGGGGGAATGAAATCTACTCAATGGTAAGTTTGGAAGCAAACTAGTTGGTGTACGACCCGAGTAGCAATTCAGCTCTCAACTAATAATATGAATATTTAACTAGATCTTTAGGACCAGAGTTTCTGTCTATGTTGAATATGGACACTAGAGTTGCTGATAGTATAATATTAGGCTTAGAGGATAGTTTATGGAATAAGACAAGAGAGTTGGCTTTGAGGAGTCTAAACATATCTCACTTGTAAATGGCTGTAGACTTACCATCTTGCCAGGTATAGTGACACATGATCTTTAGTCCCAGCACTTAAGAAACAGTGGCCAGCCTGGTCTACAAAGCAAGTTTCAGCATTGCCAGGGCTATGTACTAAGACCCTGTTTCAACAAAACAGAAAAACAAACAACAAACTAAAACACCATTTTGAAATCCTTAAGAAAATTGGAATGCTATATATCATATTACATTTCAATCCCGGTATAACAATAGTTTATCTATGTGGTTGATAAGGGTTAGAGAAATGTAGACTCTTGTTCCAAACAGAATCCTGAGGTGGTTCTTTGCTTTCTTTCCTTCTCTCCCCTCTCTCTGTTTCTCTGCCTCTCCCTGTCTCTCCCCTCTCTCTCCTTCTCCCTTTTTTTTCTCCCTCTCCCTCTCCCCCCTCTCTCTTTTCAATCTTGTCCTTTATTTTTCCAAAAAGGCTCTCATGTAGCCCAGGCTAGCCTTGAGCTACAGATCCTTTTGTCTTTCTCTTGTATGTGCTGAGATTATGGGCATGCCCCTTCCATGCCTGCCACTGCCCTTTCTTTATTGTTGATTAACATTTCTTCCAACTAGAGAATGTGCAAGAGCTTGTGAGGAGCTAGCATGGGCTAAGCACTGACCTCAGTTTTTTAAAACCAATTAAAAGCATGTCATCTGGAATACCGTCACTACTCTCGTAGAAGGAAGTCAGTTTACTCATAGGAATCTACCAGTAAATTTTCCAAAACTTTAGTTTCAGGATCAAGTTTTAAAATATAGAATAAATAAGCTGTTAAATGGCTTACTTTTAACACATTTTTTAAAATTATGGAATCACTGAATATGTCTTTCATTTCCCAATTACCCTTTATTTTTCATGATACTGTGCTTTTCAAAGGTATATAAAATTGTTGGTGTTTAATGAGCTTCAGGTTATGTATGCTCAGCTTTTGTTGTAGGTGTTGGTTTAGCCTTTTTAACCAGAACTGTGAATTTTTCAACCAATAGACAACATCTGGGGAAGACGTGCGAGATTTCACAAAAGTGCTGAAGAACAAGTTCAGATCCAAGAAATATTTTGCCAAACACCCTCGGCTTGGCTACCTGCCTGTCCAGACCGTGCTCGAAGGGGACAACCTAGAGACGTGAGTTCCATTCTAGCATTCAGTCTGTGAGCACTTACACCTCGTCGTTTTTATACTAATGCTGACAACATGAAAGGAATTGCATCCTTCCAAAGAGATTTGTGTCCTGGTGAAATATTTTATTTTGAAACAAGTCTTCATCAACAGCCAATTTCTATTACTTGGGGGTTTTGTTTGTTTGTTTGTTGTTTCTGAATGTGTATTTCTTTTCTTGATCTCTCTCTCTCTCTCTCTCTCTCTCTCTCTCTCTCTCTCTCTTTCTGTGTGTGTGTGTGTGTGTGTGTGTATGAGTATGGGTATGTCTTTAGCAGTATCTCAGTCAAATTGTGGTATTATTTACTCCTTTGTTCTTTCATTTATTTCCTTCTTCCCTTTTATAGGTTTCAATCTTTTGGTATAATACCTTTCATTATTTTGTTTTGTGGTACTGGGTTGCATCCTGAGCCTTACATGTGCTAGGCAAGAACTCTACCTTTGAGTTATAGCCTCAGTCTCAAATTACATCTTTTTAATAGAAATTATCTCATACTTCAAATACAAATGTTTTCTGAACCCTCATTTTGTGTTTCTTGGTAGTCTTAAAGATGAAACTGGGGAAAATGAAGCATCTTTATATATACATGAAACAAGCAAAAATGCTTAAAAGTCTACAATTTGAGTTGACAAGCATCTTCTAAGAAATTATGAGGGGAAAAGTTACAATGGGATCATGAAGCTAAGAAAGAAAACTAAAGAATCTAGAGCCTGAAATGAGAAGGAGAAAGATATTAAAATGAGCCAGAAGTCATGCGCGCATGGGCATTTTGAATTCCCAGGCAGTCAGTCATCTATTGAGATCAAGGGATGTGATTTTAAATCGTTGAATCCCTAACACTTTCATATGTTGGAATGTATGAGCAGAACACCCATATAACTAAAAACTGTGTGTGGAATGATTGATTAAGAAAGACCCCAGCATTTACCTCTGTCCTCCATGTGTAGGTCTATACACATGTACACACACTTAAACAAGTACATACACTACCCACAAATAATATAATTTTTTCTGTTTTCATACCTCATAATAAGACATATTTAACATTTATTTTATTTTAAACAAAGCTATTTAAATACATTTAGAAAATGCATGTCTTTTGTGAATTTGCTTTTGTCTTCAAAGATTGTATGTTAATTATTCTTGTTGTTGTATCCAATACATGTTTGACTTGCTGAACACCTGATAAAATTTTCCTTCTGTTTAGATCACATCAACTTAACCTTTACCATAGCTTACTGTGGCATATAGTAGTGTAGCTAAACTATCAGATAGTGCTAGGATCTCAGAGGGAAGAGAAGGGACTTTTATTGAGCAATGTCTCCTTGCGCTCCTTTTAGGAGTCATCGACATTTTGTATCCCAAATATCTCCATCCTTCACATCGATAGATAGATGAATATTTCATATTCCTTTCTAAAAATTTTAATGATTTGCCCTTAAATGTTAAAATGAGCATGACATTTGATTTATGCCTACTCACTTGAGTCCATCTGTGTGTGTGGAGGCCAGAGATTGACATTGGTTGTCTTCTTCAATTGCTGTCAACTTATTGTTTGAGACAAGGTCACTCACTGAGTCTGGAGCTTGCTGTCTGAGCAAGGCTGGCTGGCCAGCAAGTCCTAGGAATCTTCCAGTCTCTGCCTCCTGAGTACTGGAATTCTAGGTGACCAGATTCTATGTGGGTGAGGGGGTTGAATTCATGTCCTTTGTGCTTACAATGAACACATTTTACTGACAGAGCCATCTCTAAGATCCACTTGGTGACTTTTTTTTCAAGTAAAATTTAATAGAAAACCATGCAAAATAATTTCATCCTCTGCTTTTGATAAACTATGCTGAAAATGCCTCACCCTGCTTAGCATAAATTTCCTACCATTTTCCAAGAGGGATATAAGAAGAAGAAAGGAAGGGGCATCTGATTAAATTGGATGCCACAAAATCCCTTTTGAACAAGATTTATGAGCTACTAGATAGTGTGGGTGGGAGTTCTTCTTCAAATCCTACACAGAGCTCTGTGGATTTGCTGTAGTTCATTTTTTTTGCTGAGCCTTCTTCTGCTACAAGGTCACTTAATCATCCAGTAGAACAATTTATGTGAGTGGGTAGGGTTTTTTTTTTAAAGGAAAAAAAAAAGGTTTGATTTCATTTATTCTCCTACTTGTGTGAGGAGAACATTGGAGGAAAACCATTGAAGTGGTGAAGGTGTTGGAGTTATTTATGGAGCTGGTTAGAGCCTCCCTTGACTTTTCTCTTTCATCTTTGCAAATGTCATGCTTTAATTTCTGACCAGTGATTAGCCAGGCAGGCATGCATGAAGGGACTCTACGGGAAGAAATGCTTATTACTAAATGGGGGTAAACATGTCCATGCTAAGGCTTATTCAGTTAATTTAATAGATCTCTATGCAAGAGTTTTCAAAATGAGTAAAATTAAGGATACAATATTCATAATGAAGCTGAAAAAAGAGCTAAAATAAAATTGTGGCAGGAATAATTTGAGAGTTCCGAGAGCTTATTATTAGTTTTAGAATTAGGTTAGTTTCCCTATAGTTAAAACAACAACAACCCTTCTCTGGTATTGGGTAATATATCCATAGTGAACCGCATCGCTCTTTGAAGATCTTACTGTAGCAAGAATCTACGCAGAGCAGGTGCAGTTGTGGCGATGGATGTTCAAGGCTGGAAGGGATGGGTAGTGGTGCTGAGGCCTGCCTGAGTCATGTGCCGAGGACTCAGAATGGTCAGAGGTGGAGGAAACGACTGACTGGCCAAATGAATCATTTTTACAATCCTGGATTAAAGTTCTAACAGGAAACTAGTATCAAACACAAAGAATGAGAGAGGCAAAAGCCAGATAATAAAGGGCCTTGTTATCTACACCCACATCTTTGGAGTTTATCTTGAGAGTTCACAGGTAACATTAACAAGAAAAGAGTGGCGGATGGTTCAGGAGAGATGTTGACATAAAATTACCCTTCAGAAAATGAACTTTATTAGGAGCAAGGAGGCGTCACTATCACAGGAACCAGGGCCATGGCAGAGCATTTTGAGTGACAATACATTATATCAGAGGCAACATGATGGGTCCCAGAGGTAGGAGAGAATTATAGAAGCATTAGGAAAGTTAGCCTGGGGACTAGGGAGATTCCTCAGTAGTTAGCAGCCCGAGCTGCTCTTCCTGAGGACCTGAGTTCAATTCCCAGTGACTGGGTTTGGAAGCAACTACCACCTGTAACATCCAATGCCCTCTTCTTGCTTCCAAAAGAACCTACCCCA
>JANHMN010000004.1:147178053-147203113 GCA_030674055.1 Rhabdomys pumilio
GTGTGTGTGTGTGTGTGTGTGTGTGTGTGTGTGTGTGTGTGTGTGTGTTTAAAGGAAGGAAAATAGGAAAGCTCAGTGCAGGAAGGAGGCCCATTAAGTCACCAGTGGTTCATGGAGCTCTGTTCTGGTGCTTGAACAGATGTAACACCCAGTTTTCTCCTTGCCCCTCACCCCTTAACTCTGTTCCTGGAACAGCACTCATTTTCAAGAACTCACTAAATCATAAATACAATTTCAGACCCCTTACTGTCAGAGCAAAAGTATGATATGCCAAGGATGGATTTTCTATCACACACAAGAATCAGAGTGCTTGCTCTCTTGTCTGCACAAGAGCTGAGAAATTTGGGGGTACAAGGTGAAACAATGACGTTTCAAGACTTCCAGGTCCCCTTTGGCTATTTTGGGACTCAGTCTGGTCCAGGGCAACAGCCAAAGATGCTGAGAGAACAGTGTAACTGCACAGCTTATGATGAAGGACAGCTCCATTTTAAATTCTAGTGGACACATTAGTTATGTCTTATTTTCCTGATGCCTTATCCTTTATCTCCCCTGTTGGCAAAAACTATCAAACCAGGCCATGTCCAGTATGCTAGAGGGCTCTCAAATCTCCTGAGCCAGGGGATGTGACAGTCACACCTTCCTGAGGACATCCAACTAGATCTGCCTCACAAAGGAAGAACAGAGATTTCAACCCAGCTGGAAAGCCTTTTCATAACACAGACATACTTGGCCTGACCCCCTTCACCCTTCTGCTGCTGCCAGTCATGCATCTACACTACTGCTGCTGTGTCTAGTTCAGTAACAGATTATTGGGTGAAGAACTTCAATGAATTAAATGTAATTCATGATTTAATGCAGGATATCAATTCGAAAAATTATTCATGATGACACCAAGTAAAATAGCTACTGCTGTTTTACAAATATGGACAATTGCATTTATGCTGTTATTTAAATAAAAATATGCTGTAAATGCTTTGGGTTACCAAACGTAGGAAAATTGGTTATAGCCAAATCAAAAGATCAATCATTCTTGGCTCTATGATCTTTTGATCCATTGTTTTTGTAGTCAGTGAGTGATGTGTTTGCCTGTATCATCTTTAACTTTTATATTAACTGCTTCTAGGCATGTCTAACCTTTTGATATTTGTAACGTGTTGTTATTAAAAAAAATGTTGGACCACATTTCAAGCTATCCTGGGCTGCACGTGGCTTATGGCCATAGGTTGGATATATCCCATTAAGCCTGATTTATAGCAATATATTACTCTAATGTATAGGCATGGATATGCCTTATTTTATCTTTTGAGTGGAATGGCTCTCTGGGGATTGTGAGAATAACAGATTGTGACATGACAGTTTTGATCTGTTGAGCTCATCCTACACAAGCCCTGTTGCATGAACTCCAACATCCAGCTTGAGTTTTCAAAGGACAGCCATGGAGACACAGAGTTCTAAAGCAGCCTGGTCTAGCCACCGGTCACTGGTTTTACTTCTTCTCTGCTCAGAGACCTCATTATCCAGATGTGAGCTGTTGTCCATCTTCTTTGTTTCACTAGAGAGGATGAGCATGCCCTCATCCAGCAATACTGCCAGACACTGGGCGGGGAGTCTCCTTTGAGCCAGCCACAGAGTCCAGCTCAGATCCTGAAGTCTGTGGAGAGGGAGGAACGTGGTGAATTGGAGAGGATCATTGCTGACTTGGAGGAAGAGCAAAGGTGAGCTAGACCCAGCAAAAGACAATATACCACTTGCTCCCTTCCTTCCCTTCTCTCTTGTCAGAGCTGTAGTTGAAGACATCACAATGAGGTCCAAGTTTGGGAAGACAGTAGCAGGCTGGGGTATGGGTAGGGTCTCATGCATCTGTAATTTAATGATGGGTCCTGGAAACACTCTTGCTTGAAGACCATTTTCTTCCTACCAGCTCTCCCTGTTAATAAATGTTTTTCCATAAGATGAAGGGTATCACAGCTAAATTTGGAATTCCCAGACAGTTTGGAAGAGAAGGTACACCTAATAATAATTTTGGTTATTTTTAATATTTTTTCTTTTCCATATTAGAAATCTACAGGTGGAGTATGAGCAGCTGAAGGAGCAGCACCTAAGAAGAGGGCTCCCTGTGGGCTCCCCTCCAGACTCTGTTGTGTCTCCTCACCACACACCCGAGGACTCGGAACTCATAGCAGAAGCTAAACTTCTTCGGCAGCACAAAGGGCGGCTGGAGGCGAGGATGCAGATTTTGGAAGATCACAACAAGCAGCTGGAGTCTCAGCTGCACCGCCTCAGACAGCTCCTCGAGCAGGTAGGGGTGGACTCCTGTGCAGCACCTCAACATGACACCCGCCATCCTCCAACCTGCCCACCTCATAGAAGCCTGGGCATCTACTTTGAATTTGTCACTCCCACAGTTAATTCAATGTATGAATGGGATCTTCACTGACACAAAAATACCCGTTTTCCCATCTGACTGTAGAAATTTCTTCTTCTTTTGCATTAAAATATCACCTTAGAATAGTTTGACTTTAAAAAAAAATTCTGTGGTACACATGAGCCTGTGTTTCATAAGAGAAGATTCCTTATGAAGTGACCTACAATCTTTAATCTAACACTTCCTTTCAAAGTACTAGGATTGAGTAGGTACCTCGAAAATCAGGTCTGCATAACCATAGAGGAGCAGGTAGCTGCTAGTTTGCCACTGCTGTTTGCTTACACTGGGGGATGTCTAGAACAGTGGCTTACAAACTTTCTTGACAATAAGCAATACAATGTTTGGTTCGAGAAAAACGTATGTTTCTGATGAATACAAAATAATGCACCCTTTAACAGAGATGGCGTCTTTTACCCTCCTCCCCTCTCTCTGCTTCTCCCTTTCTTCTTCTCCCTGCCACTTCCTCCCTCTCTCCTTGTTTTCTCTTGCTTTCTTTTCTTAATATTGAGCCAAAGCTGGTACATTTCTTTTATGATTTAATACTGGCTAATAGCTCAGTTTTGAAAAACCACTGTTCTTTGGCTTGAGGCAGAAGTGTAGGGTATGGCTTCTGCCTTTCTGCTTCTGGTAGTCCTGTGAGAGGTGCAACCCAGTGGAGAGGAGGTACACTGCAGAGTTAATAGCTTGACTGACTTAACTGGAAGAGGGCAGTCAGCTCGCAGAGCTGACAGGGAGGACACCCTTGCTGCAGACACATAGAAAGTCAATTCCCCACAAAAGATTTCCTGGCTAGTGCCAGCAGTCCTATCACATTGCCTCTCTCTCCAGCCTGTGTGGTGTGGCATCCTGTGACATCTTAACAGAGATGCCCTATCCACAAGTGACATACTGCATCAAGAAAACTCCTTTCTCCAGGGATTTGCTTATGTTTGAGAAAGCTGTCTTGGCATAGTTGCCGCCAGGGTCTTTTTTATCTTGTCAGGAATCTTGAAAGCATTATAATTTTCGCATTACCAACATAGTGGGCAGTTGATTCCTTCCTTTCTTTGGCTGCTTGCTTTTCTCTCTGACTGTCATCAGAGTTTCTTTGACATAGCTGTGTGAGTTATTTACTTAAAAGCCTGAAAATTCTCTTTGGAAAATAATGGCTTCCTAAGTGAGTCAAGACTTGGCTTTCTGTTACCTCAGACTGTTTGCTTGATCCTAACCTGGGTGTCACATACATTGGTGGGGGAGGTACGGGGGTTGCTTGTAGAGGGAATTTGAAGTTCTCAAGTAGTACCTAAATAAAGGATGAGTTTCCTTGTATCATCTCTTAGAGCAGCGATTCTGAACCTGTGGGTCACAGCGTCTTCTACAGAGGTTGTATGTAAGCTATCCTGCATATCAGATACTCACATTATGACTGATAATAGCAGCAAAATAACAGTTATGATGTAGCAACAAAAATAGTTTTAAGGTTGAGGTCACCACAACATGAGGAGCTGTGTTAAATGGTCACAGCATGAGGAAGGTTGAGAAGCATCAACTGTTAGTGTCCACGATTTAGTGTTCACCTAGAACGGTTGCGGAAGCTCTGCTTGAAGTTGCTGTGTACCTTGTTGCTGCTCTTCAGAGGAAGAAAAAGGCTCTTGGACTCATTTTACCTCCCCTTCCCCCGCCTCCTAATAAACCAAGAACCTAGTGGCTCATATGCCTTCAGAGTTACACAATAATGTGTTTGGAACTAGCTGATATCTAAGTGGCTCAGAATATCCCAGTCTGTGGAGCTCTTATCTCTTCCTAACGAGTTAGTGTGTGTGTCAGAAGTAGATGGAAAACATAACTCAATATAAACAAGAAAACTACCAGACTTCAACTAATAGGGATTTAATGGAAAACCTACATCAAAAAGTAATTTCTACGTTCCCATACTATAGACCTTGTATTTATCAGCACACCAATCGCCGGCGCAAAGATACGCACAGGAGCTATCATGGAGGGTTTGCCCTGTGTCAGACTGAGCAAATGGCTTTGGAAAGACTCATTTATCACTCTCCTGACAAAATTCTATACCGAGGCTCTGGCCAGTAAAGCTTTTTTAGTGTCACTTCCTCCTGGTTCCGCATCCACACTAAGGTGTTAATAAAAAAAAAAAAAAATATATATATATATATATACACACACACACACACACACACACACACACACACATACACACACACAAAATCTAACACAAAAGGTTCTGTAGTTTGCCTAGAACTCTTCGCTGCTTCTGAGCAGTCCAAGTTGAAACTTGAATTCAAGGTACGGAATCTAAAACCCACTGGGGTAAAAGCTCTCTTCATATCATCTCTGAGGGGAGCTATTTTGAAAGTTAGTACATTTGCCATTTTCCAAATCGCAATGTACTCTCTGAAAGATGAACCCAAACTACTTCTAAGTTTACTAGGTTGATGTAAAAATAATATAAAGTTTGAGAGATGAAAATGGCAGACATAAAAAAGTTCTGTGGTATAGCAATAAGTTCAACGTACAAAGATGAAGTGAGCATTTGACTCTCAGGAGAAGTGTTTGGGCCCCAACCTAGGCTGAAATTGCCCAAAGACCATGGGTTGGTTTAAACCTTTCTAGGTTTATAGGAATCTTTCTTATTCTAACTTTCCTTGTCATTTCAGCCTGACTCTGATTCCCGAATCAATGGTGTCTCCCCCTGGGCTTCCCCGCAGCATTCTGCAGTGAGCTACTCGCTTGACACTGACCCAGGACCACAGTTCCACCAGGCAGGTGGGTATCACCAAAGCACAGTCGACTTTGGACTTGGCTGAGTTCTTTTGTTTTGTTTTTTGGTTGCTAGCATTCTTATGCCTGGGTGCTCTGGAGAATAAAACATTATTCTCTTTAGTCTGAGATGAATGTAGATCCATTTTAATAATAACAAAAACACTTTAGTCATAATGTGCTTGTTTATAAAATGTGTAGGAGTGGATTCAATTTTCATGAAAGATGAAAAATGTTCCTTTCATTTGAAATAAGCAAGACTTTTTCTGCTTTGAGAATAACCTGTGTGTATGTGTGTGTGTGCGCGCATGTGGGTGTATGCATGTGTGTGCATATGTGAGTATATGTATGCGTGTGTGTGTTTGTATGTGTGTGACATATGTCAAATGAATACAGATACCTCTATTTTCCTCACAAGTTGTCTCTTTCAATGACAATTCATATCTTGTTAATATATTGGGGCTGGTTACAATATTTTTTGCCTGCAAGTGGTTCTTTGGTAGAAGGATGGGCATTAATTTTAAGCTCCCTGCTTCCCCTATGTTTTGTCTCAGCATCTGACGACCTGCTGGCCCCACCTCATGACACCAGCACGGACCTGACGGACGTGATGGAGCAGATCAACAGCACGTTTCCCTCTTGCAGCCGTGAGTAGAAACCTGAGCCATCGTGATGTGACTGTCATTGTCATTCCTCCTTCTCTACTTGCAGCTCTCTGTCTTCTTTGGCATGACAGCAAAGCCAGTGTTAGAAACAAGATTGCAGGCTATTTTGAAATAACACAGATGTAGGTGTTGACATAGAAAATGAAGCCCCATTCAGATGTCAGATTCTGAAGTCCACTGATGGGATGATCTTAGCCTTGGAGATTTTCCCACATGCCTCATAAGCGACTAAATAAAGTCCATTAGAACAAAGTCTGCTTTTAGGATATAACTTTGGTTAAATGCAGGCTATAAGAAACCTGTGTCACTTCAAAGAAGAGCCTTGAGTGTCATGCCAAACTAGGACAAACATAGCCTTTCTTAGGTAACTTCCTACCTTCCTTAAGACATATCGCCAGATATCTTCGTAGTCAGGCTCAGAAAGCAATTATTTCTGGCCTCCCCTCCTCTTTTAAATGGTTCTTTTTTTCCCCCTTCAGGGAATAAAATAATCATTGTGTGGAAGCCAGATGATTCACAGGGTCACAAATTATGAGTTCTGAATTCTCCGTATGAACAGCCAAGAGCCAGAAAACCACCCAATGAGAGCAGTCCAAATCCCAGGAGAAATTACATAATGATTTTAATCGATTGGATTTTTTAAGTGGTTTCTCTGCTGGCATCTTGCCACCTTTCAGATTCTGCTCCACTCTTACCTCAGAGACCTTTGTGGTCTCTCAGCTCAGCAACAGTCTTCTTGAGTCCATAGACACACACACGCCACTGTATTGTGACAGTTTGGTATACTTTTAAGGAGCATGAAGATGTCACTTATAATTTAGGGGTAGATCCTCTCAAATGGATGTTAAAACTAGCCAGTCAGTAAACTACAATTTTGTGTCTCAGTTTTTTGATTCACTGTTTTCTGTCAGCTCCCTAGACAAATCTATCCTAAGTGAGGAAAAAAGATGTATCAATTGTTGGTAGAATTGATAAACATGTTCAATGTGTCATATTAATTGTAGTTCAAGGTTGAATTTCATCTGAGAAGTTTTATTCTGACTTATGTAGTACCTAACAGCTAAAAAGACTATCATGTTTTATGAGTTAAAATTTCAGAATTAAAGTTTCTGCAAGCTATTACTTTTTAATGTCAGCTGCCACCTAAATGCATTCATCATTAAAGAACAAATTCTGTAAATTGAATTCTGTTTAGAAATTTTTATTTAAATGTAATGCTGGACCTTTTCAATTTAAAAATCTGTTGGCAGTGAAGTCAGAGTGTGAGATATGCTTAAATCTATGCTTTGTAATAAATATAAAAATATAAAATGCATAATTTCTGTATTGAAAATGTGCCACAAGTTCAGGACTTTTTTTCCAAGTCTCTTTTTTCTAAAACACTTCTAAATCTTTCCTAAGCCCTATTCTGATATGTATATTTGATTTTTAAAATGTTCATCTATGCCTTGCTTTAAAGAGGAGATAATGAAAAAAGTCATAACTGTGCAGCAACACCAGTCTTCAAAGGTAAATGTTGCTGCCTCATGCCCTGACCCCTGATGCAAGTATAAAATTCCCATTGGTTGGGAACAAGATGAATGACTCATGGTGATTGGTTCCAGAGAAAAGGCTTAGTCTCTATGGAGACTACACTGCAGTGGCTAAACACTTCCCTTGCATTGGGACCTCTTTACCTGTGACATCATTCTTGGTGCTCACTGGGTTATTTAAAGAGATTCCTTAAGAGGAAAACTATTGGTATTCGCCTTAAGTGTGTACACCCACCAGTGTTTACAATGGTGAGAATTTCCATACAAGAGCACTCCTAATAATGTGTCAATGAAGAATTCAGGCACCTCTTAAGTGAGTACATAGTACATTTTAGAATCCTGTGGGATTTACAGGCTATGTGTTCTAACTTCTGAAAATGGCATTGTTTGTTCTTTTTCATTATTTATATTCATATGACTAATATAAAAATCTGCAACATAGGAAATGCTTTCCAATTTCAAAAAAAGAACTCCATTGTCTTGTTTACAAAATTGATGCATACCTCAAAATTTTACCTAAGATTACTAAATCATTTCAAATTGTACAGAATCAATTAGTGCATGGTACAGACCTGGTACCTAATACATACTTCCAGATTGTTGTAGTCAGTGGTTTACAGGGATGGTCATGTTTCCAGCTGGAGAAATGTCAGGGTTGAAAATTTCCCAGATAGTACTTAGAAAGGTTTTTCAGGATTCATTAGCTTTAATGTTCCATTTAAATCTCTCGGCTAGCAAATATTTTATTAAGAGTCTGCAATTCCCAGGCTTACTGACCACCTTTGGAAGTTTATCTAAATAAGTGGGACTGACAGGCTCTCAATGCCAAAACACTCTTGAGTTTCTATTGCTAAGGAGAACTTTCAAAATTGCTCGTAGCCAGTGTGTAATGGATGCACCGAGCTGCATGTTAATCTTGACTTTTGATCCTTTGTGGATTAAAGAAATTGCAAGGCTACAAATGAATTTTCACTCGTGGCAATTTTGGAATTAAAATGAGAGTCTGTATTCATAAATCCTAATTGCATGAATAGCTTCTGTTAGCTGATTTTTAAAAGCCATATCTGCATGGCATTGTGTGTAAGACTTTAAAATTCTTGCATTTTGAGTCAATATCACAGTTGGCAGTGGTGGCTTCTTTGAATTATGACCTTTTAAAATAACATTGAATCTCAAAGCAAAGATGCAGATATCACCACTTTATCCTAAGAATTAAAGAACTGAGTTTCATTTGTGTTGACAATTATCCAGTCATGTGGTAGGAAATTCTACTAATGACTATAACTATTTCTTTGTTAGCATAATATAGTTTGCTTATGTTGTTCAACTATGTGGAATATTTATAGTAAGTTTATTTTTTTCTTTCTTTCTTTCTGTTTTTCCCTGCTAAAAGTAATGCTTTCAGAATTATTGTTAACTTACCCAGATGTTTCTACCATGACCAGCCTGCATTTGTCAGGCTTTGAGTGACAGCCATCAAAAACTCAAGACTTAGAAAAGCACAACAATTACCTAACTTCCTTTAAAAATATATAGCTCGTTCCAGGGACCACCTATCATGTTTTATTTGATTAAAAGAAATAGGAAGGCAAAATGGATTAGACTTCTGTCCAGGGTTTGACTATTACATAGCCATTATTTACGGAAGCATAACTGTCTTTCTGATGGAGTGTGTATCTGTAACATGTCCTTACTGATAATTCAACTTGGCTGCCGTGGGATGTAGCTCACATGTGGACATGGGTTCACTCTTTTTTCTCTGACGGGACACACCTTGTAGGACTAGGCTTGTGTTACCCTGGTTCTTCTCTCAAATTCCTGGGCTCACATTCATCCCTGCCATCACAAGGAGGATAGCCTTCTACCCCCTCCCCACTTCCTCTCTTTCCTCCTCTCTCCTCACAAAGACACAGCATGGGCCACAGATGTCCTTTCTTCCTCCTCATCACAGGAATATGAGGGATTGGAAGCATTCTAGTTGATTAGAGACACTCCCTCTTTGGCCAAGGATAGATATTACCATCATCAGGAAGCAAATCTCCATTCTTTCCCTATGTTGAGTATGAATCTGCAGTGAATGTGTCAAATATTTGCAGGCTTAGAGGACATAGCCAACAGTCTGTAAAGCAAAACGCTGAAGCAGTAAGACTTCAATTACTGTTCAGAACAACAACAAAAATGGGTCCTGAATCATGTCTCTGGTATTAGAAGGAGGTAGACATCCTTCCTGGAAGACTATAGCAATCCTAACCCTTTGGGACATTAGGGACAAAGGCATACCACTTCTCCCTCCTGTGGGGGGCAATCACTTGCACAGTCCAGATTTCCTCAGGGAAAGCCACTTGTTGAGAGATGGTTTTGAAGGAATTATTTACTTATTTTATGTGCATGGAAATTTTGCTTGCTTTCCTGTCTGTGTACCATGTGCATGAAGTGCCGGTGGTGGCCAGAAGAAGGAGTCAAATTCTATGGAACTGGAGGCAGACTGTTGTAGGTTACAATATGGATGCTAGCAGCCAGTGCTCTTAAACTGCTGAGCTGAGCATCTCCTCAACGCTGGGATTTTTTTTTTTTTTCAGAAAGCAACAATTCTCAACCTGTGCATACTACACCCTTGGGAGTCGAATGGCCCTTTCACAGGGGTCACATATCAGATATCATGTGTGTCAGATATGTTATAACTCACAAACAGTAGCACAATTACAGTTATTAAGTAGTAATGAAAATAATTTGTAAGGTTGAGAACCACTGGAAGCCCACCTAAAATGTCAGTGCAGACAGTGGTCTCTTGGACCATTGCTGTTCTTCAGAGGGGCTCTACCCTGCTCTGTCACCAGCTTCGTCTTCTAGACTACACTCATTATAATCTCTACGTTTTTTTAATGGAGATCACAAGAACCAAGGAATTATGAGCATGATTTCAGTGAAAGATGAGCCTGACAAAGCAGAGATTAGAAAATCCTTGGTAGTGCCAGTTCTCAGTAAGCCCACGACATTAGGTTTTCTGTCATAGGCTCCGTTACAACAGAGACATCCAAGGGTTATTAGGCAGCTTAGGCTAACTTCTGTGCTCTTAACTGAACCCATGGAAGGCATTACTGTTGATCCCAGTCCACAAGACTGCTGAAGAATAGACTAGCCTTTTCACTGATGCAAATGTTCTATCTCCTCACAGCTTCCAGCAAGAGTGTACCAAGGTGTGCAGAAAATACTGATTCCCTCTAAGGACCCTTTTGGTCAGAATTGAACTGATATTCAACACAATATATAGGATCTCCTCTGTACTTACTATACATAAGCCAAAAAATTACATGGTATAGTTATAAAATAAAGTTTTAAGATTCTTTTTCTCTTTTACAAAACTTCCTGAATGTTTTCGTGCGTATGTTTTTTAAAGAGCTAACATATGTTTTGTGTGGGGTTTCTGCTTCTTTCTTTCTTTCTTTCTTTCTTTCTTTCTTTCTTTCTTTCTTTCTTCCTTTCTTTCTTTCTTCCTTTCTTTCTTTTTTTCTTCCTTTCTCTCTTTCTTTCTCTCTCTCTTTCTCTCTTTTTTAAAGAATGTTTGTAATTCAAATCACATGGAATATGAGACACTTAGTGGGGAAAGTAGCCTTGGTTAGAGCATTTGACCAGAGGGTCAGGGGAGCTGGCCCCTACTTCCTGCTATCATCCCTGTGAGGGCAGAGCTGTTCTCTCCCTCTGAAGAACATTCTACACATTTGCATGTGTGAGAATGGAAGACACATAGCAATAGTAAAGCCCTCGATTGATTTCTTCTATTTTCTTTTTCAGCAAATGTCCCCAGCAGGCCACAGGTAAGAGTTAATGGCTCGATTGACTTCACTGTCTTGAATCCATCCTGGTGTAAGCACATCAGCTGCTATTGATTTACTCTTACTCCATTCTCCATATAGACGAGTAAAGCTGCTTGATGTTTAAGTGTTACTTGATTCTATACAACAGATTGTTGCTTTGAAGATGTTGGGTGGGGCCATTGGGGTTTCCAAACCAGATTCTGTGAGGCACTCAAAGTCTCCATACTGGTTCTTGGCTCTCATTCCATGCTCTATTATACAAGACTCTGCGTAAATCTGACTGACCTCAAATCTCACGTTTGTCATAGAACACTGACTTTGAAATGTCCCTGATACTACAAGGGTAATACCGAGACCATTACTCCAATGAAGAGAGAGGTGCCATTTTTTAATTTAAAAAATACTTTGAGCTTTTCTGGAAGCTATAGCCTATTAGCTTTCAGTTTTGTTGTGTTCCTTATGAGGAACCATTATTTAAAATATATCATGGGCCCAAAACAGATCTCTAGAAAACATTTTTATGTGTGAATTTATTAGTCCTTTCAAAACAGTGAACATTGTCTCATCTTATTGGCAAATGGAACAGAGGTCATGGCTAGAAAACAGGTCTCTGTAAAGCAGACTGTGACACAGTAGGTAGAGTTAGCATTTTCTGATGATACCCATAGTCCTGGTCCATTGGAAGCAGAGAGTTTTAAAGGGAAGTGAGATGGCAGAAAGACCTTCAGAGTGAAATGGGAAAATTTGCTCATGTGCAGGAAGAGGACACATCCCAGAACACTGTATGATTAAGGTAGCTGTTGAGGCACACTGCTTTGTATGCCAGCCATCCCGATGATCGTCTTGACCTATAGCCACATTCAAGTTCATCAGCAAAAACACCACAATTGACTAGTTTTGCATCAACTGAGTTTTTGGAAAAGTGACTGTTGTTAAGCCAGTTCAGCACATTTTTAAGAGAAAGTTTTGGTTAGTTCTGAAAGAAGCCCTTGTTTTCCCATGAAGAATTGACAAGTCTTCATTACCTGAATGTCCTTATGCAAATATTGTTCTGACCTTGGTGTTTTCCCTTGCCATAGGCAATGTGAAGCATTTATCCAGCCAGCCAACATTTCCTGACCTTCAGTATTGCTCTCTTCCGCAAATGCCAATTCCAAGTCCCATTCAACCCCGAAGCTCTCCGTGGCTCCATGACACAAGCTGTTGAGTGCTGACTGAGTGTTCTACTGAGGGAATCAAATACTGACTATCCAAAGAGAAAAGGATATTTTGTTTTTATAATAACGTATACTATTGTTTTCTTCTCCCCTTTCTATGCAATTGTAAATTAATGAACAGAGAAGTATTTGGAGGTGGTAAAGCATTTGTCACTGATTTGTATAATATATACAGCCATGGGAAAGTGGGTGGGGGCTTTCTAATATGAAACTGTCTTTTTAATAACCGAGAGAAAAAGTTGCATAAGAATTAGACCACTTTACATTATTACATTCCTTCTGCTGTTCATGTTAACCTTGTACAATAACTTCATTTATTATCTGACTATTTTGCCATCATGTTTTGGTTATTTATAAATTCATCAGCCATACAACCAAATAGATTCTATGTATTTGTTTCTGTAATCTGGCCAAATTCCTATGTTCATATATTTGAATCAAATATTTTATATACGTGGAGTAGGCAACAATTCTGAATATAGTATTTAACTTTATTTGGCATCCTACACACAGTCCTTTAGTAACCACTGGATGCATACACTGAAAATCCTGTGGACTTAAATGGCAAGCTGCTGGGGTGTTTTTCCTCCTGTTTTTATTCCTTTTTTGTAAGTAGATCTTGACATCTTTATTTATTTCATCTTGCAATCTCTATAATAAAGAAGACTACATTGTAATAGTCTCAAAAACTTATGTTACCAAGGGTTACCATTTAAGTATATTTCCATTTTGACTTAGAAACCAAAGTTGGTAAATCTCACCTAGTGCTTGCAGCCTTGGTTTTCATTATAAAAACACAGAGCAGACTAAGCCCATTGTGAGATGAGAACACAGCACGTTCTTCTGTTCCCTTTGAATAGACTTCTATTGTTGTGTTTTTATTTTTAAGTCCTGTGTAAGTTTGGAAAGTTCTGGTTGTTTCCCTTGTGAAAGCAGACAGATACTGAGTGCCTATCTCATTTGAATCTTTGGAGCAGACAGACATATGTCTCATGACCCCTCACTTGGCCAGCAGTACATCTGAGATGGATGTCAGTCACAAGCCTACACCACTGCTTCTCTAGAATGAAATTAATGCTCAGATGATTGTATCCCTGCTTCTACTTCTGAGTGCGTTCAACTAGATACTGGCTTGTTTTGCCTTTTCTTCTTCTTCTTCTTTAATTTAGCATTTAATTACCAATTTTAGAGAAACCAAAAATAAAAGTAAAGGTAATATGTTTTGATTCAGACATACATGCTTTTAAAACATCAGGACATGCTAACTTTGGGTTCTCTTTCACTGGGATCTGGCCAGAAGGAGACTGAAAGTTAGAAATTGCTATTCTTTTAGGATCGGTTGGGTGGGTTGGGGGGCAAGGGTATCTATTTGCAGCATAGATATTTTGAGACGAAGAAAATTGTTTTATATAAGAGGAGAGCCATGATCACCTTTCTACCTCAGAACCATCTTCCTCCATTGTGTTGGACATAGCTTTATCTACCGCAGTGTGCAAAGCCTAGCGCTTTCATCAGGCCATTTCATACCCACGAAAGCACCTGTTTAAACAACATCAACAAAAATCTCCCTGAACTCAGAATCCCAAGTTGTAGATTTGGTGTCTTCCTTGTTCTTGCTTTGAGGAGTCATATATTCTTTTATTTCCTGCCTGTGTTTGTATGCAAAATGATCTCTATCTGCTATTACAGAAAAAGCTACACAAAACACTACATTGTAACCTTCTGAGTAATAAATAAGAAGAAGTATATTACAGTAACCATGACGAGAAAATAAGTGTATTGTTCTTTTGAAATATGTGGTTAAAAAAATAAAATCTAATCACAGACTGTCATCTAATCTGTTACATACTGTATTTTTCATCCTGAATAAAAGTAATTTTAACACAAAATGACTTTGATGTTTGGCTGTGTTCACTAATGAAATCCGATCTTTGAATGTATGTGATGAAAGCTAACTGTAAGAAGATCTATATCCTGATAAATCTACATATTTTCTGAAACGCTCTCACCTATACACTAATCTAGTCTCTGTTCACTCATTATCTCTCTCTCCTTTCTTGCACATACATACGATTATCTGTTTTTCAATTTCCTGTACAAATCAAAACCTTATTGCTAGGGAAAATGGATGTTGTAAGTATATGCATGAAGCCTATTGGACCTTCTTTTTTATACCTTGGTGCTACTGAGATTTATATGATTACTCTCTCAAATTCACCTTTTGTTTTATATATATATATATAACAAAACTAATACAATATATAGCTAATATATAAATAAATAAAAATGTACATGAACATATATATGTATTATATATAGTTATTTTTATTTAGGTGTATTTATATATTTATTTTAGCTATGTATAGTTAGTTTTCTGTGTGGTGTTGCTGCAAAGCAACACCGTAACTGAGACAACTTATAAAAAAAAACTTTTAGTCCAGAGACTGACAGTTGTGGAGCATTAGCGTCCATGCTCCTCAGGACTGGGCGTGGTACTAGACAAGTAGCTGAGAGCTGATGACTGATGGGCAGATCTAAAGCAGAGCGAGACAGAGACAGACAGCTGGAATGGCACAGACTTTTGCTATCTCAAAGCCCACCCCAGTGACACAGTTCCTAATCCTTCCCAGGCACTTGTACCAACTGATCACCAGGCATGCAAACATATGACCTTATATATCCTTCTCATTCAAACCAGCACAAACTAAAACTACCTGTTCATTGGTACTGTTGATTTTGTTGTATGTTTTATATACAGTATACATAGAATATATAAGATATACAGGAATATATATATATATATAGAGAGAGAGACAGAGAGAGAGACAGACAGAGACAGAGAGAGACAGAGAGAGACTGGTATCAGATATAATTTGCTTCTGAAGCTCTCAAGGGCAAAACGGTGTCAAGAATTATCCTGAATCCTAAAGTTAGCAACACTCCAAGAATTAGAAAATTCCTGCATAATGTATTATTTAAAAAGAGAACAGAAACAATTAATATTTTAACTGTCTCATCTACCATGACGTATCAATCACATTAAAAATTCCTAAAGAAACCATTAGTTTCCAGTGAATTTACTGAGTCACTGAAAAGGGGAGTGACAACCAGAAGAGCTTTTTTCTGTATTTACCCTATGACATTGACATTGTCACTGTATTTTAAATGACATAGTTGCCATTGATGTCTATTTGCTATTTGCGCAGACTGACTCTTCAAATCCCTTCCCCATGACAACAGTTGGAACTTAGTAAAGAACCACCAAAATACCATCACTACCACTGAAGCCTGTGTGCTGAATATAAAACCCAACTAACTTGATTAATCTGAAGTTCCTGTTAACTGAATGAGCCTGCTGTAGAGGCAAAGAGCCCACACACACTCTCAGCGTGTTCCATTCCTGTGATAGTCTTTATCCCATGATGAAGGTAAACAGCAGCCATCAAATCTCATCAATAAATGGTGCTTCCGCTCACGAATGTGTGGTTAGGCTCATCCAGGAACGTCTGTAACCTCAGTTAGACTTGAACATTTACCTCTGATCTCCAGGGCTTGTGTTGATGTCGGCTGGTTTGCTCTCAGGTCTAGGCTGGGTTGCCTTTTGATCTATCAATGGATAGATCATAGCCTAGCATGGTTATAGAAACTTAGCTGCATTCTTTCATCTGCTGGCAAGCCAACCTGGTCTCATGCAAATGCATCTGTGTGGAGGGTTTGGGCAAAGAAAATCTCAAGGCTAGGAAAGAGTAGATAACATCTCACGGAGAGAAGCTTCAAAGAGCTGCAGTTTCGTGACACACAATGAATTATGGACAGTTTTTTTCTGTCATGGAAGCTCTAGGGATGTGAAGCAGAGAACTTAGGGCCAGAGCACTAAACTATCTGCTTCCTTGGGCATCTTATCACGTCAGTGGAATGGAAGAGAAAAGAAGTATCTCTGTGCCACGTTTTTCTGATTTATTTCTATATTGCTCTTTTTAAAGTCATGCTTATGGCTTTAAAATTCAGTCCTTGCAGATTAGCTTGTATCACATTCACTTATACCTTGCTGGCACACAGCTTGCTGGCCTGTCTGTCTGTCCTTCTTGTTTGTTGAGAGATTTTTTTAAATTAGTGTATTATCTAGAAGGATCTAGGAAAAGGGAAAGAATATGATCAAAGGTATTGTACTATGTGATTATATTTTAAGATAATAATAAAGTTAGTGTGTATAAAGTCCTTCCAACTCTAGCTAACAATACAACCTCTGAGGACAGGGAAACTTGGTACATCTGTGGCCAAAAACAATCTTAAGAGAAATTGAAGGTAACAATAAAATTAGAAAACACAGAGAGACTTTAGATTTAAAAAGAGTAAAAAGAAGTCAGACTGAATTAAATATCCTAGGTAGAAGAATATTACATGGGATCCTCCTCACTGTGCCAGGTGGTTAGAGGCATGACATTTGCATAAGCTTTCAAACTGGTACTAGCTCTTGCCTGCCTCAGAATCTTTTGTACTGCGCATTGTAGAATATTTTTACTCAGCTGGGTAGTGGTGGTACATACCTTTAACCCCAGCACTTGGAAGGCAGAACCAGGCAGATCTCTGAGTTCAAGGCCAGCCTGGTCTATAAAGCAAGTTCCAAGACAGCCAGGGCTACACAGAAACCCTGGCTTGAGGCTAGAGAGATGGCTCAGTGGTTAAGAGCACTGCCTGCTTGTCCAGAGGCCCTGAGTTCAATCCTGAGCAACCACAAGGTGGCTCACAACCATCTAACACAAGATCTGATGCCCTCTTCTGGCACACAGGGGTACATGGAGGTAGAGTGCTCATATACATGAAATAAACAAATCTTGCTGGGCAGTGGTGGTTTATGCCTTTAATCCCAGCTCTTGGGAGGCAGAGGCATGTGGATTTCTGAGTTTGAGGCCAGTCTGCTCTACAGAGTGAGTTCCAGGACAGCCCGGGCTATACAGAGAAACCCTGTCTTGGAAAAAAAAAATCACTCCACTTGCACTTGGTTTCAGGTATTCCTTTTTAGGCAGTTTATTTAATGATCCCTTTTTGAAGTTTATATATAGGGAAGTTTTGAAAATTACCTGATAGCATACTCATTGCCTACCTTCTGGAACCTAGTTCCAGAAGTCACAAATACTGAATTTCTTACTCTGTTGTCAAGGTTCTTCAAGAAACATATTCAAAGTATGGAAAGAGAGACAGATGTAGAAAAATACTTTGAAGGCAAAGAAATTCTACCATTCTACACACAGATGTCCTGGTAGGGTTGTTTCAGTCTGAGCCCCAGGAACCAGGGAGATAGAAGTGTATGTCTCATTTGGAGTCACATGACCAGAGAGACAGAAGCACCAATAACCAGAAACAGCAGAGGGTGGATCTCCCAGGTTAAGCAGAAAGACTCATTTTAACCTTCTCATAGCTCTCAATGTATCCACTGTAGCTCCCAGTGGACTGGTGTGGCCCTCCCCACACCAGAAGTCCTTCCATCTAGTATTTCAAATGCTAATTTCTTCCAGAAATGTCTCCACTGACTCCAAAATATTTTACCAGATATGTGCCCATCCCTTAGTCTAGTTGCAATGATACATGGAACTATTTCATCACAATAAATGGGACAAGTTCCTACCTTACTATGAGATGTAATTATAATTAGTACCCAATATCGCTCTCTTAAGACCATTCTCCCCAAATGTTAAGATCCTGGTTTTTAAATGTTTAGTGTAAATTAATTATTATTTTTTAAAAAATCTTTTCTGCTTTAATTTAGTTGAAATAAAAATGTCACCACTTAAACTGCTGGCGAGACTTAAATCATTCTGACATAAGTCTGGCTCAAGTTGAGCTTATCAAAATCCCATACAGTGTTATTTATTGTACTCTGAACTGTGTGAGCTGTGTTTACCACATAGACAGCTATAGGTGGGCACACATAATGGACCTCTGCCCACTCCTGTTGCACACAATTCCCGTGTGTCCTGTTCTCCTCATCCCAGCTCTTCCATCGCAGGCTGGTTTATAAGCCAATAATTTCAGAAGCAGTTTGTCACAAAACAATAACGTTTGCTGAATACAATGGCCATACAAATTCAATAATAATAAATAAATAAATGAGGGTCAAGCAACTTTATGATTAAGTGGAAGATGCTAACCGGGCATCAAAATGGTATTTTTGGCCTAGAATTTGGTCAGATATTTTAGAGACTATTACTTAAAAATAAAATCACTGTCCAAATTGATAAAACAAAGGGAGTCTCCACCTCAGGGTGTTTCTAATCCAGCAGATAAACACGGTGCTGTTGCAATAACAATTATGGGAAGTAGAGAGAGCCGAGTCTGCTCCTATACAGCAGTGGCTGGACCCCATGCTCCCACTATATGTTTCTGCACACAGGGATTCTGCTCTCAAAAAGCATGTATAGAACTACCTACCACCTGTGGAGCCAGATTGTGACATATGATGCCATGCAGTAGTGTGCATAATGGTGTCACTTTCTTACAAGTGAAACCCAGCATTTCCATACTAAAAATGTCTCTTGGCTAACTAATTTTGGGAAGGTCTATGGCACCAGCGCCCTTTGAAGTTTCACAGCACACACCAGCCTGTTAAAAGCTACGGGAATTCTGAAGAAAGGTAATGTGACTTAATGAAACAGTGTTTAGTTTGGGGTTCACGATCCCCTGTAAATCAAATGACCCTTTCACAGGAGTCATATCACACACACACACACACACACACACACACACACACACACACACATATATAATGTATACAGGAACACCTGTATACATTATATATATACAGCAAACAGGGACACCATTTGACTGAATAATTTATGTATATATATGTGTGTGTGTGTGTGCATGTGTATGTGTGCATTTGTATGATATATGTATACATATACGCATACATATATATAATAATTAATTAGCAAAATTACTGTTATGAAATAGTAACAAAATAATTTTATGGTTGGGGGTCACCACAACATGAGAAACTGTGTTAAAAGTTGCAACATTAAGAAAGTTAAGACCCACTGTCTTCATGCCTGTCTCAAAACAAAAAATACACAAAATAAAAGGAAAAGAAATGGGAAGAAGGAAACAGGACTGTCTGGGTTTTCCTAAATCTGATCCAGACATTTTCCAACCAGAACATGACTAGCGTACAATACCTGGAAATACCCCGTTATTTTCTCTGTATTTGTTTGAGGATTTGGTTCTTTCCCATTCAGGTAAAACATTTCTGGCAGGAAGACTGTGCTTCAGAGTCACAGTTGGGTTTGAGGTCCTCCCAAAGCCTCCCTTAGTGTGCTGGCAAATGTGAATCGGATGTGTCCTCAATGGAAAGAAGAACCCTAGAGATCAGCCACTGGGAGGCAGGCAGAACTTCCTGGTCATTGTTTCCAAGCTCCATGCTCATCAGGCTCATCAGATACAGACCTGTTGCTCAGTTAAGAGAAGCACCGTGAGCAGTGGCACCAGAGTTTGCTGTCAATGCTTGCCTTGCCTCAGATGAATTATTTAGTGAACTGATTTCATCTTAACCAGTCTAGGAGTTCAAGCAATAAGTTATGGTCCTCATATCTTTTGCCTCAATATGTCTTGAAGTCTAATTGGGCTCTTGGGGGACCCACAGAGTGAGTATCCATAGGCCAGGCTTGAGAATCTACCCTATCATCCTGCTGGACCCCAAAGTGCCATTAAAATAAATGATAAGATGGGGCAGAATTTTATCTTTTAAAACAGCAAACAGGGACACCATTTGACTGAATAATTTATGTTGTCTTAAAGGGGAAAAGCCCCAGCTAGTACTACAAAATACAGTGGGTATAAGTCTGGTCCTACAGGTACAGCAAAAGGAGCCTGTTGGGATGCAGGGTTTTATAATCATGGGAACATGGTTTTATGTAGTGTGTTGAATGATTAAATTTTGATGCAAAATAAATAGATTACAGATAGTTCAAGAACTATCTGTAATGAAGATTTTGTTTTGTTTTGGTTTTAAGACAAGTTTTTGAACAGTCCAGACAGCCTCAAAATTAGTATGTAGCTAATGTAACCTTGAACTACCTTTTTAGAAGTTATTATGGTGTGTTAGTGTGCGTGTGCATGTGTGTATGTATGTATGTGCAGGTATGTGTGTATATACAGGTGTGTGTGCAGACGTGTGTATATGCAGGTATGTGTATATGTGCAGGTGTGTATGATTGAATGCATATTTCTCATACCCACTGTGTGTGTGTGTGTGTGTGTGTGTGTGTGTGTGCATGCACGCACATGAGCACAGGAACTGTCGTGCCACTTGTACAGATCTCAGAAGAAAGCTTTCAGAAGTCAGTTCTCCTCTACTTCACGGTTCCTGGGGGCAAGCTTGACACTAAGTGCCTCTCCTCACTAAGCCATCTTGCAGGCTCTAACCTTGACCCTCTCAATTCTCCTGCCTCTACCTTCAGAGTACTGGTTATATACAGTCATTGCTGATGATTGAACACAGTTCTTCTTGCATGTTTGGCAAGCACTCTTATCAGCTGAGCTATATTCCCAGTCTTGAAATAAAGGTTTAATAAAGTCATGATTTTTATGAAATACAAAGCAGCAGTGGCAGAAGGAGTAAGAGGAGTACCCAAGAATCCATGCCGTGGTGTCCCCCCCCAAGAAATCACATCATGTGACAGACCTGATATAAGTTTATAGTGGGGAAAGGGGTAGAGGCAGAGGAGGGGACAGAGAAGGACAGAAAGAGAGGCTGGCCAGGAACATGTGGAGAGAGAGAGAGAGAGAGAGAGAGAGAGAGAGAGAGAGAGAGAGAGAGAGAGAGAGAGAGAAGAAAAAGGGGGGCTGGAATAGTGAGTGAGCAGTCATTTCTTATGCTGACAGGCCACCCACACCTGACAGAATGGGAGGCAGGTGATGATGCAAGCTGTTGCTAGGTCGCTCTTGGGAGGAGCCGAGAGGAATTGTCTGTAATAAGTGATGAAGACAGAGGAGTAGTGCTGATATTCTGGTAACGATAATAGCCTTTGATGTCATTGCACTATGAGTGGCTGTAGATGATTCGAGTTTTCAAGCTTTCTGCAGCCCCAGCCAATAGACACATCATGGTCAAGCTATGTCATCATCACAGATTTTGGAGTCACAGTTGGGGTGGGAGGAGTCATTGAAGTGGCCCGATGTGTCAACTTCTCCCATTGCTTGTGATGGAAGGTCATTTGATGGGTCATATGTTGACTGGAGAGCTATATATGGCCTGGAAAGCCCTAAGTTCTCAGAGTCAACTTGTCAACCGTAAAAGTAAAACAAAAGTATGAGTTTAGAGTGCAAAGCCTACTTCTCTTATATTTTTGGTTGTGAGCCTAGTCTTTAACGGCTGAGCCATCTCTCCAGCCCGCAAAGTCTACTTCTCATGCACGGACCACCCAAATGAACCAAGGGAAATGGCTGTGGGGTTAGAAGTACCAGTGTGACTGTAAAGAGGGTTCTCTTGGGGGACGTTTTTGTGCACTGTGTATTTCAATGCTGACTCTGTACCAGGGGTCCAGACTTGGTACTGTCATTATTAGGAAGCATTTCCTGACTTAGTATTTTGTACAACCTTGATCTCCATCATCTTCTGATTGGTCAGTAAAGAGCTGATCAGCCTATGGCTGGGCAGGAGAGGATAGGGCAGGATGTCTGTACCCTGAGAGAGAAACGGAGACTCTCAGGGGACAAGGAGAGGAATCATGATGGGGACATGAGTGAAGAAGAAAGTCCTAGAGTGAGACCAAGATGGCTGGGAACCAGGCCAGGCCAGCAGAATTGGGTTAGAATAAATCAGTATTTACCAAGTTATAGTGCCTAGAAGCTACATACACATAACAGAATGGTCTGGAGATGTAGCACCAAACATTGTTTCCCCAAAACACATTCATTTTCATTTTCATTCTCATTTTCTCTGAAATGTCCATTTAAAAAAATTGAAGCAGCTCTGTTCTGAAATACTGTTTTATTTAATTTCCTGAGTCCAAAGAGACAGGCCAGGGTTTCTATAGCATTAGTGACATTATTGAGCACGCTTGCCAGCATTTTGCAGCATATAATATATAATGTGTATGATCCTTCCAGCTACTTGAGTTTCTTTTAAAGTGTGAAATAAAGGATATTAAGGACAGGAGAATGTGATTAAGAATGTCCCCTTGATAGTATAGTTCCCAGATTTAGTATAATGTAATGATTTCTTTGTTCAGGAAAGAAAGCTGCTGCCGAAAATCTATCTTGGGTGATGTCAGAAATTTTACTGAAAGTAGGAATAAGTTTACCAAGTTCTTGTCCAGGTAGGAAGACTAGTGAGTGATTTGGGGGTGGGAGGTGGAGAGAAAAAAACCTATGACATATTGTAGAGTCTTTGTGAACATTTTTTAAATCTTTGTACTCCTCATCAAAATTATAACAATAGTGGAGCCAGACAGACACCCTCCAAATATAGACCCTTTGTTCCTACCTTCTATTTCTAAGCAAGTTCAGGCATTAAGCCTGGCTCCTGTGAAAGGTTACTGAGTGTCATCTCTGTGGCAGCAGGAACCACCTTTTCAAGATATGGTGTGATAATGGTTTTGGATTTCTAATGGCCTGTCCTGCTGTGGGTAGCCATCATTATTGAACTTGCTTGTCTTTCAGTTACTGATTTGGGGAAATCTGGAAATGCCAACTTTGTTAAGAAAATACCCTCATGTGCATGCACGGAGAGAGAGAGAAAGGGGGAAGAGAGGGAGGGAGGGAGGGAGAGAAAGAGAGAGAGATTTCATCACCTTCAATAATTCTTCAAATCAATGGAAGAATCTCTTGAAGAAGTAAGAACCTTTATGATCCAATCACCTTTAAATGATTTCATTATTATGAAAGGATTGTTGGTCAATCCCTCAACACCAGAGCCTTCTAGGTACACACTTTATTTCCAATTGATAGCAGGCTAGCCCTCTAAAGCAACTTATCACTAGAACAATTGCCCACATAAGTCTGTAGTCTCTCCTTGAAATCTGCCATGGTTAGCTCAGTTGAGGTACACAGACATTACTAAGCTCAAGTCTGAACTAGCTGTGTCATCTTTAAGAATAGGGAGTCTGAGATTTTAAGAAAGGCATTGTTAAGAGACTACTTTCTCTGGCAATTCAGTCTGCAGAGTAAATAATGCCCTATACAGTCAGCTAATGTGTGTCTGTGTTCACAAGAAGAAAACAAGCATACCACTGAAGATTCAATGGGGATTTGATATGGACTAGACCACCAGAATGTGTAAAGGTCTCTACCGACAGCTACCGCTGGAGTGCTTGTTCACTCCCAAAGCACTGTAACAAAGGCAGGGCTTGGGGCTGATGGTGTAGCACCTACAATAATTATTTTCAAAATGTGCGGGTTCCCCTTACTATTCTTGTGAAGTCAGGAATAAAAAGAAAAACGGAACGCTTGGTTTCTATTTACAGGACTCTTACTGGTCTTCCACTATATTTTTCCGCATGGATTTTTGGTTAACTCAAGAAAGTTCTTTTCCAACGAGGTTTTACTTGTGGGAAGTTAACTATCCAAGTCTCAATTAGAGATCTTCTTCTCCTGCATATTATGGCCTCTTTAAAAAGTAACTATATGGTTCTGTTTTTGTTCTTGTTGTTATTTTATATTGTATAAAATAATAAATATATCATTAGTCTTTTCTTTTCTCTTTCTTTTATTTTCTTTGCTGTTGTCTTTCTTTTTTTGTGCATTTGTTTGCTTTGTTTTTACCATACCTTTAGCAAGGTGGTGGAAGCTCTCTAAAGGGACTATTTCCAATCTTGTTTTTGCTTCCCTGTCAAATTCTGGATTTCAACTAAGCTGTAAAGTGAGGAGCCGAGGGAAAAAGCAGCCTTCCTTTTCTCATTTCTCAACTCGGATCTCAGTTACAAAAGACAGATAAGCAAAAGAAAATTGTATTAAAAAACTACCATATGTATCTCTATTAAAAAACACTGTGAGTGTATGTGCATGCACGTGTGTATATGAATATATGCATGTGTGTGCACATGCATGTATATGTATGTATGCAAGTACATGTGTTTGTGTGTATGCATGCGTATAGGTGCTCATGTGTGTGTGCATGAGTGTGAGTGTGTCATCAGAGAGAAATCCAGGAAGGGCAAGTGAATAGAAGCTGTGCCTACAGACTATGTTCATCTGAAGAAAAGGGTGGACTGGGGTAGGGAGGCAACCACAAAAGTTCAGTAGATGGAAGAGAGGCGTGTTGCTCAGGTATGTGTTCATGTCTAATTGTAATCAGTAAGTTTATTATCATTTAGCAACTCCATAAGCATCTCCAACTTATCCAAGGTCTGCTGGATTCTTAGTGCTAACTCTTGAGATTTTTCCACACCCGCTGCCCCCTTGGAGACAGAAAATTGTCTGTATCTCTGCTATGATATGATACTCACTATGTGGTCCAAGTCCGTCTCCAATTTGAAACAATGTTCCCACTTCAAGTCTCCAGAGTGCTGGAATTACAGGTGCATGCTGCCCCATCTGTCTTCTATTCTATCTTTTGCACAGAATTTTGTGTGTCTGAATCCTTAAAAATGATTTTTTTCTTTCTGGTGTGTGTGTGTGTGTGTGTGTGTGTGTGTGTGTGTGTGTGTGTGTG
>JANHMN010000004.1:147203123-147229706 GCA_030674055.1 Rhabdomys pumilio
TGTGTGTGTGTGTGTGTGTGTGTGTGTGTGTGTGTGTGTGTGTGTGTTGTACACATGTGTGCAGTACACGGGTCTCAATAGCCAGGAGAGGATTTTCTATGTCTTGCTGTATCACTCTCCATATTACTCCGTTTGAGACAAGGTATTTTATTGAAACTGGAGCCAGGGTGGTAGTAAGCAATCCCTAGGGATCTTTCTATCTCCATGCCCATAACTCTGGAGTTACAGGCATGCATGCAACCAGGCCAGGCTTATTACATGGAGTAGGACTTGAACTCAGGTCCTCCTGCTTACACAACAAGCACCCTTATTCACTGATCATATATTACTGTAGCCCCTAAAGTGGGTTTCTTATCCCAAAGAGTTAACACTTGTTATGTAAGTATTCAGATTTTCTATTTAGGTGAGTGATTTCTGTGCATGTGTAGGAAGTTTCCCTGTGTGATGCAGCTTCCAAATACCCACATTGCAAGACAAGTGTCTTCAGTCACTGGATCAGTCTTGGAGGGAGCTCTAAGACTGTCAAATATCCAACAAAATGGATCAAACAAGTGTGATCTGTGAGTTCTGCTTGGTAACTAGCAAATGTAGGGCACATGACAAGCAATCCATGAGAGTTTTAGCTAAGGTGATTTGTCAATGTCTCAGCTTTTTTTATGACTGGGTAAGAATCTTGATGGGATAGTTGAGGATTTGTGCACATAGCAAGGCAAGGAATTTTGAGTAAACACTCAAGTCTGAGAAATGAACCAGTGTTTGGGTCAATCTACTGAAGAGTTGACTCAAACGGGCATCAGGATATTCTTGGAATACGCAATGGAGCTATCTATGATATTCGTCTTTCTGGGCAAGAGCTTCCTGGAGATGATCTTGATAAGAACAGAGAAGTGCTAAGGTGATATAGGAAGAGCATGCTAGCACAGACAATACACAAGTGAATGCAGAGTCGAGACACAGAATTGTGCCTTCGATAGCAATTGGAACATTGCACATCCAAAAAAAGTGTAGCTACCCGAGTTGTCTACACCTACAGCAGTTTTGCTCTCTTAAAGCTTCACACTTAGAAGCATCAAAGTTAAAGCCTACCAGTGGACACACCACTCGTCACGTTAAACCATACTTACCTTTATTGTAATTTTCTATGCACATTGTAAGTGTGTTTACTGGCAAATATTCTGTACTTTTTATGTTTTGACTATAAATGTTCCCTATGGCAGGGTTGAGAACAGGGCACATGATTCATCTTGCAGGAGTGTGGAGTTGTATTGTTTTGTTTGTTTTCGCAATCTGAACTGAAAACACAGTGTAAGAATTTGTTTGATTGAGTTTTGGTTATTTTTTTTTAAGATTTATCTTTATTTCCCATGTAAGAGAGTTTGCATACATATGTATATGTGCTCATATATGCCTGGTGCCCTCAGAGTTCAGAAGAGGCACCACATCACCTAGAACTGGAGTTATGCATGGCTGTTAGCTGGCATGTGGTTACTGGGAACCCAAGCTATGTCTTCTGCAAGAATAGCAAGTGCTCTTGGCTGTTGAGCTATCTCTTCATCCCTGTTGTAGGTTTTTAACAAAGAGGATAGAAGTAGTAGTGTAATATATTGAAGAAATATCCCCAGAACTATTATTCCAATGAGAATATTGTGGTCAAATATCATAAGACACAAAACAATTACCAAAGAAGTGGACGCTTCAGCCCAAGATCAAGATTCTTCCTAACCCTGCAGTCGGTAATGCAGGCTTGTTTGCAAATATTGGTCCTTGAAGTGTTGCTCTTAGACCACCACCACCACCACCACCACCACCACCAGCTGGAAACTTGTTATAACTCTTTAATTATTTCTGAGCTGTGATCCAGCCCTGCCAAGACCAAAAAGGGAGCACAAGAACAAGAAATACTGTGTTTCTTTCTATCAATCCACAGAAGGTCCAAGATATGCATAGATTTTTAAATATCTTTATCAATACAGTAATGTACCAAAATAATTTCTTCTTAAACACCTACATGCCAGTGGACTGATGAAAGACTGTTTTCTGCAAGGGTTGTGTCCATAATCATGTGTCCACAGGAATGTGAGAAGTCTTAGACACACACAGGAAGACTCTGGGCCCAGCTTCCTCACCAACACTATGGACAAGGAGGGCTCCTGGTAGAGAAGAGCCCTGTGCTCCTTCCTGTCTGCCACTAGGACAGATCCTGGAAGAATTACCTCTTGGTAATTTCCCCGTTGGAGAAAAGCATAGATAGCATTTAAAAAAATTCATGATTGCCTGCTTTAAAATCAGAGTCAACTCTAAACCTTCATGTTAGGGCCACAAATATTCTCTGTCAGAAAAAACTGACAGCTCCGGTCCACCCACAACATCATCATTCAGGATGATTTTTTTCTAGTTCCATAGATTTTCCTGCAAATTGCATGATGTCATTGTTTTTAATGACTAATACGCCATTGTGTAAATATTCCACATTTTCTTTTTCTATTTTTTTGGTTGAGGGACATCTCAGTTGGTTTCAGTTTCTGCCTATTACAAATGAAGCTGCTATGAACACAGTTGAGCAAGTGTTTTTGTGGTAGGATGAAATGTCTTTTAGGGTCTTGAGAATAATCAGTTCCAATTTTCTGAGAAATCGCTATATTGGTTTCCAAAGTGGCCGTACACGTTTGCACTCCCACCAGCGATGGAGGAGTGTTCCACTTGCTCCACATCCTTGCCAGCATGAGCTGTCACATGTGTGCTTAATCTTGACCATTTCAACAGGTATAAGATGAACTATCAGCGAAATATTGGTTTGCATTTCCCTGATGAAATGTTGAATGGTTCTTCAAGTGCTGCTCTGCCGTTTGAGATTCCCTCTGTTGAAAAGTCTTTGTATAGATTTGTCCCTCATTTTCAAAGTGAATTATTTGGTCTGTTGATGTCTAGATTCTGGAGTTCTTTATATATTTTAGAAATTAGTCCTCTGTCAGATGTAGCATTGGGGAAAATCGTTTCCTATTCTGTAGGCTGCTGTTTTACCCTATTAATGGTGTCTTTTGCTTTGCAGAGGCTTTTGCATTTGGCAAGGTCTCACATATTGTCAGTCTTAGTGTCTGTGCTATTGGTGTTCTCTTCAGAAAGTTGCCTCCTATGCCTGTTGTGGATAGCCCTGGCCTTGTATTTTGATACTAATTCCCCTTTTCTATGAAGGACTGCAGAGGAGGTGTGAGTCACCCGTGTAGGTGAATTCTAGTGAACCTTCTGCCCATCTTTATTTGTAAAATAAAGGCAAGAGCCAATGATTGGGCAGAGGAAGGGGATGTGGAGAAATAAAGGCTGGGGAGAGAAGAGAAAGAGGACGACTGGGGAGAAGAGAGGAGAGAGAAGAAGACGGAGGACGACAGAGGAGGACGACTGGGAAGCAGGAGGTAGAAGGACAGACGCAGGGTCTTGAAAACCCTCAAGTTATAAGGGTCTCATAGCTGGGGAACAGAGTAGTGTAGGGGTATCTGCCCAATCTAGGCTTATAGAATATATTCATAATGACTGAGTCATGTTTTCATTGACCGTCCTATTCAGATTGGAAATTTAAATATCACCCACTACATATGCCAATACATTTAAAGCTATTTCCCACTTTCTCTTCTATCAGGTTCAATGTAACTGGTTTTATGTTTTAGTCTCTGATCCACTTAGACTTGAGTTTTGTGCAAGGTAATAGATACGGATACATTTGCATTCTTCTACATACTAACATCTAGTTAGGCCAGTACTATTTTCTGAAGATGTTTTCTTTTTTTAATTGTATAATTTTGGTTTCCTTATTACAAACGAGATGTTCATAGATGTGCAGATTTACATCTGCATCTTTGACTCAGTTCTATTGATCAATCTGACTGTTTCATGCCAAATACTATGTGACTTTTATTACTATAGTTCTGCAGTAGAGAGAAGGGATCAGATGGAGAGAGGATGGAGGGAGAGAGTATCAGGGGAGACAATTCGAATGGGGAGACAATTTGGGTGTGAGATAGCAACCTAGAGCAATGGAAAGTCCCAGGAATCTATAAGGGGTCCCTAGATAAGACTCCCAGTAATGGGAAACACAGAGCATGATAACCAAGAAAGATTTTCAGTGTAGGGTTTGGGGCACTAACCCACAAAAGCTTTGACCTGCAATTTGTCCTGTCAGCATGATGTAGTGGGGTAAAGGTGACACAGAAGTTGTAGAAGTGGCTAACCAATGAATTGTCCAGCTTGAGATCCATACCATGAGATGGAGCTCACTCCTGATGCTGCTTAGAGGGACAGAAACCAGAGGCTGGATGGCCCAGAGTCCTAGCTTAGAACCAAACACAACTCAAAAAGATGCCAATGCACTGATGCTCAATGACATTCAGTTACACTCATGTCTTGATGTCTAACCAAGTTGTCATCAGAAAGGCTTCATCCAGCAACAGGTGGAAACAAATGCCGAGACCCAGAGCCAAACATCAGGTGAAGCTTGGCAATTCTGCTGAGACAGGGAGGAAGGATTATAGGAGCCAGAGGGGCCAAGAATACCACAAGGTGCCCCACAAAACAACAAACTTGGACTCATAGGGGTTCAAAGAGACTGAACGAACAGTCAGGGAGCCTGCATGTGTCTAACCTAGGCCATGCTTATGTGTGCTATAGTTCTGCAGATTGGTGTTTTGTGGAATTCCTAATAGAAAGAGCAGGGCTTGTTTCTGATGGTTTTGCCTGCATTGGGAATGCCTTTCCTTATATTGGGTTGCCTTTTGCAGCCTTAATATGAGGGGAGGTTCCTAGTCTTGTTGCAACTTGATATTCCATTTTTGGTTGCTATCCCTGAGAGGCCTGGTTTTTTGTGAAAGGAAACAGAGGAGGAGTGGATAGGCAGGGATATGTAGGGGGTGGGGTGGAGGCTATGAAGGATGAAGGGAGGGAGGGAAAACTGTATTCTGGATGTAATATATGAGTGACTAATAAAATAAATAAATGAATGGAAAGAAAAAGAGCTGACCTAGTTTCATCCCATTAGGGATGACTATCTCTCTGTCTTTGATGCTATCATTTCTTATTCCTTAGATATTCTCTCTCTCTCTCTCTTTCTCTCTCTCTCTCTCTCTTTCTCTCCCTCTCTCTCTCTCTCTTCCCCACCCTCTCACTCACACACACTCAAAGTGGAGTTGTATCTTCTCTGATTAAAAAAAAACCTATAGATTAAGATCCAAGTTTCATTTTCTATAATCATACTGGCTTAGCCCCAGTTACCACAAGCCCCATGGGCCAAGGGAGAAAATATGGTGCTTTTTCATGCTGAGAGTGGATCACGCTGATTCTTGAGTGGGAAACTTCCCTCTTTAGAAACAGATGGTACAGTCAACTGAGCAGCACCGGATTGCAGTTTCCACCTGTCCCCCTGACATTTGTCCCACCATATTCTCTCAGGGATTTCCAAATATTCAGTGCTGTCTTTGAGGAATCATGATATAATTATTTTAATAGCATAGTGTCTGAAAACATTAAGAAAGAACACACTCTGCAATTATTGCATTACTACAAATAACCCAAATCATGACTGAAATTTATAGAACGCCTACAGATATGATACACATGCTTTTTATATTTGACTTATCTTGGATATGTGACTTACCAGGACCGCTCTTGTATCTTGTCAATGTTTTCCTCACAATGCTAGAGGTTAAACATGGAGCTTTCGTGCGGTTGACAACTGTCATACAATAGAGTCCCATTTTCAACCTTCTGCTAATTTTTTAATTCTCTGTTGATTTAGGGCATTTATTCAGTTGTTTCTGAGTTCCACTATGAAAACATACCTGGTACATCACAAAAAATTACACTAAGGAGCCCTGCACTTGCTAAAGAAGTCCCTTCTATACACTTGGCACTTGCCCAGGCCGTGGCACATGTAGCTCCAGTGCTTACAGAGCTCAACATGACATCATTATGGTCCTAACTCAGAGATGAGAGAGTCTATGGAGTAAAGACCGGCAGGCAGCATCAGGCCCATGCTCTGAATCCATACAGGCTGGACTCAGAAGCGTCTCTCTCATCCATAAAAACAGCCCCTGTAAAGGGCAGGACTTAGATGATTTAACATCAAGGAGGCTAAAACTCCAACATGGTCGTGCTGTGAAAATGGTTCAGGATGGACAATTACAGCAGAAATGGCAAACCCATCTTCCTGCTTGCTAGCAGTTAGTGGCTTGGAAAAACCCGGGGCATCCAGAGTGCTGCCCCTAACTCTGATGTCAGAGACATTCTGGGCACCAAGCCAATTCTTGTTAGACAGGTGCAGAGCGTAGTGTTAATCATAGACTGTGCTTTGTGTCACACAATCACCCAGGTTGCTGCCGGGCCTTCTTTTCATTTCTCTTGTTTGTATCAGTCTGATTAACCCCTCTTTTGCCACGTGCCCCTCTCCTTCTGCTCCTTCTACCATGGAAAGCATTTCACTGTGCCCAGTGCTGTCTTGTGATGTGTGTCTGAAGCATGTCACCGCGCTTTGCACGCAAGTGTGTGGATGCCAGTCAAAGTGAAATTTCAACGTGAATTTTGGGGATGACATTCAAAGTACAGTAGTGGGCATCCGCAAGGCAGGACAGAGCTCTCACAGGAAACTGACCTTGACCTTGGACCTCCAGCCGTCCATGATTGTGGAAAAAATGGATTTCAATCCTTTAAATCAGCTGGTCTATGGTACCTTGTACCAAGATTAAAACACAGACATTTTTCTGGCACTATATGGCTTGTACACAAAGAGAACAGCTTTAAAAGACATGATTGCTTAGTCTGGGATGTTTCAGAAACATGGGAATGATTTAACTTCCTAGTGGAAGGTGTGTATAGAAAGGGCCTCAGCTCTCCCATGGCATAGCACAGCAGAGAAGCACCTGCGACCCAATAGGTGTTTCTTAGAATGTACACTGAAATACTGACATGGAGTTCCGGAAAACTCATTTACTATTCTAACACCTAGAACATGAAAATAAGAAGCAGAAAAAGCTTGGCTAGATGGTAGGTAATGAATTAACTAATTTCCCCTCCTTCATTGCTGAATCTGTCCTTCAATTATAAGTAGGCACAAACTTTGTTGCTAATATAACTTATTGAAAAGTCAATAGTACTAGATCTCCATCCAGTATTGAAACCACCCTAAAAAGAACCAATTTATTCTCTACAAATACTCTGGTAAAGCTTGAGCATAGATGGTGAAGGTTCCAGGAAGAAGTGTTGCTGTCATTTGGGAATAAGAGGAAGAAGCATGTCTACCTATGATCCTGGAATGAGAGGAGGCATGGGAGGATAGTTCGGGAGTCTGATGAGAGGTAAGCTCTGGAGGTGGGACCGTCTCCTAAGACTCGTCCACACCTCGGTAGAGTTGCTTTATCTGAGCCTGATGTGAGTGTCTAGTATGAACTCAAGTGAAAGGTGTTGCTTGTGTCCTGCAGTTACTGGGGTCACTTGCCTAGACACAACAGTACAGGTAGAAGGTAGCTTGGGCAAGCTAACCATCAATAGCTGGCAGCTTTCACACGGCAGGGACTAGCTTCCAATGGATCTTTTAAAAATTAAGTCACAAAATCAAACTGTGGCTCCCTTGAAATCTTGTTACATTTTCAGACCAGTTGGTGGCCAGCTAACTCCTCATGACGGTTGAAAGGGTACATCCTTTCCTTCATTCTCTGCTGACAGCAACTTTCTGATTGTCTCATTCCTCTGGATAATGCAGAATATTTTAAAAACAGATGCACCACTTTCAACTTTAGAAAATAGAATTAGAAAGGACTGAGTGTCTGTGGATGAGTTGTTGTGCATCAGGGACAAAGCTCATTTCTCTGACTCAAGTATTTTGTCCCCTGCTGCACAGACCTGACCAGCCTCTAGTCTGTATGACAGAGGAAGTATCATTGTGTATGTTAAGGCACCACTCTGTCTCCAGCGATCTCTATAGCCCGCCTCTGCAAACAAAGTGCGGAAATGCTTTACACCTATTTCTTTCCAACAGTAATTATAGCCCCTATCATTAAAAAAAAAAAGGTGCAAAATTGACTGGGCAAGGCATGGGACTGAATGAAATTGTCACTTCCTCTCCTCAGTGTCACATTTCTCTAAACTGTAATGAACACTTTCCCTTGGAGGCACAGACCTGAGGCTATTGGTGACAGAAATGGGGATCAAGCAATTCTAGTTCATTGCCTCAGAGGGTGATAATTTCATTTCAGGAGACCGCGATACTCAGGGAGGCCTCTAACTTTGTTACACTGTCATCTTCATCCTGCACTAAATTTACTAAATTGGAAATTAGAATTTACATTGTTAGGGATTGGGATGTCCCTTTCCCCTCCAGACCATCTCCGGGCACATCTTTTTCTCAGTGCCCATTTGTGGCAAGAGGGAAGAGGCTCAGGGAGGGTATGCTACCCTGGAGGTGAACTGATCCAGTCAGGCTTCTTTGTCTCCTGACATGTACCCACATGTGCTATGAATGCATATAGAAACTTCTAGATGGAGTTCTGTGGAACTACACAGACAGGAAGTTTCTAGAAACTTGCTCATTTCGTTGAATGTAGTGGGTCATTTTGACAATTAGGATTAATAGTAAAATTGGTTACTAGGGGTTAAGGAGGCAGTTCAGTGGGTAGAGTACTTGCTGCAGAAACATGGAGACATGAGCTTGGATTCCTAGAACCCACACAGAATATGATGCAGTATTGCATATCCATAATCCCAGGGCTCCTACAGAAGACAATAAGTAGGGTCAGGAGAATCCCTAGAGGCAGGATCAGTCTTGCTGATAGTAAACTAGAGACTGCTCCAATTGCGGCGGAAGACAGGGACATACACTTGTGCTTGTTCTCTGACTTCCGTGTGTACCCTGTGGACAAGTGTGCTCTTGCATGAACAAGAACACACACATACACACATGCATACAAACCATACACATACACAAATTAAAACATTCGTTACTGGGTTCTTAAGTTCCTTGTGATAGCAGAGAAGAAGAGATTTCGCTGGCTCCCATGCACAGTTTGGGGTTTATGATTCATGGATATGATATCAGAGAGCACCAATATTGGGAGATACACAGTTCAGGTGACAATAAGTCAGAGGATGAAGGAAGCCCCTGAGTGCTTGCCTGCGCTTGACCCCTGATGGTGTTGACACCACTCCTCTGCTGCTGGAGACATGCCAAACCAGAGATGTCCAGCCTCTGGAAAAAAAAAAACAGGCTATGCTGAACAGTGAACATTTTACTGAAAACCCAAGCAAGATACAGCACAATAAATATAATATCACAACGCCAAGTAGAGAATAATCCATGGAACGTGCCTTGTTTTTTTTTTTTTTTTTTTTCCTGCTGTTGTCACACTCTATCAATAGCCAGTTTTCCCAGATACAGATAGCACAAGACAACACCAGGAGACTCTGTATGACAGAAGGTGACAGCTCTCAAAAATGTTTATCGTGGTTTGCCAATGAGAAACGCCCCGCTGCTTCCTTAAGACTCAGGGCACTCAAGGTCAGCCTGTGGTGCTTGGAAGAAATCTTGCTAGAAATGCTGACTGTTAGCTGAGAACAGAAGACAGACCCTTTCAGACAAGTTGGAGACATGCTGTTGGGCGTTGTGTATCTCATTGTGTATCTGCTTTGATATATACGCACCAAAGCAATGCTGCATGGGGCTCAGAACTCAGCACTGCACAGCCTGGTGAGAGTCAGAATAAACCCGGAGCTTTTAGACACGCATGGAAATCCAGTGAGACTAGATTCCACTGGCTATTTTTAAAAATTACGGGTTTAAAATAACCCAAGTAGTTTTTAGCAGTGGGCCCAGTTCTATTGCCAAGAAAGGCTGAGAGGAAAGTGTTTCTCAACGGGTCGTATAGAAGCCAGGCTGCCAAGCTCAGAGACATGTGCCAAAAACACTCACTCGAGGGCTCAAATGGTAAACATGACTGTGTGGGCTGGAGGAGCCCTGGGAGGGTTGCTGTTGACCTTTAGAAGGATCAGCAAGATGCATCCTTCTGGAAAAAAAAAAAGACAGGAGTCTACAGGGAGTCCCAACAGAGCTAGGCCATTCCCTACAAAACACACACAATGTCCTTACCATTGTGGGGCCCAAAGGTCATCTATATCCAGGCAGGATATTTTTCATGAGGGCCACCCAACCCTTCCTCCACTATCAAAGGCTAAGCATGTCCTCCGACCCCAAATCCATGCACTGAAAATCCTAATGCCTAATACCTTAGAATGTGACTGTATTTGAAGATATCATTATTTATTTAATTCATGATTCTGGCAGTTCCAGCCCCACTAGTGTTGGCCTCTTCCTCCTCAGCAGGGGTTAGAAACAGAATTGAAATATCAATATTCTGTTTAATTATCATCTATTTCTCTAACACCAATATAATTATCCATATTTGTGATTAATACCAGTCATCACCTTGGCAGGATCTAGAATCACCTAGGACACAAGCTCTGATCTCACCTGTAAGAGATTATCTTGATGGGGTTAACTGGATAGGGAAGACCCACTTTAAATGTAGTAGCATCCTGTGGGCTGGGGTCCGGGATGGAAAAAGAAAGGAGAACATGAGCTGAGTACTGACATTCTCCAGTCTCTGCCCTCTTTGTGGATACAATATAACCAGATATCTCCTGCTCCTACAGAAACAATTCCCATTGTGATAAACTGTGCCCTCAAACTAGAATCTAAAATAAAACACATTTCTCTTAAGTTGCTTTTGTTGGAATATTTTATCACAATGTCTTAAAGTTTATATTTTTGTGATGAAACACCTTGACCAAAAAGCAAGATGGAGAGGAAAAGGTTTATTTGCTTACACTTCTGCACAATAGTTCACCATTGAAGGATCTCAGGGCAGGAATCTAGAGGTAGGAGCTGATGCAAAGGCCATGGAAGGGTTTTGTTTACTAGCTTGCTCCCCATGGCTTGATCAAGTGCTTCCTTATAGAACCCAAGACCACATGCCCAGTTACAGTGCCACCCACAATCTGGACCCTCCTCCTTCAATCACTAGGAAAATACCCTACATGCTGCCTATAACGTGATTTTATGGATGTATTTTCTTCATTGAGACTCCCTCCTCTCCAGCTACTCTAAACTGTGTCAAATTGACATAAAACTAGGCAGCGTACACAGCGAAGAGACAAGTAACTAAGCAATATTTAAATGTTTTCAAATGTTGCTATACCAAAAGAGAAATGGATGTTACAGTGCAAATAAAAACTCACCAGTCTGGTGTCTTGAAGGCCTGGGGGTCGAGGGTGGAATGTCAGTCCAAACTCAAGATGACTCCTACCTAATGCCATATAATGCATAGGCTGGGCAGGGCACAGAACTCCTGATTCCACTCCTAAGATGACTGCAGACACTCAGAGATCTTGAACATCACTAAGAGGAGCAAGCAAATAGTGGAGAAACGGAAAAGAAGGTGAAGGTACAGAATGATTTAGGTTCCAATGGTGAGAGGCAGAACTGGAGACTTATGGGTATCGAGGAATATCCTGATGTGAGTAGCCAGTGATGCCACATGGGACCATGGTGAGTCCTGGCCTGTGCTGCCACCAGGGGCTACATCTGGGGCTACAGCCCTGCAGCATCAGGGATCTGTTTACCAGCAAAGGCCCAGTGGGAGTTTCTAGTCTGTGATGCTGCCTGGGGATGTGTTGATGTTTGAAGACTGTGCAGAGCTGGTCCAAAAACTCACCTGGGCATTGTGGCAAAGCTGGCCCTAGGGACATGAGAGCAGGAGAGCTGAGGCCACCATTAGCCAGGAAAGCAGGCCCTGCACATTGCCCACGAAGCACAGTAGAGTTGGCCCTGGTTGCTGAAGTTGCAGGTGAGCCAGCCCTGAGGATATGAAATGAACACAGGAGAGCTGGCCTTGCCACTCATGTCTCATGCAGTGACATGAACAAGGGAGAAATAACCTCTTCTCCCATAGCCCCTTGCCACCTGTGTCAGCCAAGAGACTTGGCCCTGGGGTGTTGTCTTCAGCAATGGGGCCTTGTCATCAGTTTGTGGAGAGCAATCTATTGTCTTAGCAACAGCCTGGATGGTTTGGAGATTCCCATGGGATATCTTTAGCCAACAACATAAGTAAATGTAACCCACTCCTGGAACTAGAAGCTTCATCTGGTAACAGGAGATGGCCATTTGGGTCTCTGTCTCCCCCATTATTTTGTGATTTCATTTATATCACCTTCATATATATGCACGCACACACACACACACACACACACACACACACACGTGTGTCTGTCTGTCTGTTTGTCTGTCTGTCTGTCTGTCTGTCTGTCTGTTTGTCTGTCTGTCTGTGTCTGGAAGCTTCTCCTGTATTGAGTTTCTACACTACCCCTCCAATGGTCCTGAATTTTATTTGTCTCCCTCTATATTCCCTCTGTCATTGCCCCTCTCTCCTCCAAACTTGATCCTCAAATTCCAGCCCCCACCATTCATCTTTTTTTTTTTTTTTTGGAGACAGGGTTTTTCTATATAGCTCTGGCTGTCCTAGAACTCACTCTGTAGACCAGGCTGGCCTCGAACTCAGAAATCCGCCTGCCTCTGCCTCCCAAGTGCTGGGATTAAAGGCGTGCACCACCACTGCCCAGCTCCACCATTCATCTTTAACTATTTATTCCATTTTCAATTTTTAGGGATAATCATCTGTCCCCTCTGCTCCCTTCCTCTAAACCTGCCCTCTGTGGGTCTACAGCTTGTAGCTTGGTTATCATTGAATTAACACATAATATCCACAGATAAGTGAAGACATACCATATTTGTCTTTCTGGATCTGGTACACCTTACTCAGGATGATTTTTTTCTAGTTCCATCCATTTTCAGTGTGAGATGCTTTTTTTTTAAAAATGTACTGATTCATGTCTGTTTCTGAAAAATATTCAGATGCCCTTAACCTCTCTCAACATAGAAACAAAGCTGTGGCTTCTCTCCTTGTCTCTGTTGTGTACAGCATTCCAGAGAAGATGCACCATCCTGTGCATCTGGTAACTCCTAAGGCATTTACCAGGACTCTGGTATTGTGAGTAGTTTCTGCTTTGACAAGATCTGCACCTGTGATATCTGGACAGACTACACACAGCTGAGAAGTCTGCATGCATGAGAATGGAGCAGGAGGAGAAAGAAATCTGCAGGAATGGATGAGCAGGCCTGAACTGAGGTGACAGAAGGCAACTTTGAAAGGGAGATTAACAAGCTGGGTGGCGGCATGTTCCTTTATTTCCAGCATCCAGAAAGCAGACGTAGGTCAACCTAGTCTACAGAGTGAGTTACAGGACAGCCAGGGCAACACAGAGAAGCTGTGTCTCAAGAAAAAAAAGAAAGAAACAAAGAGGAGAGAGACAGAGACAGACAGACAGTCAGACAGAGGGGGAGGGAGAGAGAAATGACTATCCACAGCCTTACCAACCTTAACATGGTCAACCCTGGGGAAAGAATGTTAAAGACAGCACATTTTGTTGTCTTGTACCTTGCCTTTTGTGTCTATTTTCTTCTGTATGGATCATAAGCAAACAAGACTAGGGTGTGTTTGTTCTCTATGATGGACAGGAATGTTTTAGAAATATTCCTAATAGAAACAGGAAATCAAGGAGTCCTTGACAAGTTAACTAAAAAAGGAATAGGTGAGCACTAACATGAAGCTTGTTACATGGATGATTGCTATAATCATACGCTCAATAGCAGTTATTAAGATTGATTGTTGTAGCAATAGGCTGTGAGTTAACATTGCTCAATTAGAAAGAGATTGTAATAAAGAGCTGTAGCCAAATGGGTGAAAATGATTGAAGGTTTTGTGTGTGTGTGTGTGTGTGTGTGTGTGTGTGTGTGTGTCTGTGTGTAAACTCAGTGCAACCAAGTTTAGAATGAAGAAAATTTCAAGGGGAGCATGACAATCATATTATGAGGCTGCCAAGCTGCTGAAGAAATAAAACAATATAGTCTGTTAGTCCCAATTAGGATATCGTCTATAGGCATATATATATGTATATATGCATATATGTATATATGCACATATGTACATATGTATATATGTATATGTGTATATGTGTATATGTGTATATGTGTATATATGTATATGTGTATATATGTATATATGTACATATGTATATATGCATATATGCATATATGTATATATGTACATATGTACACATGTACATATGTATATATATGTGTATATGTGTATATATGTATATATGTACATATGTATATATGCATATATGTATATGTATGTATGTATACATGTATATGTGTATATATATATATATATATATATGTACAGAAGGAGAGCTTCATACTGTTCCTTATGTGAAGCACTGCACATATATATGTGTAATATATATATATAATGTGTATATATATATTTATTCATATTCCAACCCCAGTTTGTGGTACTACTGTGAAGTCTGTGGTGCCTTTCGAAGAGAGCAATTTTAAAAATTCAAATATTTTAATTTTAAAGTTTTATTTTATTTATTAATTGAGATGGGGTCTCACTATGTAGTGTCATGGGGTCCATTTAAATCCAACATAACTTAAATACCAGGTCAATGCAAATGACTACAATTTATTGTAGTCAAGTTGCTAGCGATTGATCAGGGCCACAGAACAGACTTGGGAGCTGAACTGTGCCCCTGAACAGATGTTGTATATCATATTGAAAGGATGAAACCATAAAGCAAGGGAGAGCAGGGTGGGGTCTAGCATTGGCTGATCGTAGTTTGACATAAGGGATTGAGCTAGGGAGTGCCCATCAATCAGAATAGGAATAGGTTCCTGGGCCTGGGAACATGAATTTATTTTTGACCCTGCTAGTAAAAGGGAGAAGCTGTCCTCGAGATGTCTGGACTCAGACAGCTATTCCCTTACAAGTTGTCCCTGAAATGGCTGGACTCAGAGAACTATTTCTTTCCAACAGAAGCTATTCAGTTATTGGGAAGTCCCTAGCTTCCCTAAGGCCTAGGACCTTGAACTTAGTTTCTCCCTATGATTAAACGGAGTCTGAAAATGAAAGGGTAGTACTTACAATAAATCTCTTTTACTTTTTCCCGACAAGTAGCCCTGCCTGGCTTGGAACTTGCTATGTAGACCAGGCTAGCCTTGAACTCACAGAAATCTACTTGCCTCTGTCTACTGAGTGCTTGGATTTAAAGTCTGGCTAGGGGAGAGCTTTAGAAGGTTATGCTTAACCCACTTTTTACCCAGGCTCATGGTTTTCTGTTTGTGGGGGGTGAACTGCTTATCACTCTTAACCACCATGCCTTCCTTACCACCATGGCCTGAAGCCCTGAAACAGTGACACAAAGCAAGTGTTTTCTACCTTACTTCTATTGGGTATTTTGGTTCAGTGATGAGAAAACTAACACAAAGAAGGTCTGTGTAGCCTGATACATGGTGAACACTGTTTTCATTACCAAGAGGGAGTCTGAGCTAAAAGAGATGAAAATTAAAGATACAGCATGAACATAGGCTGCTTAGAACTGTGCCTTGTACAGAAGGAGAGCTTCGTCCTGTTCCTCATGTGACGCACTGCACACAACGGCAGTAGCTCAGTCATTTGATAAGTTTCAGGCTGTGCTGATCTCTGTAACACTGGAAGAGAGCTCTAAGATCCTTCCATGCTGCCAGCACCCCTAACACAAGAGTTGCACCCATTCCTAGAAGTCTTCACTAATGAAACCATTTCAGGACCAGAGAGGTGGTACTTTCTGCTCAAATATGAGGACCCAAATTCCAATCCCTGGCATCTGAATGAAAAGCTGAGGATAGGCGTTTGTCACCGTAACCCCAGAACCTGAAGAAGAGCTCAGGAACATCATTAGGCTTGCTGACTGTCAACCTAGCTCCAGGTTTACTGAGAGACCCTGTCTCAAGGGGATGCCGCAGAGAGTGATGAAGGAGCACATACGTGTACACACACACACAAACACACACACACACACCTGTCTTTTCTCTGTGCTAATGAAATGATAGGGTAGTACATGAATTTTCATAAGGATGACTGTGTAAAGAACGCTTGGCCTTTTAGGTGTATCTTCTGTAGAAGAGGAAGAGGAAGGCAGGTCCTTTTCTGGATTTAAGGAGCTGGGCTTTCTTTGTCATTGCTTCATGTTGTCCTGAATCCAGCCTAGGTAATTAGTAGCCTTTGTGTATAGCCCAGGCACGTCCATCCACAGCCGAGGCCCCAGCTGATGATGCCCATTTACGTCATCTGTTTATTGACCATGCACACCAGAGGGCCTCCCGAATCACCCTGGCATGCATCGTGGACCTCTTGGTTGCCCCCACTTCGGGTGTCTCCAGCGCACAGCATGTTGTTCGTGATGGTTTTATTAAACAGATGCTGTGAGGTGCAGCGGCTGGATGGGTACAGTCTGACATGAGCCTCCTTCAGCCGGTCAGAGAAGAAAGGAGACGATGCCTCATGCTTGCTGTAGCCAGAAAGTTCACACTCTGTCCAGTCAGGGAGCTGTAGGCTGGGGTCAGGGAGGCAGGCGGTGCCGACAGAGCTGCTCTCCTGGGCACACTGCTTGGAATCTGACCTCAACTGGAGTAATGCGATGTCATTGTCATAAGGCAGAAGGAAGGAGAGTCTATAGGAGCAGACTGTAATAGGTACTTCACAATGTGTAAGTTTTAAGGACGAAGGTCTGACTTTAGAATAAATTCTGTCAGATGAGATGATGGGAAAATGCCAACCTTCCTATAACTTTCGGATTTTAAAAAGAGTTAGACCAAAGTCCACCCTCCTGGTCCACTATTTTGTACACTGAACTGCAAGATGATGTCTCAACAGTGAAATACAACTTGATCTTTCAGGAGGGAAAGATTTGCACTGGGGACAAGAATGTGTTTTTATAGTTACACAGGGGCCCAGCAGGGCCTCCAAGAGAACGAAGGGTTGGCTGGTCAGATCACAGCCCCATAAAACCCTTGAAATAGTCCTCATCCCTTCACACTCCTTATATTCCTTTGTATACAGTGTAAATGTCTTTTTCTTCATAAACTTTGTAGATGGTTGGGAAAAAAAACCCTACATCTAATCTCTTTCTCATTCAATTATATGCACCTTTCTCTATCGACTGTAAGAGTCTCTTGTCTGTGTGCTCATTAACAGTAGTAGCTAGACTAATAAACTAGCCTAGTTGATGGCTTTAAAAACAATTTCATACTTATTTATAAATACATTATATATGTAGAAAAATTTGTGCACAATTCCCAGTTTTTTTGTATGTGTGTGTGTGTGTCAAAAGTCAATAAAAAATAAAGCTTTTACATCAAAACCATTTTTCCCAGAGGAAAGCTGGCCACGCAGAATAAACCCATGGCACCTGAGATCCACCTGAATTTGTTTATTCTCTCCACCCCATCTCTTTTCTCTTTTAAATCCTAAAACAAACAGTATCATCACAAGACACATTTAAAGAGACTCACGAAACAAACCAAGATGAATGCATTTGCAATCACAGGGTCAAATTTTACCCACTGAAATCATCTTAATCCTGACATCTGCTTGAAATTGAGCACTGAATCATATAGTTTCCTTTGAAAGACTCTAGTAAAATAATATGCAGGGATTTCAGAGAACTACAGAACCACAGAAGTAATATCTTTATTTTTCCGACTTAGGGACAAGGGCAGCAGTTGCAGGGTGTCATTTCTAGGGCTACACTGCAAGATACTCAAGACTGCTTTGCATCAAGTGTCACTCAGAGGTCTTCCTAGTCTATGGGGAACTCAGGGAAGCAGGTGACTGTGCTGGGGAGGCCATGCAGCAGGGACTGAGGATGACTTCCTAGAGACAAGGCGACTTGTAAATAATTCTACCAATAACCCGAGTGAAGTCAGAGCACATTTTTCACATAAACTTTGAGGTGAGAATTATTTATTTATTAATTATTTATTTATTTGCTTTTTACTGTGCTGCAGGTGAAAACCACAGCCTTCAAAGACTAGGCAAGCATTCTACTCTTAAGCTTTACCTCCTATCCACAACCAGATAAGAATTGTCTTTATTCACAAAATGTGGCATACACAATCACTGTTTAAAAAAAAAACATAAAAATGTAACAAGCAATTAGAAACAATTTTGAAGCAAATATGAAGCAATTTAAAAGCTGAAACAATTAGCTAGCATAATACATAAAGTACTGAATAAAGGGACATATTCTTTAAAGAATGTGTGGAAAGCTATCATAGGAATAAACTAAATAAACCAGGAGCAGGTTATTTGAGAAAAATCAACAAGCTACATAAACCCTTGGCCAAACTAACTAGAGGGCACAGAGACAAAATCCAAATTAACAAAATCAGAAATGTAAAGGGAGACATAACAGCAGAAACTGAAGAAATTTAAAAAATCATCAGATCCTACTACAAAAGCCTATACTCAACAAAACTGGAAAATCCGGATGAAATGGACAATTTTCTAGACAGATACAAGGTTATCAGATAAACCATCTAAACAGTACCATAACTTTTGAAGAAATAGAAGTCATTTAAAGTCTCCCAACCTAAAAAAGTTCAAGGTCAGATGGTTTTAGTGCAGAATTCTATCAGATCTTCAAAGAAGACCTAACACCAATACTTTTTAAACTATTCCACAAAACAGACACAAAAGGAACACTACCTAATTTGTTTTATGAAGCCACAGTTATGTTGATGCCAAAATCACACAAAGACCCAACAAAGAAAGTGAACTTCAGACCAATTTCTCTTACAAATATCAACACAAAAAATACTCAATAAGATTCTCACAAACTGAATCCAAGAACACATCAAAATGATCATTCACCATGATCAAGTAGGTTTCACCCCAGGGTTGCAAGGATTGTTCAGTATATGGAAATCCATTAATGCAATCCACTATCTAAACAAACCAAAAGAAATAAACACATGATTACCTCATGAGATGCTGAAAAAGCCATTGACAAAAATACAACACCCCTTCATGTTAAATGTCCTGGGGAGAGCAGAAATCCAAGGAGCATACATAAACATAATAAAAGCAATATATAGCAAACCAATAGCCAACATCAAGCTAAATGGATAGAAACTTGAAGCAATCACATCAAAATCAGGGACGAGATAAAGATGCCCCCGCTCTCCCCCTATCTATTCAATATAGTACTCAAGTTCTAGCCAGAGTAATTAGACAACAAAAGGAGGTCAAAGGGATACAAATTGGAAAGGAGGAAGTGAAGGTGTCACTGTTTGCATATGATATGATAGTGTACATAAATGACCCCAAAAATTCCACCAGAGAACTCCTACAGTTGATAAGCAACTTCAGCAAAGTGGCTGGATATAAAATTAACTCAAACAAATTAGTAGCCTTCCTCAAAGAAAAAATGGTCTGAGAAAGAAATTAGGGAAACAACACCTTTCACAACAGTCACAAATAATATAAAATATCTTTGGGTGACTCTAACCAAGCAGGTGAAAAATCTGTATGACAAGAGCTTCAAGTATCTGAAGAAAGAAATTGAAGAAGACCTCGTGCTCATGGATCGGCAGGATTAACATAGCGAAAATAATCATCTTATCAAAAGCAATCTACAGATTCAATGCAATCCCCCCTCAAAATTCCACCTCAATTCTTCACAGAGATAAAAAAAGCAATTTCAAATTCATCTGGAATAACAAAACACCCAGAATAATGAAAATTATTTTTAACAATAAAAGAACTTCTTGGGGAATCACTATCCCTAATCTCAAGCTGTACTACAGAGCAATAGTGATAAAAAAACAAAACAAAACAAAAAAACAAAACAAAACAAAAAAAAAAAAACAAAAAAAACCACTTGGTATTGGTACAGAGACAGGTAGGTAGATCAATGGAATAGAATTGAAGACCCAGAAATAAACCCACACATGTATGGTCACTCTATCTTTGACAAAGAAGCCAAAACCATCCAGTGGAAAACAGAGCATATTCAACAAATGGTGTTGGCTCAAGTGGTGGTTCGCATATAGAAGAATGGAAACTGATTCATTCTTATCTCCTTGAACAAAGCTCGAGTCCAAGTGGGTCAAAGATCTTCACATAAAACCAGATATACTGAATCTAATGGAAGAGAAAGTGAGAAAGAGCCTTGAACACATGGGCACAGGGGGAAACTGCCTGAGCAGAATACCAATGGCTCAGGCTCTAAGATCAACTATTGACAAATGGGATCTCATAAAATTGAAAAGCTTCTGTAAGACAAAGGACACTCACTGTCAATAGGAGTTAGACTTCAGGGACTCAAATAACCCTATTAAAATGGGGTACAGAGCTAAACAAAGAATTCTCAATTGTGGAAACTTGAATAGCCGAGAAGCACCTAAAGAAACGTTCAGCATCCTTAGTCATCAGGGAAATGCAAATCCAAACAACCCTGAGATTCCACCTCACACCAGTCAGAATGGCTGAGATCAAAAACTCAGGTGATAGTAGATGCTGGTGAGGATGTAGAGAAAGAGGAACACTCCTCCATTGTTGGTAGTATTGCAAGCTGCCACAACCACTCTGGAATTGAATCTAGAGGTCCCTCAGAAAGTTGAAAATAGCTCTTCCTGAAGACCCAGCTATACCACTCTGGGCATATATGCAAAAGATGCTCCATCGTCAACAAGGACACATGCTCCACTATGTTCATAGCAGCCTTATTTATAACAGCCGGAAGCTGGAAACAACCCAGATGTTCCTCAAAAGAAGAATGGATACAGGAAATGTGGTATATTTACACAATGGAATATTACTCAGCTGTTTAAAAAACCACTTCATGAAATTCACAGGTAAATGAATGGAACTAGAAAATATTATCTTGAGTGAGGTAACCCAGACACAAAAGAACACACATGGTATGTACTCACTGATAAGTGGATATTAGCCAAAATCTCAGAATACCCACGATACAACTTACAGAGCATATGAAGCTTAAGAAGAAGGAAGGCCAATGTGTGGGTGCTTCAATCCTACTTAGAAGGAAAAACAAAATTATCACAGGAGATAGAGATAGAGATAGAGATAGAGATAGAGATAGAGATAGAGATAGAGATAGAGATAGAGATAGAGATAGAGATAGAGATAGAGAGAGTGACCTGGTAGGGAGAGAGTAGGGAGAGGGAAAAAGCAGGATCAGGTATGGGAAGAGACAGAAGAGAAGAAGTACAGGGGGTCAGGAAATTGAACAGAAATATGCAGCAGTGGGTGTTGTGGAACTGGGGGTAGCCACTAGGAAGCCCCAGATGACAGGGAAGCAAGAGGTTCCAGAATGCAAAGGGGATGACATTAGCCTAAATACCCAACAAAGGGTAGATACAACCCATAGAGGCCATCTTCAGTAGATAGGCACAGCCTCCATTTGAGGGATAGGGCCATGGACCTATCTCAAAAATTTTAACCCAGAATTGTTCCTATCTAAAAGAAATGCAGAAACAAATAATGGAGCAGAGACTGAAGGAAAGGCCATCCAGAGACTGCCTAACCTAGGGATCCATTCCACCTGCAGACACCAAATGTGACACTATTGCTGATGCCAAGAAGTATTTGCTGACAGGACTGTCCCTTGAGAGGCTCTGCCATCACCTGACTAATACAAATGCAGATAGAGCCAACCATCAGACTGAGCCTGGGGACCCCAATGGGAAAACAGTGAAGGGGGACAACATTTGAAATGTAAATAAATAAAATAACCAATAAAAAGAAATAAACTAAGTAATAATTTAGTGAAATATTTGTTAATGAATTTGACTGTTTTTATCTTTTAGGACTGTGTTTTCAGAATTATAATTCTTTAGAATTCATCTTTTAGGGATCTTAGACTTTAGAATTTTGGCTTTACAGAGTTTCCAATTCAGGACTGTGATGTTTAGCATGGTATCTTTTGTGATATTGGACCAAAGTTCAGTATGAACCAGTAGTCAACATGGCCATATCTCCTTTAGCAGCTATAGGAGGGTCTTAGTCAATGGTCTTTGCTGCGAAAAGATACCATGACCACAAAAACATGGGAAGGCATTTAACTAGGCTGGCCTACAGTTCCCAAGATTTAGTTCATTATCATCATGGCAAAAAACATGGTGGGACACAGGCAGACATGGTGCTGAAGAAGTATCTGAGAGTTCTTCATCTGGATCTACAAGCAGCAGGAGGAGAAACACTGGGCCTGGCTTAGGCTTTGGAAATCTCAAACAGTGCCCATTCCCCAATAACATACCTCCTCCAACAAAGACACCCCCCCAAATCCCTCCCAGCTAAACATGCATTCAAATATTTGAACCTATAGGGGCTATTCTTCAACCCACCACAAGCAGAAAACCTTGCTGCCTCTGGCCAGAACAACACGGCTCCATCTCGTTTCAGATTTTATTTCCTGTGTCTCTCTGTACTTTGAAAACTCCCCTTTCTCGTGTGCTTACTCTACTCACTGTATGTAAGACCTGTTCCACACGGGGCTCTCTCTTCTGCAGTCCTGGCTTCTTTATCCACAATGCCTTATCTCTGGATGACATTTCATTTGCAAGCACAGGGACTTATGACTCAAACATTTGTTTTGTGGAGAACAGGACACATGTTATTATACCTATGATCCCAAATTGGAAACAATCCAATTTTCATCAATAGTGGAAGTGTGTTGAGAAACAAAATGTAGATGAATCTTCATAATGGAGTTCACTTAGTAATAGAAGGAAGTAAGCCATTGACTCACCCACACTCGGGATAATTTTTAAGGTAACTATGTAGAGTGAAGTACACTGTTCAGTTTAGTTAATTTTTAGAAATGGCAAAGTAACCTGTATGACTAAAGGTTGTGTGCTCCTTCCTAGAGGACCACAATTGTGGTGATGGTCCATCACATATGTAGTTGTTAGCATCTGCTCTGTTGAAACGACATCTTGGGTAGAGTCCTCTTTCTGTACTTGGTGTGCTTTTGCTTGGCATGGTAATCGAAGGAACAGCTGAGTCCTCTGTCACGTGAGGTTTAATGGAGGGATCCATTCTTGGCCTGAGTGATGGTAAGGAGAAGCCACACCCTTGAGGTCCTCCTGTTGGCATCATGTTAGATTCTTCTGTGTTGCTGTGACCCTGATACCTGACAGAAAGAACCTACTGGAAGAAAGGTCTATTTTGTTCAATTTTAGAGTTTCAGGTAGAACAGTTTATGGTGATGGAGGGGGGGTGGGGGAACCCATAGCTGATAGTTCACATGGCAGAAAAGTTAGGTGGTAACTGAGGGTGGGCTAGAACCTTCTAGAACTTCCTTCAAGAGAGCTACTCTCCCAATGGAGCAAGACCTCCACATCTTCCTCCTACAGTATTGTCACCTGCCCATCAAGTTTTCAAAATAGGATCTAGTGTTGGGGTGTCTCAGAATCAAATCATAACAGGTATATTTAGGGGCATCTTTGCCACATAAGAAGAGAATAAAGCCTTAAATTAAATACTGTTTATTTCCAGAAGGAAGCAAGGAAAAGTAAAAGAGACATGGGTGGGAGGCAAACTCTGATGCTTTATTTTCCAACCCCCAGACTCCACTGTTCTTGAACCAGCCATTACATGTCGTTTTTCAAGAATGTAAACCCTTAAGCTTCTGTTTGGTCATAAGATAGATTGAGCTGGGTTTCTACCGCTACCACCAAAGGGAAGACTTAATGCCAAATCCAAGTTTGTACCCATCCTCAACCAAAGCCCTTAATGCTGCTTTATTGTCTTAGCATGCTATGATTAGGCTGGGGCAATGTCACCTCTGAAGATAATACATGATAATTAAATTAAATACAAAGTAGACACATGGGGATGACGCCAGTGTTTGTTCATAATCTGGGAAAACGCACACATCACACAATTCAAAAATAATTCAGAAGCCTGCCTGAATAATGACTTTGCACTGTCCTTTGGAGATGACAGAAACACAGTAGCCTCATCAGGAGTGGGACCTGTCAGATTGACCTAGCTTCCATTTCTAAATAGCATGCCTGCCAGATAGATTAATGAGGAGTTCTCATTGTAACAGAACATTAAGTTCCAGACAGCCAGCCTCCCTGCCTGACCTTGGAAGAGCTGTGTCTTCCCTTGGGTCCTCAGCTTCCTCATCTGTGTGGTGACACTATTTCAACATCTGTGCCCTTCAAATCCATGCCCTAATTTAAAGAAAAGATGTGGAGGTGGATGAAGGACTGCCTGGCTGGTACACTGGAGGGGTGGGCTCAAATATCCTTCTCCTGTTGGTTCCTATAAAGCTGTAAAGGTGTTTTCCTTAGACTAAGGCCCTTCAACCTTTGTTCTGTGACCTTAAGAGCACTGTACTATTTCATTCTGGGGACTAGTCTGGGCATCACAAGTGGTTTATTTGCATCTCTGTCTACTTGATGCTAATACCCTGTACCCCTGTCCTGATATAACAATCTGTGATATCCACAGACAGAACCAAACATATCTTGGTGGTAGGTGGGTTGGCCTCCTTGTTGAAGAGTTTTAGAAGCTGTGTGGTAAGGTAGAGTCCTGAACTTTGGAGTCAACAAAGCAAGTGGTGTTAGCCTCACAAAGGATCTTGGGAACTCAGGGGAAAAGGAGAAAATGGCGTGTTGTTCACAAAGGTCAGTAGAAGACAGACATTTAGGAGAACAGAAGGAGTCTGCCTGGGAGTGAGTGGGGAGAGCAAGTGCAGGAGGAAGTCAGAGGACAGACTCACAACAGATGGAGATCCAAAGGTCAGTGCTCTGTCACCCAGGACACCTAACTTCTGATGACAATCGAGTAGGCCAGCATTCTCCTTGGGTCAAAAGTAGCTGCACCATGATTCTGGGTCTTTGCTGAACACGTTGAGCTTCGCTTCCCCTTCCTGTTCGCACCTATAGAGCTGTGCATATGAGGAGGAGCAGGCAGGAGGAAGATGGGCCTGAAGAAGATAGGATTCAGGTTAGATGACTGATGGATGCGGAGGACAGGATGTGCTTGCTGTGAGGGCTTTGGTACCTTGCCTTTCGGCCTCACTGTCGCAGGGAATTGCACTGGTGATGGTGGCACTGCTGCAGCCCCCCTCCCCCTCCGTCTCCTCTTTCTTCTTTCTTCTTCTTATCCTTTCCTTAGATTATTGTTGCTGTTAGTAATAGAACTGTACTGTGAATTAAAGGAAAACCTATTTCTTTCTTCTTAGCATAGTAGGGGCAGTTGTGTCAAAGTAGAGATCACTATATTGGGTCTTCTGCTTCCTTTGATTATTCTCTGTCAGGAGTACTGGCTTCTGCTTGGCAAACGCTCTTGGCAGTTTCGTTAAAGGTTACTGGGAATTTCTGAGTAAGATCTATATCTGAGGTGAAGTAATTGGCGAAGATTACAAAAGAAACAAAGAAAATAATTGCTTTCTGAACCCTTAAATATATATATATATATATATATATATATATTTGTGAATTCTTATCTGAGTAAGGAGAGCACGGCAATGTTGGGAAAAATAAACAAGAGAGAAAGGCTGGAGTTGATCAGCCTATGAGAAGTTAAGAATCCCAGGCTTACTCCAACCACACATTGTAGGTTGGATAAGAGAGAACAGAAAGGTCCCATGGTATCTGTGACCTTTGACATGCAATAATAGACGCATTTGTTTTCCCCCCTAAGGTGAGACAGTACATGAAAACAGGAAATAATAAAAAAGTCACTTGAGTTTTTTGCACCCAAAGTGTGACTGTGGTGACTATCACTTTGGCTGACTTTGGCATTTGAGTATTCTCTCTAGACCAGACACTTGGGCATTGCCTATCTTCTCTATACTAACATTTTTGAAATGCAAAAACAAGGAATCTTTAATGGTTAATCTTGACTGTTAACTTGATGGGACTGAACCAACTAAGAGATACTTCTCTGGGCCTTTCTAGGATAGCCCATGGGGATAATACTTCCCCACAGTAAGCAGGACTTTCCAGAGGGTGTCATAAAGAGATTTGTGGGGAAAAAGTCAATACTACTTTGTGGGTCTGTTGCTTGTACATGGGCATGGGTTCTGTTTGGCTGCTTTGTGGATCCCGAGTGTCTGTCCCCCAGGTGGCTGGAACCGCAGCTAAGGGAGCAGAAGACACACGGAAGCTGAGTTGAAGCTGGGGCTTTTGAGAGCAGTTTCTTCAGGCCTGGTCTGGATTCTCAGCATTGAGAAAGAAACTGTCTCAAAAGGAGAGGGGAATGTCTCACCCAAGAGGAGGAGTCCTAGAATGAGGGCCTAAGGAACACAGGAAGGAAGGGAGCAAGCAGGATCCTGGACCCGCTGCTTCAGGCAAACTGACTGAACTAGGTGGCTGCAGCTGGCTGTAAATGACAGAGGAGGAGGGGGAGAGGCCTACACTAGCAAGCGCTGTCATCAGAAAGGCAGTTGTTAGCAATGCAGGAGTCTTCTCTGTGGGGCTGGGGGACGGGCAGAGAGTGGAGGCTAGGGGATCGCTGCCATCTTGCCCTTGAGTTAGAGGCTGTAGCTAAAGGTCAAAGGGAAGAAGCTGGCCAGAAACAAGTGGACAGAGAAAGAGAGAGAGAGAGAGAGAGAGAGAGAGAGAGAGAG
>JANHMN010000004.1:147229806-147242306 GCA_030674055.1 Rhabdomys pumilio
GAGAGAGAGAGAGAGAGAGAGAGAGAGAGAGAGAGAGAGAGAGGAAGTAAGCTGGGAGTTACTCACTTTCCTTGAGTTCTGTGAAGTAATTCTTCATGGGCGCCAACAGGGGTATTCTTGAAGCTGGTTTTGTCCACATCCTCCACCAGTTGTGGGGCTGTGGAGCCTGTGCGTGGGTTCTGTTGGGCTGAGTTGTGGGTTTCGAGAGTCTGCCACGGTTCAGGGAGACAGAAGCACAGGAATATGACTGAGTTTACTCCACATGGCGCCAGGCGGACGCTGGGCTATGAGAAACCACTGAGCTCCACTCCAGTCACATGGGGATCTCAGTCTGAGACCCCACGGGGGCAGAGCTCTTGGGTCAAGGGTCTCTGGGCAGAAGCTGCTAGTGGGAGACCGGTGGTTTCAGTCCTTGGGCACCCAGACGCTACTGGGAGTTCACAAAAGAACTGAGATGGGGGGGGGGGGGAATACAGGCTGGACCAGCCTGCAGCCAAAAGGGATGAGGGAGAGAAGCTCTAACAGCGCCCCATGGGGTAGATGAGACTCTTGGTTGAGGCAACTCAATTGGCTGGGTCATGACTGGCTTGGCTAGCTTGCTTGAGTTGGCAGGGCTCTGTGGCTGGAACACAAAGAGGTCCTCTAGTGGGAGATTAGGCGGTGGCACACTGGTTGAAGGCCCCCTCTACAGTTCTCTATGGAGGGCCCCAAAGACAAGAGGAAGTCCATGGTTTTAAAAGGTTCATTGTCTCATTGTCATGGCGGAGAGTGAATGAAGCTATACCTCCTGTCCTCAGGGCGGGCCTGAGGTTAAATATCTTTTTTGAGTGGGAGGAGGATCTGGAAAGAAATGCTTAATTGGCTACGCCCTCTGGCCTTTAGGTATCGCATTAATATGGAGATCTCTTTAGGCTCTGCACTCTGTAGTCACACCTTCTACCTGTGCTATGTGACCTAAGGCCACAAACCTTTCTTTGGGAGGGGCTGTGTATAAGTGAAAGGAACCAGGGCCCAGGAGCAAGGCCAAACTCCTGCCACCCCATTAGGGTCACCGGGGTTCAAAGCAGACTCAACTGGGTACCCCTCTGCCACTCACAGCCCACCGCCCCCCACTACTTTATGGCTTGCCTTTGCATCTTGTTGGTGAACGTGTCTGTTTCTGTTGCTGAGATCATACTTTAGCTCCTTTGGGTTCCAATATGGAATCTAAAGATCAAAGACCCTTTAAGAATCTTCTAGGCCTTCAGTGCTGGGCTGGTGCTGCCAAAGCATGCAGCTTTGTAGACTGAGTAGTACATAAACAGTAGTAGCCTTGATTCTGTGAGAGGATCTAATAAATACATTTGTTCTATCAGTTTTATTCCACTAAAGAATGTGGCTAATTCCAGAATCCCCTGAGGCACACACTTCTGTCAGTGCTGTTTCCTGCCCCAAGTTTCTGCTGTATTCTCCACTGATATTTGAAACTGGGATGGGTCATGCTTACATCTCCCTTGCCTTGGTCTGATTCATTGATTCATGGATCTTCTCTCTCTCCTACTGGGACTTCAGACTACTGTCTGTCTAGAATATACTTTATTTTTCTGCTCTACCAAGACAGTCCAATGGCAGCCCTACAGATGTCCATCTTAGATGTTTTCTAGGCCACTTGAAAGGAGCAAGTACCTATGTTATCCATTCACAGAGTGGAGGCAGCGGTAAGGTAATGTTTCCTGAAGAGATGCAAACCCCTCATCTCACATCACTGGCTCAACACACGTGGACCATTCTCACTTTGCAAAGGCAGTGGTCTGCCCTCCACTGTTGCTGCTTTTCCACTCCTGCAAGGACTGCCCTGCAGAGTAGAGAAAGAAGCTGGGACTCTCTCTCCCTTTCTCATCCCAAATACCACCTCCCTCTGCTTCTCCTAGAAGCTATTAAGATAGATGAGGTAAAAGAAAGAGGAGTAACTGGCTTGCTCACTGTAGGAGTATAGCACCTGCGTAAGGTATGAGCAACAGAATGCCTTTGAGTCAGAGGGTTGGCTCAAGGAGAGGGGACAAAAAAAAAAAAGAGTAGGTAGTCCTCACAGGAGAGATCTAGTTCTTAAAGTTCCGGAAACTTTAAAATCAGATATCTCAGATTTTATAAATCTTCCCCACTGGCACTTTTAACACAAGAAAAAAACCTTTGTTCCAGAGGCCTCCAGCCATCAGATGTGTTGGCTGTGGGCTGAACACCTCCTGGGGAGTATCTGAAATCACACATCTCTTGCACACAGCTCAGTACCTGGCACAGCTGGCTCTCTAGTATATGAAGGGAAGATCTAGAGATCAATGACAGATTTACACTGTTCTATACAGCTTCAGTTTATTATGTTGAAGATCAAAGAAGAAAGGAGGCACCTTCCAAGGTCGTGTATGATTCTGAGAACTTCTGCATACATGTCATTCCTAGACAGCCAATGCTAAAACCTGTCAGCTTTAGCATGCTGTCCACCTAGCTGGCTCTTCCCGTTTGCTCGGCAATGACAACTGTAAACAGGCCATTTGTATTCCTTTGTCACTTATATTACTCTGAAGGAACATCCCACAGGTTCACAGAAATTAGTTATCTTTCAGGCTGGGCAGATGATGGATAGGAGGTTTTTTTCATATGCCCTTCTCCAGTGGAAAAGGCCAGGTGCCCAGCGTGCCGCTCTCCTGATGTGTATGACCAGAGAGCCAGGGACACTTAGATTAGGAGCACACAAAGCAGACATCTCTTCTGCTAGGAAGCGGGCTGTCTCAACTCTTTCTCCAGTCTGCCACTTACAGGGACAATTTTCAAAATCTTGTCCTCCCACCTGCCCCCACCTCCCATTTTCCTCAGAGAGAAGCCTGCCTGGACTGTGGCTCAGGTACTCAGTGGCTGTAGCCTGTTTATTTGCAAGGTCTCTCTTTGTCTAATTGTCCCATTACCTCTTCCTGATCTCTTCTAAAAGCCTAGCATCCAAAGTATAAATAATTCTGTTTTAGCATGTTGCCAGGGAACAAGACAAAAATCTACGTGCTTTGGAGTTCCAAAATCTGCTCGATTTCTTTTTCTAATAAAAGCAGGGCACTTGTTAGATTGTGTTCTTTGGATACCACCTGCCATCTTTTTTATCGACTCCCCCTCACCCTAAAGCTCTCTTTGTGTAAGAATAAAACGCTTGCTCAGCCCTGCTCTGCAGGTGTCTGCAGATCTCTGGGCCACAGGACAAACCTGGACACAGCCTAGGTCTTCTGGGCCTATTCAGGTCATGAGGCAGTCTCAGAGGCACAGTATCCTTTCTAGAGAGTTCTGTCATATCGTGAGCATATTGTGAAAAGTCAGTTGCATTCTTTCTGTTATTTTTTTGTGCCTTAGGTGAGTTCCCAGAGCATATGCTTTAGTGTATTGCACAAAAACACTCTGAAGAATATATGTGAGACCTTGTAGTCGTGGTAAGGATGTCAGCAAATGAGCTTTTATTGTTTGTTGCTACACTGCCGAGAACACCAACAGGAAGGTGCTGCGTTGTTGCTTTATATTTCTTGCAAACACATACCCCCAACTGCTTGAATACTGATGGAGGCCATGGTCTCCATCAGTGGAGATTAGGCATTGTATTAATTTTGCTATGGCATTGGTTTTGCTCTGGTTGCCATAGTGAAGTACCACAGACTGGATGTCTTAAACCACAGTAACATTTGCTGTTACTTTAGAAGCTGGAAGTTGGAAGTAAAGGTTGGCCATGTTGGTCTCTTCCTGCTTTGTAGATATCTGCTTTCTTGCTGTATCCTCACTTGGCTTCTCTTTTTATCTGTGCACATGTCATGGTACTACCTGTCCAAATTTCATCTCACAAGGACATTAGTGTCCTTGGCTTGGGGCCCACACTAATGGCATTGTAATTGCCGCTTAAAAGGCCCTATCTTTCAATTCCTTTTTTCTCAAATAATTATTTTTCTCTTTTTGAGGCAGTTTCACTGTGTTTGAAATGTGCCATGTCACCTGGCTAGATTTATATTTAGAGAGCTGTGTGCCTCTGCTTTTGGAGTTATAGACATCAGCCACCATGCCCAGCTTCTTCCCCAAATATTCTTATATGTCAACCAATGCAATAGAGGTTTCTGTTTCTGTTTAATCCCCATATGCCGTGACCTTGAGCAGTGATGTAAATAGTCTGCCTACCACACCAACAGATTATCTACAGAGATGCTCATGGGAGTCTTATTGGAAATAGTCTTCATTTCTCAGTGACCCTGTACTTTCTGTCCATATTGCTTTCTCTCTTCTTCCTGTGACCTCTGTGTCCTGTGGCCCCTCTCCTCCTGCCATGCCTCCTGTGGTCTGCTGGGCTCCAGCTCCCATAACCAAATTAGGGAGGACCACTGTGCACCTGAGAAAAATGAAACAAGTGAGATACGATGATTTTTTTCCCTCAAATTCCCACACCAGCATGTGGCAGCAGTGTGGTTCTGTACTCTGGCTCAAATCAAGCCATCCAAGTTTTGTCCACTGTGGACAGTGATTAGAGTCAACAACGGGACAGAAAAAATGTCTCCATGTAGATTCTTCTGAGATCCTGCCCCATCTTCACAAAACATGACCTAAAGCAGTCAGGCTTGTCTTGAATCTAGTAAAGCAGCCATTTGTCAACTGGAGAGAGAAAAAGCTAGTCTTCTTTTTGTTGATTAAAACTCCCTAGCTCTCTTAGGAAGAAGCATGGGTTGAGGCAATTCTGTATCTTTGTCCAGATTCAGAGATGGTGCCCTTGGTCACAGCATGTGCTTTAAAGCTCTTGGGAATCATCTCTTGGCATTTCTGACCTTGGAGAGGGTCCTAGTTCTTTGGGTTCATCATTCTTGTTTCCACAGGCCATTCAGAGATTTTCTATCACAGTTGCCATGGCTTTGCCTTTGATTTGTGGTGCTTTCTGCAGACACAGCCAGAGCCTCTGACTTTTAAAACCAGGATTGGGGCACTGCACACTTCTTGTCATCATTGGCACTTTTTTTTTTGGAGGTTTTCTTTCACGGTTGACTTAGAAGTTGATCTTGAATCTGACATTATATTTGCTCCTTGGGGCTCCTGAAAGTCCCCTCTAATTGATAGGTTAACTGACAATCAGATGACACAGACTCTTGTGACAAATGTTTCCTGCTTCAGCTTGCCTGCTAAGAAAAAATATCCCAAGGTGGGGGTTGGAGGGAGATAGGGGATTGTTTGTAAAAATGGCAAAGACTCTCATGGATAAAGCATATTCTTCTTATATATGTTAAATACACATGGCAGCAAGATGGTAAGGTTATTATATTTTATTTTATTGTATTTTTATGAAGGAAGAGAGAAAAGGAGAAAGGAAGGAAAGAAGGAAGGAAGGAAGGAAAAAGGAAGGAAGACAAGAAGAAAGGAAGGAAAGAAAGAAGGAAAACAGCCACTAAGGTAAAGATTAACAACTGAACTGCTGTTTTATATCTGCTGGGAGAGAAAAATTAGGGTTTTTTTTTTTCCAATAGAGTGACACTGGATACATCAAACACTCCAGGGCAGGCCTCATGTTCAGGAGTAGTTGACCAATATATATTGAAGTTCTATTTGTGTGGAAGTGTGTGTGTGTGTGTGTGTGTGCACATGCACAGCATACTTTTATTTGGTTACAGAGAGGTTAGGCACTTCCTCTCTCACTGAGAGCAGACAAGGCAGCCCAGCTAGAAGAACATATCCCACGTACAGGCAACAGTTTTTGGGATAGCGCCTGCTCCAGTTGGTCGGGACCTACATGAAGACAGAGCTGCATATCTGCTGCATATGTGTGGGAAGGCCTAGGTTTAGCCTGGTATGTTCTTTGGTTGGTGGTTCCATCTCAGAGAACCTCAGGGGTCCAGGTTAGATGACTCTGTTGGTCTTTCTGTGGAGTTTCTGTCCCCTTCAGGGCCTGCAATCCTTCCCTCTATTCTTCCATACAAGTCCTCAGGCTCCATCCACTGTGTGGCTATGCGCATGTAAGTCATCACGTCTGTGTGCATCTGTCTGAGTCAGCTGCTGGGTGGAGCCTCTCAGAGGGACAGCCATGCTAGGCTCCTGTCTGCAAGTATACAGAGTATCATTAATTGTGTTAGGGATTGGTGCTTGCCCATGAGACAGGCCTCCATTATTGGTTGGTCATTCCCTCAGCCTCTGCTTCATCCTCTGTCCCTGCATTTCTTGGAGACAGGATAAATTTTGCGTTGAAAGTTTTGTGGGTGTCCCTATCGCTCTGCTGGGGTTCCTGCTTGGCTCCAGGCAGTGGCCTCTTCAGGTTCCATACTGGGGAAGAGCTAAAGACTTGAGGGAGGAGAAAATGCCGTCAAATTGCATTTAAATTTTAAAATCATTTTAAATAATAACAATATAATAAAATAATGACCAAACTGAAAAAGCATCTTGGTAATAATGCAGTCAATGCAGAAGCACCACTGATGTTTCTATTCATTTGTGTCTTCTTTAAGTTCTTTCAGCAGTCTGTTTTGTAGGTTTCAGTATATTGGCATTCTGTGCCTCGTTTACATTTATTCTTAATTGTATACTCTTTTCTGATGTTCTTTTCTGTAGGGCAGTGGGCTGTGAGAAGCAGCTGGGTGTTTGGTTGAGCATGAGTTTCAAACCCCGGAACCTTTATCGGACAGCAGGAGTTCAGCTCTGCTCCCAGGCCCTGGTTCTTTTCACTTAGCTTCAGTCCCCCAACAACCCCTCCCACAGAGAGGTTTATGACCGTCAATCATGAGGAATGGTCCCTCAGGCTCTCTTGAATGCAGATGAAGTGTCTCCAAGCTCTCAAATTAACCCAATAGACACTATCTGCTGTCAGACCCTAACCCACCCCAAAACTGTATATAAGGGCTCTATTTAGGGGAAGTAAAAGGCGCGTGCTCAAGAATCATCTTGGTGTCTGAGAGTTTTTGTCACAAGAGCTGTAACACTTGGGGTGAGATCTGCTCTCCTGGAACCTGCCTGGGACACCACCAAGCTGCCTCCTTGCCAGCTAGCCTGCTCCTTATCGGCCCAGCCCAGGCCTAGACCGGCTCAGCTCGGAGAGACAGGTGCAGCACCTGGGAGAGACCGGTCAGCCACAGGGCGCCAGAGGCAGCGGCAGGGACAGGCAATCTCCCCTCCTGCTCGCACTCTGTGTCCTTTGGCCCGGAGACCTACAGACAGTGGAGACACGGGCCGGAGGCAGCCTGGAGACAGTAGCGAACCATCCCTGCTCTCACTCTGTCCCCAGTGGGGAGATCGTCTTGGGACACCCTCCAGAACAAGGGACCCATACTTTTCAATAGGACTTTTACTCGGTTTCATTGTTCATTGCATATACACAACTGAATTTTGTGTTTTGATCATGCAATTTTGTTGCTTTAACTTAGTAAATCAACAATTTTGTGTTTTTTGTTTTTAGTATTTCCCATATAGAAATGATAGCATCTGTGGCTATAGCTTTACTCTCTCAGTTTCAAGGAATGCTTTTCTTGTACTTACTTGCTTCAGCTAGCATTTCCATTGAGTTTAGGAGGAAAGCTTCCCATTCTTACTATTGAATATGATGTTAGTAGTATCTATGTTCTTTTAAATATATGTTCTTTGTCATCTTGAAGAAACCTCCTTTTGTATGTATGTATGTTTGTATGTATGTATGTATATATGTATGTATGTATGTATCTATCTATCTATCAATCTATCATCTATCTATCTATCATCTATCTATCTATCTATCATCTATCTATCTCTATCTATCTATCATCTTTCTATCTATCATCTATCTATCTATCTATCTATCTATCTATCTATCTATCTATCTATCTATCATCTATTATGTGTATGCATCTGAATGTGTATGTGCACACAAATGCATGCAAGAGCTTATAAAGGAGGTCAGAAGAGGATGTTGGCTCCCTTGAAACTGGAGTTGCAGGTATTTGTGCTGGGATCCTCTGCAAGTGCTACAAATAGTCCCAAAGGCTGAAACTTCTGTCATTGCTTAAAATTTTTAAAAAATCTGGTATCAAATGCTGTGATGTATCCATGTGATAATCATAGCTTGTATCTTTTCCCTTCTGCTATTGATACAGTATATCATACTGTGGACTGAGCTCTGCTTCTGCCCTGCCCTTCAGGTACTCACTGCCAGTGTCACTGGGATGAAAGCAGAATCTGGGTTTGGCCCAATGAATACAGGGACAAGGGAGGGGCTTTTATAAGAAGGTTTTTAATGTAGCTTTTATCTATTGTGGGAAGTGAAACAGCTCTTCTGGGTGATATTCAGTGAAACAGTGCTCTTTGTTCAGGGGATAACAAGGGCTGTATAAAGCTTTGGTGAGTGGGTAGGGGTTTTCAGGGAGAGTTATACATTATTGGCTGGAGCTGATGTGCTAGGAATGTTTCATTTACATGAAGAGGTATTCTAGGTGCTTAAACCTGTAATTTGGCCTTCAAGTCTCCATGACTACTTCAATGATGGTGGAGGTGTGTGCATGTGGGGGAGGGGCAGGGGACAGGGATGATGTAGGGCTAAGTGCTCCCAGAACAGAGAGGGAGAAATCCTTACTCCTGTCTGTTTCAAGATGAGATTTTTTGGGGGGTTGGACATATCTGGACTTCCCTGTTGGTCCAGGTCCATTCTCACAGTTGTTCTTGCCTCACATCACACTGAACGGTCTTACATATTTAACTACCTTTACTTCCTGGCATCAATGTCAGGTATTTCATGTCATTCATGAGGAAGCATTTTGTGCTAGTCATGGGACTCGAGGTTGGTAGTTTTCATTCAGAAATTAAAGTTTTCTATTAAATTTTACTATGAAAAGCTTAATTTTTTCCCTAGTCTGACATAAAGCCTGTCATCACTCTTTTTTTCCTCTTGCTGCTTAACAACTTCCCTCTTTTCACTGTTTTCCATGATCTTATGATGTGCTGTGGTCTCATCATGTTTGTTTGTTTGTTTGTTTCAGTCAGCTCTTGTTTGCTTGATTGCCTGAATTTTTGAAACTAAGTAATTTCTACCACCCTTGAAAAGTGCCCATAATTTATTCCAACACACAGTTAGACATCCCTTCCTCTGGGTCTTTAACTGCATGAATATTAAGTTGCAGTGTCTCCACTCACTCACCCAGAACCTTCTGCTTTGTAAAAGCTATCTCGCTTTCTTCCTGTGTGCTTCAATCTATTCTGTATCCTTCTCAGCCACTGGCCTTTTCTTCTTGAAGCTCTCTTATGGTTTCAACAAAGTGAGACAGCTGTGGTCTGGTTTGTTTCTTCTTTCTGTGCTTCAGCCTGGAACAGCAGAAATCTGGGCAAGGATAAGGCTTGACTTGACTCTTTCCCTTTGACAGGCGTCACAGTCTTGTGCTGCATGTTGTCCAGAGCCCAAAAGGCAGAGTCTTATAGGTTTACCCAATTTTAATTTCTTTAAGAGATCAGGAAGAGTAGGTATTGCTAATCTGTCATGGAAAGAATTACAAGACTCCTGAAGCTTTTCCTCACTTGGAGCTTGATTCATATTCCAACTTCAGGGTCTTAGCTAATTGATGTAGATGTGTCTAAATGGTTACTTGATTCTGAAATTGACTGATAAGCCAGGAACTATGTCTTCATTTCAGAGATTTATGGCAAGAAATACAAAGTGTTTGAGCCAAATTTAACCAAAGTACGTGAATCCATTGACTTAATTTGAAAAAACAGGAGACAAATGCACTTTTCTCTCTACTGTGGTTCCACCGTGCTCTCCAAAACCCACACTGAGTTTCATCCTCATTGTTGTGAGTTAAGAGTGAGATCAGATGAGACTGTCATGAAGTGGTTGGGTCACAAGAGATCTGACCCCAGTGGCAGATTAATCTAACTTTAGATTCATGGATTAATGGGTGGGGACTGCTGACTGTGTCAGTGGCTTTATTATAAAAGGAAACTATATTGGTAAGCTTTGCAGCATTATGAGGAAATATTGAAAGCAACTAATTAATAAATAAAAAGGGCTTCTCTAGCCATTGTTTTGGCACATGCATTGGCTCAATCCTGTAATTCTGTGTGGGTGTAATACGATGATACATCACAGCAGAAGAAAGTATAGCTGAAACACTTACACCTCAAATAGTGGAGGGTAGAAAAATGGGCCTGGGGGTCACTGTCTCATTCAAGGCCATGTCAATAATGAGCCAATACTCTCTCCATAAGACCTCAGTTCTTAAAGATCTGCAACACCTTTCAATTGCATTCCTCTGTGGAAATGAGTCTTTAGCACATGAACTATCTGCATTCAAATCATGTCAGGAGCTCTCTCTGTCTTGCCTATGATATCCTCAGTCATGTCATGACTCAAGAGGAAGACTGTCACCAAATGTTAATCAGATGGTGGCACTATGTTTTTGGTCTTTCATAACCAAGAACTGAATGAGCCTCTTTACTTTTAAAATCTGTACTATTCACTATAGTAACAGAAAGTGAACTAAGAAACCCACACTTGAGTCAGTCATGTTGATAATAGTGAATCCATACCACCATATAAAAAGTGGATGATGGCCCCAAATATTCTAGAAGATGCCACTGCTACCAATAGGTAAATTTTGATGAGCATCATACTATTGTCCCTTCTTGTATTTTATTGATATCTCTCTCTCTCTCTCTCTCTCTCTCTCTCTCTTTCTCTTTCTTTCTTTCTCTCTCTCTGTGTTTTTGTGATTCTAGTTGCAATGTTAAAGAGAGAAGAGACAGGAAAGAGAGAAGAGAGAGAAAGAGAGAGAGGGAGAGAGAGAGAGAGAGAGAGAGAGAGAGAGAGAGAGAGAGAGAGATTTTACTGATTAATGAATAATTTTGCGGTCTTAGGCTGAGACAGGCAGCTCCAAAATTTAACTTCCTATACAATGGCCTCAGAAGTTCTATACTTTCCACCAGAGGATTCTGAAAAAGGAACTGAGCTATGAGCTCCTGCTTGTTTGTCATGTTGCACTTTAGGGAGGAATAACCATTGTTCTCTCAACAAGTTACCTACTGAGTAGCTAGTACTAACTGATACTCTCACTAAAATATTGGAGAGACTCACAGATTGTATCCTGTCAGTGTAGTTCCTTTTGTACTTTCTGAGGCTTCACCTAGTTTAGGCCCCAGTTGTTTCTTCAAGACTTTCCTTCTAGTATGCCTCTCCCCCATAATGACTTCAAGAAACAACTCACTGATGCTTATGGCGAAACAGTTAAGGATTCCAGCTTCCACATAGGATTAGTTCTTTGTCTGTAGTCAAGTTCATGATTATATTTAATCAAATTATATTTAGCACTATAATTGCATTTTGTTAGTTATAAACAAACCTAAACACAGTGATTCTAATAGTTGACAGCATTTGGTTTTCCCTTTTCCTATTATTTGGAATATAATAGAAAGTGGTAGGTGATTTGAAAATGTGTCAATAGACTGAGACTGAAAGAAAATATTTCAGGTATAGTAAACAGATTGAGCCAGCCTGCAAATCACCTGCAGAAATAATGAGATTTGGGGAGCCTATTCAAAAAATGTATTTTTCCTCCTATTTTTCCAATTGACAATCTTATTAGCTCCCGGCTTTGACAATGGTCTATTTCCAGTTATCTTGACAGTATACCTGAATGCACCAAAAGATGCCTACTTTCTCCTCTTCTGAGGTACAGCTAGCTACCTGAATGGAAGGCTTAGCTTACTTGCACAGTTTATTAGTAAATAAGTCATAGATTATTCAGAGACAATGAACCAAGCCAAAAATTACTTGCATTAATATTTCTAACGCTACTGTAAGGACCTCGATGAACATCAGAGGTGAAAAGTTTCCATGGTGCCTTTTGATAGTTTATCTTTATCACACACTTAAAATTGCAACAGGAAAAGGCTAGCTAACTATGTGGCTTTTAAAAATCCTCCCAATCATATTTCAAAGTAAATCTTTGATGCAAGCCTTGGACACTACTTATCTTTTCTGTGGGTAAGGTCTGGTAATGCATCAGACAGAAAAACAGACTTCAGAAATATATAAATAAGTCCAAGCTACTGTATTTCTTAGAATGTTAAAAATTATTGTCAGCTTAGCTGTGAAGGTTTCATGAGTGTCTGTTAAGTTTGCAGTGTGTATGTGCGCACATGTATACTGACTTACTCTGTGTGTGTGTGTGTGTGTGTGTGTGTAGACTTTTGTCAGTTTTTCAAAAAATAATTCATTTTTGAACATAAAGTGTACAGCAAATGCCTGTATTCCTGATGGTGGCTAGTGTTTCACCCTATCTGTTTCCTTTAAGCAACAGAAATCATAGCATAAGATTAGGTAATTTTAGTGGCTCTCCACCTCAGTTCATTCTTTTTCTCCATGAAGGACATCCATATGTGAGTACTGTTTGCCCTTTTGCTTGCATCTGTGTGAAGTATTTGATTTCCATTCTTTGTTCCTTACTCTATACTCTTCAGTGCACAGATGTTTTCTTTCAGCCAACTCAAGACATGACCTAATTCTTCTCTGATGTCAG
>JANHMN010000004.1:147247306-147276607 GCA_030674055.1 Rhabdomys pumilio
CAAAACATTACTAACTATATTTTCATTTTAGGTATAGGACTAATAACTTGATCATGATATATTTTACACAGACCAACTTTTTATACTAAAAAGTTTCAAATGGCTGTGTGTGCAAAGAGATGGCTCACTGCTTAAGTGTACCTGCTCTGTACTAGTGAGGACCAATGTTTAGATCCTAGCATATGTGTACACAGCTAGGTGTTACATCCTAACCACAGCTCTGAAGGGCACAGTCCATGGGACGTCTGGTCTTCCAGCTCTTTGGGAAAATGTGAACCCAGGCTCAGAAAGAGATCCTGTCTCAATGGAACCAGTAAAGAGAGATAGAGGAGGACATCCAGATCTCTTTTCTGGCCTCTGCATGCACACAGATATATACACGTGCATACACACACACACACACACACACACACACACACACACACACACACATAAACCTACATACTCATACACACACATACACACATACCATATACCTGTACACATACACACACCATATATACCTGTACACACACAGACACTCCTACTATATGCCTGTGCACACACACACACACCCACACACACCCACACACACACACGAATAAACCTACATGAATCTTTTAAAATTTAAAGTCTATAAAAAGTAAGAAGCAACAGTGTAGTAGACACACACAGACATTTTACCCTTTCACCCAGATTTGTCATCTCTTTATTTTTGCTCATCTCTGACTCCTGACAGAGACTATTTTCCTAAACACATGAATATAAATTTTGGTCATGGGTACATGCCTAGGCTTTAGCATGGATTGTCTAAGAAGAGTCTTCAATGTAATAATAATAATAATATACAAATTATAATTTGAAAATCTTAAAATAAAAAATTTAGACATAAATAATAAGTTGTAAATGCAGACCATTCCTGCTGTCCTACTAGACCCTATCTGGGATGTAAATAATTTCTTTGTCTGTGTGTCCATGCTGTATACCTCATTCACTTATCGCTCATGCAATAGCCCTTGGGGTTATTGGATCAAATATTGCAACAGTGTAAGAACAACAAAAACCATCATTGTAGTCATTGTCATTGTTATTGTCTTTGTCATCATCACCATCATCATCATCATCATCATCATCATCATCATCATCATCAGAAATCGTAATGTTCTAAATAGAAATTCTCAAAATTCTTGACTTTATCCTAAGTATGTTTGTATAGGGGGAAAAGATAGCATATATAGGGGTTTGTAATATTTACAATTTCAGACATCCACTGAGGATCTTAGAATGTGAACTTTATAGATGAGGGAGAATCAGAAGCCTATTAAAAGTTTGTCATAATTACAAGTAAATTGAATGGTTCAGAAGAAGCTGAGAGATTCATCAGAAGTAAAAGCACAGAATACCCAAAAAGCCTTGCAAATGGATATTGAAATGACAAAAAATTATACTAAATTTATTCATTTATAAATGGTAGAGAGTTAGGCAGCAAAGTAGGCACTGGAGCAGGAAAAAAGACCAGATTGTAAGATCAAATAAAAATAAATGTCATGTGTGGTGGGCTGAGATGAAGTTCAGAGGGGCAGAGGAGTGCGTGAAATTTTTGTTATGTGCTGTTTATCTGCAAAAAAAGGTGAAAAGTTACTTTTGTCTGACAGCATAAAGGCATGTCCTTGTACTTGTCCTGGTTGAACATTTCTAGGCATAAGTAACTCTTGATGCTTATCCAGGTCTCATTTAGAGCATTTGTACTGGCTTCTATTGATTAACATTCGTCCAGTGTCAAATACATTTGAACTATGTAATACAAAATACTGGTTCATTTTTTTTTTTTTTTGAGCGCTAAAAGTTTCCAAGAAGTAGGTAAGAGATTGCTGTTCACTGTGAAAATCTAAAGAAGCATACCAAACACAGCTTGCATAGCTATATTGTATTGGAAGGCAGAACTTTGCCTTTGGCCTTGCAAGAGTCAGTGGGAGCTACAGCAAATGCAGAGCATGGAAATGATGTCTTTGTGTTGAAGCCACGGGACTTCTTTTGAGAGTAAATGACTATAAGCCACCATAAAGAGACAGATCACAACACAGCAGCTGTTTTTTACCACATTCAATGATGTGATTGAAAGAACCCAATGTGTCACATTACCATAGAGGGACAGTGAACACAGACTTGTCAACCTTCAGCAGGAAGGGAAGTCAGTCTTCAATATCTACTAACCCCCTAGAGCAAAATGTTAAGATGAGAGCTACATTTATAATGTACAAAGGAAAGAAAGCTCAGATTAAATAAATATGCTTAAGGATAATGATAAATTAGAATAACTGATTTCAAAGGAGCAATCTGAAAACCTGTATAAGCCGACAACCACTAAAGAATTAAAATTTTGATAAAAAATTCCTACCTTGCTTACTTAGTCACCCTCAAAAATTAGACCAGGCAGGTAGGTACATTCTTTCTTAGATTTTTCAAAGACAAGGCAAACCATATTTTATAAAAATGCACCTAAACTATAACAAGAGGTGAAATGTCTCTGACTCATTTTTAGTTCATTGTTTACATGTTCTACAAAAAAAAAGTAGAAGAAAATGTTACTGTGGACCAGGAATCGCAGGAGCAGAATCACTGATGCTCATCAAGTTGCTCCTCAGCAGAGTAGATTGACAGTTGGCTTCAGCCCGTTGGTACAATGCTCCACATCACTTGGAGATGAGGAAGGATGATTCCTGGGTAGAAAACAGTGTGTGTGCCTGTTAAATGTAGGAGTAATACAAGATGTTTTGCTGACTCTATTATTGCTTGCTACCAAAAGGTAAAGCAAATAAAATCTATCAAGATCAGGCAAAAGCTATCAAGATCAGGAAGAAAAAGGTCAAATTTTAATGGCATAAATATATTTTCATATCATTTTTTATGTCTGTTAATACTGTTTACTTTGAGTGAAATCATGAATGCTTTTTTTTTTCTGAGATAGTCCTCTGGCTAAGATATACACTTCTTCTGGCTGGCCTAGACTTGGGATGTTAGGTCCCAAAGCACAGTACCACAAAGACCACCACTCACATATGCAATAAGCAAGAGTGTTCTTATTTCATGAAAGCAAGAAATCTTCATTCAGGGTTTGGCCACTTACAAAGGGGTGCATATCTTTTATAGGAAACTAGGGGAATTTTAGCAAAGGTCTGGTGATCTAAAGCTTCATTGGTGGGTGCCAGGGAAGTTACATAGGTCAGTTTCTGATTAGTTGCTATGTTAGTTTCACTATATTTAGAGAATTCTTGAGGAAATTCCAGGAACTTACTCAGCTCTAAGCATACCCTTCCTTGTCAGAACCATCAGTGATTAACAGCCCAGTGTTAATAGCTCCCTCTGAGGAGTCTACCTGCTTTCCTGGGAAACAAAAACTTTCCCATTCCCAAGGTGTTGAAGGAATCTCAGGTCTAAGCCTAAACTTAAAAATTAACTTCTCCAGACACATGTTCCAGGAGAAGCACATTTCAAAGACTTACACATACATTCTAGGAGAAGGGCCCAAGATAAGAGAATTAAAAGGTTATGAGGAAGCTGGACCCTCAGTGCAATAAACCTGGGTGAACAGGAGCTATGGTAAGATAGACTTAGCTAACACTCATTGTCATAAGATAATGTTGCCAAGAAACTGAGTTTGGGAGCAGCAGTTTGAGGTCAGCCTTTGTGGTTAGCATTATCGAAGAGGTGATTGTAAGACTGCCCTCGTAAGCCCTGTGAAAACTGTATAAAAACTGCTCTTAGCTGTAGCTCAGGGTTCCTCTAGCATGCCTGCAGGGGAACCCCAGTGCGCTGGATCAATAAACCTCTTGATTTTGCATTGAACTCCCTGTCTGTGAGTGTTTCTGTGGGAGTGTGTCTTCCTGGTTTGGATCTCAGGGTCCAACATTGTGGTGCATTGACCGGGAAACTCATGCTTTCTCAGACCCCAAGACTCAGGGATTAGAGGTCCGCCTGAGCAGTTCTGTGTGCTTTCTGTTTTGTGTCTGTGAAGTATCTGGGCAAGCCACAAAAAGTAGTCCATTTTAGATCCTGGGAGAGAGTCAGGTTTTGAGTTCTGGGAGGAAACTCATCAGGAGTGGTCTAAGTGGCGGGGTAGACATACCAGCACTCTGTGGACCACAGGACACTGGAGAACGCTCTCAAGTCCTTCTGGGAGGTAGGATTGGAAACAATCCTCCTCTGTCTGGAGGTGGTCTGTCTCCAGGCACTGACTTCTGTTGCTCTCTTGTGGCTTTCTCGTGTAGGATGTCCTGTTTGTGTTGTTCATTGCTTGTGGTGTTGCACTGGTAATCTATTTTGACTGACCTAACATTGGACAGACACTTTCTATCTCACTATCTTTGACTCTTGACCACTGGACTGAAGTTAAGACTAGAGCTCATAATTTGTCGGTAGAAGTGAAGAAACAGAAATGGCAGGCAGCCTCAGAGTGGCTGTCTTTTCAGACAGGATGGCCACCGGAAGGATCCTTCTTTCTAGAGAAAGTAAGACAGATTAAAGGAAGAATTTTTCATAGATGTAGTGTTGGACATCCGGACCAGGTCCCCTACATAATCATCTGAGAATACCTGGTTCTCTTTCCCCCTCCATGGGTTCGCCTGTTTTTTTCACTTTCAGGTTCACTGAGGACAGAAGTGTTTGTGCTGAAGGACAGTAATGAGGAGAGGAAAGCCTCATGTTCTGTGGGAGGAGACAAGGAAAAGAAGATCCTTCCCACATCAGATACTGACCTCCTCCTTTTAGATCCCCCTTTCCCTTATCCTCCAACTCTTCCCCCCCTCCCCATGGCAGCCCTGGTCCCACTTCCAGGGGCCCAGGGCCTGTGGCACTGGTGGGGCCCTCAGCACCCCCGGCAGAAAGAGGCCAGGAGGGTCCAGCTGCTGGGATGCAGAGTAGGTAGGTGGGGACCCCCGAGATCACAGTCTTGCCTCTGTGGACCTATGGACCCCCGATGCTCAGGACTGCCAACTTCTCCAATATTGGCCCTTTTCTTCGGCAGAGCTTTATAACTGGAAGACTCATAACCCTTCTTTTTCTGAAAACCCCCAGGCTCTGACCGGCCTGATTGATTCTCTCCTCTTTTCACACCAGCCCACTTAGGATGGTTGTCATCAGCTCTTATAGACACTCCTCACTACTAAGGAAAGACAGTTTGTCCTACTAGAGGCCAGGAAGAATGTCCCTGGAAGAAATGGGAGGCCACCCTCCTACAGACTGAAATAGATGCAGGGTTTTCACTGACCAGACCAGACTGGGACTTAAACATGCCTGAAGGCAGAGAGCACTTGAAGATCTACCACTAGGCTCTAATGACAGGTCTTTGAGGGGCTGCACGATGCCTTTCTAATTTGGCTAAGGTAAGAGAGATGGTCCAGGGGCCTACCAATTACTTCTTCAGCAATTTTAGTATGGCTGATGGAGACTTTCCACTGGTTCACACCCTATGACCCTACATCTGATGAGCATAAAGCAACAGTGACAGTAGCCTTTATTGATCAATCTGCCAGTGATATTTTAAAAAAGCTGCAGGAATTTGATGGATTACAGCACAAGTCTTTGAAAGATTTGGTGCAGGTAGCTGAGAAGGTGGTCTATAACAGAGAAAATGAAGAAGAAAAGAAAGAAAGAAAGAAAGAAAGAAAGAAAGCAGAAAGAACAGGAAGCTAGAGAACTAAAAAAAGAAAAAAGACAAGAAAAGAATTTGACTGGGATTTTGGCCACAGTAACTAGAGAGAGACAAGGGCCAGGTGAGAGAGTACCAGTCAACTGAAGGAAGGCATTGGCCAAGGACCAGTGTGCCTACTGCAAGGAAAGGTGACACTGGGCAAGAGATTGCCCCAAGAAGAAGGGGGATGAGCCCCATTGAGCCAGAGAGAAAACCCTAGGCCACAAGGTTCTGGCCTGGGGGAAGACAGCAACTAGGGGGTACAGGGTTCAGACCCCCTCCTCAAGCCCAGGGTAACCCTGAAAGTGGAGGGGAAGCTCACCTAGTTTCTGGTGAACACTGGAGCTGAACATTCAGTCCTTCTACAAACCACCAGGCTCATTGTCTGACAAGAGATGGTAGGTCTAAGGAGCCACTGGCAATAAACAATATTCCTGGACTACGCAAAGAACAGTGGACCTCGGCGTGGGCTGGGTATCCTACTCATTCTTAGAATGCCCCTACCCTCTTCTGGGCAGGGACCTGCTTGCAAAGATTGGAGCCCAGATTCACTTTCTCTCAGAAGGCCCCTAGGTAAAAGATGGACAAGGAAATGTGTTACATTTATTGACTATAAAACTCAAGAATGAATACCACATTTTGACCTCCAAAAAGAGAATTCCAGAGATATGAACTAGTGGCTGAACCAGTTTCTGCAAGCATGGGAGGAAACCGCAGGCATGGGTGAGGCTAAGAACCAGCCAGCAGTCCATGTAGAGTTAAAAGCCTTGGCCACTCCGGTAACAGTCTGTCGGTATCCAATGAGCAAGGAAGTTCCAGATGGAACTAGACCTTATATCCTCAGATTGTTAGATCTGGGGATACTTAAAAGGTGTCAGTCGGCGTGGAACACACCCCTACTCCCAGTACAGAAGCCAGGTACCGATGACTACTGACCTGTGCAAGACCTCTGTGAGGTAAACAAGCAGGTGACAGACTTACATCCTACAGCACCAAACCCATATAACTTGCTGAGCTCTCTTCCCCCAGAAAGGACTTGGTATACTGTGCTAGATCTTAAAGATGCCTTCTTCTGCCTCCAACTGAGCCCGAGCAGCCAACCAATCTTTGCTTTTGAATGGAAGGACTCAGAATCAGGAATATCTGGACAACTAACATGAACTCGGCTTCCACAGGGGTTCAAGAACTCTTGTACCATCTTTGATGAGGCTCTACATGGGGATCTTGCCCCATTTAGAGCAGAAAATCCCCAGGTAACTCTCCTTCAATTTGTAGACGACATCCTCCTTGCTGCCCCTAACAGAGATGCATGCCTTGATGGAACCCACTGGTTACTAACTGAACTGGAAAAACTAGGATACAGGGTCTCTGCTAAGAAGGCCCAGATTTGCAGAGAACAGGTCATTTACCTAGGGTATCTGCTCAAAGATGAGAAGCAGTGGTTATCAAAGGCTAGAAAAGAGACTGTGTTCCACACGCCTCCCCTTCCCACCCCCCACCAGTAATGCAAGACAAGTGAGAAAATTCTTGGGGACAGCGAGGTTCTGTCAATTGTGGATCCCAGGGTTCTCCAAAATGGCAGCACTCTTCTATCCATTAACTAAGAATGACAGGCCATTCAAATGGGGAGAGAAAGAGCAGGCTGCCTTTAATACCATCAAGACAACTCTCATGTCAACCCCTGCTCTGGGACTTCCTGATGTGTCCAAGCCTTTCCATCTGTAAGTGACTGAAGACAAAGGAGTAGCGAAAGGGGTCCTAATGCAGAAACTCGGACCCTGGAAGAGGCCAGTGGCATACCTGTCAAAGAAATTAGACTTTGTAGGAGTCAGGTGGCTGTCCTGCCTGCGAATTGGGGCGGTGGTAGCAGCCCTAGTCAAAGACACCAATAAATTGACCTTAGGGCAAGATTTAGTGGTGACAGCTCCTCACACATTAGAGAGCATGGTGCACCCTCCCCACCCCCAATAGCTGGCTTACCAATGCCTGGATGACTCACTATCAGACTTTGCTGCTAAATTCAGACAGGATCACTTTCTCCCCAGCCTCTGGGCTGAACCCAGCCACCCTGCTGGACCCAAACCTCAGAGCACCAACCCATGACTGCCAGCAAGTGCTTGCAGAGGCACATGATTGGCGAAAGGACTTGACTGATCAGCCTCTGGTGGATGCTGAGGTAACCTGGTATACTGATGATAGTAGCTACCTCAAAAATGGGAAAAGGAAGGCTGGGGCCACAGTGGTGGATGGACAAAAAGTAATATACCCTAGAATTGGGAAAAGATAAAAAGGTTAATATCTACACAGATAGTAGATATGTCTTCACCATGGCCCATGTCCATGGGGCCATTTATCAGCAATAGGGTCTCCTCATGTCAGCTGAGAGAGAAATTAAAAATAAGACTGAGATTTTGGCACCGCTTGGGGCACTATATCTGCCCTCTAAAGTGAGCATTATCCCCTGCCATAGCCACCAAAAAGAGACCTCAGTGGTCACCAAAGGAAACAGCATGGCTGACAAAGGTGAAGAAAGTAGTGGGCGGAATGGTTCTCGTCATGACTATGACAAAAAGTAAAGCTGAACCTGCCCCTTCATTCCAATATACGGCCGAGGATCTGGCCATAATGACTAAAACTGAAAAAGTTTGATGAGGACCTGAGGGTGTGGAAGACCTCAACCAAAAAAATAATCCTGCCCCAGAAAGAGGCAGAAACAATGGTGAGGCAAATGCACCACTTGAGCCTAGGTAAGTCTTACCAAAGACCAGTGCAGTGGTCTTCCCCCAATCTCCTTAAGTGTAAATGGAGTCAGGCAGCCCCCTGACAACAGGAGGTGGACTGGAGAGGACCCCTGAACAGTCTTCACATGCAGCCCGATGTTCATACAGTTTACTGAGCTGGGGAAAAGGTTCACTACAGGGTGGATCAAGGGAAGAACCTGGGGGCTCAGGTTATACAAGTCTGGATATGATGATGGGCTTGTTTTCACTATTAGACTGAAATTGAAGCCCCAGATTACTCTGTAGTAGGTCCCAACTCTGTCTTATTGCCACACCCAAATAGTAAGAGATCAGAACCCCCCTCCGCCCAGATGCCAACCAGGTCTCCACAGCCCATGGTACTCCCAACCCAGACAGCTATGGCAGAGGAGACTAAGCTGAGCTCAGATAAATTAGGGCCCAGATTGGTCCAGATGATAGAGCGGGCATTTGAGGTGTTAAATTCTACGAACCCAGAGGCCACTCAGGCTTGCTGGCTCTGTTATGATGTAGCCCCCCCCCCCTTTACTATGAGGTTGTGGGGATCATAGGTAATTACTCAACCTCTAACTCACCTTCAAGCTGTCACTAGACCTCTCGAGATGATAAGATCACATTAACAGTGGTCTCTGGATGAGGGCTCTGCTTGGGAAAGGTCCCACACACTCACTCTCACCTGTGCAATACAATTGTCCCTGTAGCACAGGAAGAAAGTGTTAGTTACTTATTCCCCACCCCATCCCAAGATGCTTGGTGGGCATGTGGAATAGGACTTACCCCCTGTGTTAATTCCAGGGTGCTGAAGCAAACCCAAGACTTCTGTGTCATGGTCCAGCTAGTGCCTAGGCTGATATACCATGCTGAAAATGATCTCCTAGATGCCTGAGAGAGAAGACTCCACAGATCCAAGAGAGAACCCATTAGCATGACTCTCTCAGTCCTTTTGGGTTTGAGAGTAGCTGCAGGGATAGCCACCAGAGGAACAGCCCTATCTTTACAGCCTAAATACTACTGAGGACTTAGAGAGGCTATTGATATAAATATTCAGGCAATGGAGGATTCAATCTCTAAATTACAGGAGTCCTTGGCCTCCCTTTCTGAGGTGGTCATGCAGAACAGAAGGGGATTAGATCTCCTCTTCCTCCAACAAAGTGGGTTGTGTGCAGCCTTAAAGGAAGAATGTTGTTTTTACATAGATCACTCAGGAGTAATCAGAGACTCAATGGCCAAAGTCCAAGAAAGCCTGGCTAAGAGACAGAGAGAAAGAGAACAGAATCTAGGGTGGTTTGAGTTGTGGTTAAATAAATCTCCCTGGTTTACTATCTTGGTTTCCACCATAATGGGATCCCTTATAATCTTGCTTCTTTTGCTCACCTTTGTCCCCTGCATTCTAAATCGCTTGGTTAGATTTGTTAAGGATCGAGTTAATACTATACAAGTGTTTATGCTTAGACAACAATATCACACTGTATACCAGGATGACAACTTGTGATCCCAATATTGGAATCAGCCACAAGGAAAGGGGGGAATGAAGGAATCTCAGGTCTCACCTTCAACTTAAAAGTTAACTTCTCCAGAGACATGTTCCAGGAGAAGTGCATTCCAAAGACTTACACTTACACATACATACTAGGAGAAGGGCCCAAGATAAGAGAATTAAAAGGTCACCAGGAAGCTGAGCCCTCAGTGCAATAAACCTGGGTAAATAGGAGCTATGGTAAGATAGACTTAGCTAACTCTCATTGTCATATGATAATGTTGCCAAGAAACCTGGCATGGGAGCAGCCATTTGAGGTCAGTCTTTGTGGTTAGCATTTTCTAAGAGGTGATTGTAAGACTGCCCTCATAAACCCTTTGAAAACTGTATAAAAACTGCTCTTAGCTATAGCTCAGGGTTCCTCTAGCCTGCATGCAGGGGGGGGGGGGGACCCCAGTGCTCTGGATCAATAAACTGTTGCTTTTGCATCAAAACCTCTGTCTGTGAGTGTTTCTGTGGGAGTGTGTCTTCCTGGTTTGGATCTCAGGGTCCAACAGTATCTCTGCTTCTTGAATGTGAGGGTTATAGTAATGTACCATCATGCCTAGTCTATGTTTTGATAGATCAAGTACCAAGCCCTCAAATAAAAAAATAAATAAATAAATAAATAAATAAATAAATAAAATCTTTTGTTGAAAAGTTTAGGAATAGGCAAATTATCACAATGTTTCTTTATATCATTAGCATCAAACTTTCAAAAAGAAGAGAAAGAGCCGGGTGGTGGTGGCACACGCCTTTAATCCCAGCACTTGGGAGGCAGAGGCAGGCGGATTTCTGAGTTCAAGGCCAGCCTGATCTACAGAGTGAGTTCCAGGACAGCCAGGGCTACACAGAGAAACTCTGTCTCGAAAAAAAAAAAAAAAAAAAAAAAAGAAGAGAAAAAGCAACATAAAATATTTAAGTCCACTTTACAAGCTAGTTTAAAGTATAATTTTAAAGAGGGCTTTACAAAAATCAACTTCCCTACAAATGGATAACGAACCTAGATGAGAGACGAATCAAATAACCATAATAATTTTAGTATCTCAGTCTGTAGTTGGTCTGGCTTTAGATATTCATTTTAGAGACAGCAATTAGTTGAGTCTTCTATAATAATTCTCACTAACAAAACCAGTAGTTGTAATGGCCTTTCTGCCCCCTCCCCACCCCCCAGCCCCTGTCTCCCCCAGTGATAGCTCCTTCAGTGTCTTAAAGTGTCTTTTTCATTTCTGTATCTGCATTGTTGAACACTGGTACTTGGAAGAGGGAGACTTTTGTGTATCTCTTTAAATGCCTGTTTAAATTAACTGGTCACCTGATACAATGTATGGAAAGAAATGAGATAGTTCACAGTACTCAGAAAAGACTACTTCTCAAGCTTGGGGGGTAGGGGGAAGCTGATTTGTGTTTATGATTAACTATTAGGAAGTCATTGAATAAGGTGGAATTTCAAAATATCTACTGGAAGCCTGTGTACAGGCTATTATGAGATCTGTGTAAGCATTTGATGGGGCATTGTGAATTTACTCATCCAGAGATTTTTTTTTTCCTCTTGAGCTTTTGTTTTCACTTCTTTGAACCTGGATTCAGTGAGTTCCTTCTAAGTGATGTTAATGTAGCAGTGTCAGCAGAGGGGATGAAGGGTGGGGGTGGGGGAGTGGCCTGGGGCATGGCCTGAGGGGGTACTGGAAGGGGAGGGTCACAAAAGCCTTGATTTCATCTGAGACTTAGTTAACTGGTCTTCAAGGCTCAAAGCACTATTAAGAGGTGATGCTGAGTTTGAGGTCATTGTTGCCTTGGTCTTGAAGCAAATATCTGTTTCCTGCCTTTTGTTTTGCTGCTCTCTGGCCACCATGATATAAACTTTGCTTGCTCTTTTTGCCTCCATGATACTCCCAAGTTACCAAGGAAGCCAAGTAACCGTGGACTCTAAGCTCCCAAACTACAAGCCAAAATAATTTCTTTCTTTAAGTTTAATTTTCAAAGGTATTTTGTCACAGCAATGGAAATTAATGTACCTTTTGTCTTAGTTGCTTTTCCCCTTGCAGTGATAAAATGCCCTGACAAAAGAAACTCAAGGAGGAAAAGGTTCATTTTTACTCAAAGTTTCAAGCTATTGTCCATCATAGTGGGGAAACTCACACTGGAAGGATCTTGAGGCACCTGGCTAGATGGTATTTGCATAAAAAAAAAACAGGGAATAATGGATGTGTGTGTTAAGTTCACTTTCTCCTTTTTAAATAGTCCAGCATCCCAACCAGGGACTGGTGTCACTCATGGTGAACAAAAGTTCCCACCTAAGTTAATCTAATGCAGAAAATTCTGCAGAGCTATGTATGGAGGGCTGTCTCTCAGGAGATTCTCATCAAGTTGACAAGTGGGAATAACCATAATGTGTTTTAAAGATGATGTGATTCTATAAAGGTCAATTCGATTCCCTCTGCTGACAGAGCATTTTTATAACATATCTTATAAAGTTAAATTACAAAAACATATGCAAATTAGTCTTCTTTATGAGGATTTGTTTGTTAGGGACATACCTTATTGAAAACATAATACTCAAAACAAGATTTTTTTTTTGCTATGTGGGATGCAAATGAGTTTTGTATCTACTAGTCAAGTCACTTTAGCTATCTATAATTTATTTACATCAATCTATCATCTATTTATAGATTTATCATTTATTTATCAATCATCTTTCAATTAATCTATATCTGTCAATCATCTATCATCTATCATCTATCTATATTTGTCAATCATATATCTATCATCTATCTATTCACCTGTCATGTATCTACCTATTCAGCCATCCTTCTTTTTTCCAAATTTTCCTTTGATTAGCAATACTTTATTATTTCCTGTTATGTTACAAAATGAAAAGAAGATATTACTCTGCTTATAGAAATGCCAGACAAGAAATAGGAAAATAGCCCATTTGTTCTGCACAGCAGTGATTTTTATAGCACTGGTCCCTTGTGCTCAACTCCATTGTTGGTAAGCTCAGTGAGAACTGAGTACTTGCACCTCCAAATACAGCAGTGTGCAGCATAAGAAACTTGACAGCACGGCTCTTCAGTTTTATAGAGCAGCTGGAACACTAACATCGTCATTATTCCTAGAGAAAGAAAAAAAGTTATTTTTGTTTCACCAGATTATCTTTTACTCAACATGTAAATAAATTACAGATAAAGCTTGTATACAGGAAATTGAATTATTAGCTTGAGGGGAGATAAGGACAATGTATTCATCTTTGAAAGAGAGTGGATGACTCACCACAAATGAGACAAGCCATTGCACTTAATTCTGGAAGGAAAGGGAGACATTTCTTATTATAGGGTACCACGCTGTATAGAATAATTTGAGATCTACCCTGTATAGGATGCTCAGCCACAGAGGAAAGGTTAGGACTGCCTTTCCAGCATGTCTCTCATTGAATTCAGGAAGGTGTTTGGCATGTGTTTATGTTGTAATGAAAGGTATGGAAAACTTATGAAAAATACTAGTTTCACCAAGAAAGTGTAACTGAATGTAAGGTTTTAGGCCTTCACTGCCCTGGGATACATTCTATATTTTGGGAGGGGTACATTATGCCTGAGTCAAAGGACACTAGCTGGATTAACATTCAGGAGAGGAAGGGAGAGGCTGATTAACATTTCTCAGACCTCAGGGAAGAGAATCCACCTGCGGGTGGGGAAGGCCCAAAGCACAGATGGTCGAGTAAGGTTACATTCTTGCAAAAGATGAGTGTACAGGATGTTTTCTGCATGACCCTGACTAAATTATGGGTTGGGACTTCTTGGGACTTTCCACTGTTTTTATATCATGTTTCCTTGGTTTCCCGCTCACCCCCCCCCGTTTGTGTTTTTTTCCTTTATATATCCTGAACTCCCCTGAGTGGGTTATGAGTCTCAGCCTCAGTCAACTGATCCTGAAATATACCTCTTACTGTTGCATCAAGAATGGTGTCTTGTGAGTTATTGAGTGGCTGCGAATTCCTGAGGCTTGAGGGAGGTCCTCCCTTCATGGGTGTCTTACAGTAATACCATAAATCTCAGAAGCTCTTGGAATGTTATAATTTAAATATCACAATATCTTTTTTAGTACTCACCCCATGAAATATGTTTAATAAATATTTACAGAATTAATAAATAATAGACAGATTTTTAAAGTAAGACTTGTTTTTTAAATGATTATGGAGTTTTAATGATCTATATAATATTACTGAAATGTCCTCTGTGCCTTTTTCTATTTTTTACTGTAGGGCTTGGGAGTTGGGCACTATTAATCATAGTACTTTCTGATATACCGCTTTCTTACTTTCCACATGTCCCTTCGTTTCCTGTCAGGAGATGAGCTCTTTGGCATAACAAATATTGTACTGTCTCAAAAATGTGAGATTGGTGGTCATATGTTGTGACACTTTGGAAAAGCAAAGGACCTAAATAGATGGCATGAAAATTTCCCTTGCTAAAGTATATGTTGTTTAGGTTTCACTTGCTTGTGAATTACAGAAAATCAGCTCAGATTACTCTGAGCTTGCAAACAAATATATTGGAAGGACAATGGGAAATGCCATGAAGCTGGAAGGCAATGGGAATACCAGGCCTTGGGTATCAGCATCAGGTTGTAGCATTGCAGGATACCAGAGTCTGGGACCCATGTCTGAGCTCTGACTTGCTCTGGGCATCTTAACTCTCTCACTACTTTTGGGTTAGTTGCCTGACCTTGTATGAAGTGACTGGCACCTTCTGATACAAAGTAACAGTTACTTATTGCAGACCAATGGCCCAGGGAGTAAAAGATTTCCTGTTCTTTGAAGAATTTCTTCAAAGGAACCCAACCTAAATGAGTCAGGGTCATATGAAAAGCACTCTGCACACCCATTCCTCTCAAAAAATGTGGCCTTGCCATGTCACTTGCTCAACTATTTCTCAGTTGTTTCCCTGTCACTTGCTCAACTGTTTCTCAGTTGTTGCCCTGTCATCGTGGTTACTAGTTTCTCAGCCCCACCTAGATGACTTGCATTCCTCTCTTCCAGTTTCTGAAACCAGCCAGTCCACATTTTTTAGCTTGCTTCAGAGAAAATTTTCTATGTCCTTTAAAGAAAAACCTAAAGAAAAATCTGTATATATTTTATAAAATGATTTTTATAATTTTTCACTCTACACCATCAGAGGGGCTATGGGTGAGCTGGTTCAGGAGCCCCATCAAGGAAATCACAGCATTTGAGAGTGTAAGCACACTATAGACTCCTACAGTGTTGGCTTCTGGCTAATGTAGGGCAGCTGGACAAAAGACAATTCTAGGAAAGCCGAAGAAGAGGATTTGACAAGTGTTCACTGGAGTAACTTTTAAAAGCTACTTGTGAGACAAAGGAGGCCATCAACTCAGCACAGTAGGAAAGCATAAACAGGGCAACAGCACAGCTTGTCAATTAAGAAACAGAATGAACGATGCCAAGTTGTGGAAAAACAGAGCAAATGGGACTCACAGGGAAAGTGAGAAGGTGAAGAATTTCCAGTGGGGAGGTAATGGTGCTGCTTTTTCCTAGGGGAGTTTTGTTATCTAATGAGAAAAGTTTGAAGACATTTTATGATCTCTCAGGTGCTGTTGAATAGAACTTTTGACAGTGAGGAAAATCTTTCATTTCTGCATTACCCAATTTGGTAGCCACTAGCCATATGTGGTTGTGTGTAGCCTGCCCAACGGCTACACTCCGGGACCCCAAGAAAAAAACTTGTGAAGGGCAACCGCTGCAATCCCAAGAGGAGTTAATTAGTCTAATGTGTTGGGGCTGCTTGCTCACACAGGAGAAGCAGCTCCGGAGAATGCACTCAGGCAGAAGCATATATACAGGTTGAACAGGGCAGGTGTTTCTAGCAATAAACTGGTCGGTTGGCATTGATGGACTGTGGGGGACCCTCTAACAGGGAGTTATCTGTTGTCAGACGGCTCCATATGTCTGATAACCCAAGATTTTTCTTGGAACTATGTGTCTTCACCCTTTTTGGAAAGGGAGGGATCTTGTGGTTTTTCTTGGGACCATGTGGCCTCACCCTTCTAGGAAGGGAAGGGGTCAGGGGGTAGTTTTCCATGGACTTTACAGTTGCTTGTGGCTGGGATGCGGTTAGTGGGATGGATACAGTGAGTTTTAATTTTACTGAATTTAATTCTAGTACCTGTCTAAGGGCCACTGATTTGCACAGTGCAGCTTCACACCCGAGAGGCTCATTTTATAAAAAAAAAAAAAAAAAAAAAATTAGAGTCCTGACCTTTGCCTTCATTAACATTTCCAGGAAGCCAAGCCTAGAAAGCAGCCTATTGTTAGTCAGGCTTCTGGAAGTTCTAACAGTGTCTCTATTAACCATCCAGTAAGATGAGAAGTCACAATGGCCAGAACTTGAATGATAGTGGATGATGGCTTTTCAAAGTTTCGATTCAACTAATTTAGGACCAGCCAGATTAAACTAAACACTCCACCCTTCACCTATCTTGGGGCATATCCACTGTTAGCAATCAGGTGCCGACCTAGACAGCCCCAAGGGACTCTAAGGGACTCTGCGACAATAAGACACATCATCACTAGGTGCCCAGAAGTGGTGACACATTTTCGTTGTCACTCAGTAGCATGCCCTCCTTTGCATACTAAAAAGCTGCATTTTTTCCTCCCTAACCCTGCCCTTTCTTCCCTTCCTCCTCCCAGAGGCAGTCTCTGTGTCCCCCTCGCCTCTTCCTTTAATGAACCTCTCACATGAGACCTGTTGCTCAGTGTGATTTTGTTGGAACCAATAATTAGTTCCATCATCCACTACTATGGAGCCTGACTACAGTGTTCCTGTGCCAACAACTTGCAGCGAAGACACCCAAATAAAGGTTGCTCTGTCCTACTCTGAGTTTCCCCACTCTTCTGCCTGTGGTAGAGTATTAGCAAAACACAAGCGAAGGTGGCCAACTCAGAATAGAGGTGACCTTGTTTCCCACTTGGTGTTCATCTGTGTCCAGAAAGCATTAACTCACTCCATGTCTGTTACTTACTTGGATTTGCATGGGTTCTTTAGTGTTGTACTTCCACAATTTCTAAAGAGCACATTACTACCTTCTGGCAATTTGCAGTTTTTTGTATGTATGAATGTATGTATGTATGTATGTATGTATGTATGTATGTATGTATGTATTTGCAGAGTAAATAAATGGAGAGTAAAAAGTAATTTTTTAAAAAATTATTCTATTTATTTATATTCCAACCATTGCCTCTCCTCCCAGTCCTCTTCCCACAGTTCCTCATCCCATTTCTTCTCCCTCTTGACTCTGAGAGGGTGTTATACCCCAAACATGTCTCCCCCTGGGGCCTGAAGTCTCTCCAGGATTAGGTTCATCTTCTCCCACTGAGGCCAGACCAGGCAGTCCTTTACTATATATGTAATTTGCGGTTTTAAACCGGCAGAAATTCTTATACTGAGGCCATGTATCCACTTGTTCCTTCTTATCTGTTGTATGTGCATATTAAGAAGTGCATATAGTAGGAGTGCCAGATTTAGCAAATGACAATATAGGCCTCCCAATTAAATTTGACTTTCAAATAAACAACAAATTAATGTTTAGTATAAACACATCTCATGGATAAATGGTCTTATTATGCTAAAATAGATTCATTGTTTATCAGAATGTTTAATTAACTCAGAGCCCCGGAGACTGCCCAGAGGTTCTCTGAAGTGTGACTGTGCATATTCAAAGAGCAACAAGAGAAACTGGGTGGTAGGGAGCCTCCTGGGGGAAATTACACTTGTGGGCAGAGTAATGGGATTGCTTGGAAGGAGCTGCTAATCTTATTCTTGAGTCTTACAACCTCACAACTGTCTTGAGCCTAGGAAGGAGTTGTGATGGTCATCAAAGCAATTTGGAAAGTACTGGTAGTTTATAAAAATGATTGGTCATATTTACAATGCCAAAGGAACACTTAGCTGGGCCTTTGTCCAAAGTTAGGAGATGATTAGAAATTCCAGGTATATGTTCATACTTTGAAGGTTATATGGAATGAATGTAGAATGGTAGGAAAAGGAAAAGTCAAGGTTACCTCTTACAAGTTAACATAAGCAACTGGCTAGAATTGTTCAATGTGCTATATATAAAATTGTGGTCCCTCTAATCCACATTCATGTACTAACTTTCATGGTGAGGCATATGGTGGGGGATATAATTAAGGTTAAATGAGGTTACTTATCTCCAAAGGACTGACTATCCTCATAAGAAAGAGAGGCAGCAGACAAGTCTTTCTCTCCCCACACCCATCAAAATAGTCCACGTGAAGGCAATAGCGAGGCACCCATGGCTATAAGCTTAGAAGATAGATCTCAGTGGAATCATCCTGATGGCATCATTATCCTGACTACTGACCTCCAGATCTGTAAAAATATTTTCGATTTTAAACCAATCAGCCTGTGGTATCATGTTATGGCTGCACTAGAGTGTGTCACATAATAGGATACAGAAAAATCAACATCAGGGAGATTTGTACAGGGTGGAGAAATGGTGCAAATAGCAACAATGTTTGTTGGAGGAAGTGAAGCTGATTGTATGACTATTAAAAGCAAAGTAAAGTGCTGTAATACAAAGAAGCGAGTCAGTAAAGTATGCATTAAGGATTTTTCTTCTTATAAAAGACTTTTCATTGCTTCTATGAGAATTTCCCATTTTTTGCCCTCCCCAACCTTTCTGTTCTTGTGCATTTTTTATTACTTAATTATTTTATTTATTTACATTCCAAATGTTGCCCCTTCTCCTGATCCCCCCTTGTAGATAGAGTTCTTCCCTCATCTCCTACCCCATCTCCTTTGCCTCTGAGAGGGCAACACCCCTCACCCCTGTATCCCCCCTCCCTGGGGCATCAAGTCACTACAGGATTAGGCACATCCTCCCCAACTGAGGCCAGACAAGGCAGTCCTCTGCTACATATGTGCCAAAGACCTTGGACCAACCCGTGTATGCTTTTAGGTTGGTGGTTCAGTCTGGGGTTGCAATCTCCTTCAGTTCACTCCTGACTTTAACTTTTCCATAGGTGTCCCAGACCTCAATCCAATGTTTAGTTGTGAATATCTGCATCTATATCAGTCAGTTGCTAAGTAGAAGCTCTCAGAGGACAGCCATGCTGGGTTCCTGTCTGCAAGCAGAACATGGCATCAGTAATAGTGCCAGAGTTTGGTGTCTGCATGTGAGATGGGCAAGTTGGGCCAGTCACTGGGCAGCCATTCCCTTCGTCTCTACTCCATTTTTGTCCCTGCATTTCTTTTAGACAGGAGCAATTTTAGGTCAAATTTTTTTTTTTTCCTGTCAAAACCTACTTTCTGTAAAGGATTGACTTCAGTACACTGTAAAAGAATCTGGAATTGATGTCAAACACTATGTTCAAGGAGTCTTGGGTACTCACTGCACCCACCCTCAGTAGATACCAAGCTTTTTGCTGTCAGTAATAATAAGGTTGTTCACCAAGCAGGTTATTGAGAAATATCAACAACACATGAGAAAAATTAAATGAGAAAATATTTTGTGAACTAAAAAGTAAAATAAACATGTCCAACTTCACTGGTACAATCCAGTGACATATTAATTAATTTCTAGATGTGATTTTATATAACCTGAGGAGGAAATTCCTGGTCCATGAATGACATGCCTAATGCCAGTGATGTAAGACTATTTTTCCCACTGTTTTTGAAAGACGCCCCTAGAGGGGAGATCCTCACTCAAGTCTGGGGGATGTCAGGGCCACCCAATAATTCACAAGACACCAATCTAGATGCAATTAGCAAGAGGTATATTTTGGGATCAACCGGCTGATGGTCAATCCGTAACTCACTCAGGAGCAGAGGAATTGACAAGACAGCCTGGCTAGGGGAGGTCTTATATAGGGGAATCCACAAACCAAGGGAGTGGGGTGAAGGGTTAACTAAGGGAACATAACACAAAAACAGTGGAAAGTCTCAAAAAGTCCCAACCCATAATTCAGTCAGGGTCATGCAGAAACATCTTGTATACTCATCTTTTGCAAGAATGTAACCTTGTCCAACCATCTGTGTTTTGGGCCTTCCCCACCTGCAGGTGGGTTCTCTTCCCTGAGGTCTGAGGAATGTTAATCAGCCTCTCCCTTCCTCTCCTGAATGTTAATCCAGCAAGTGTCCTATGACTCAGGGATAATGTACCCTCCCAAAATGTAAAATGTATCCCGGGGCAGTGAAGACCTAAAATCTCACATTTAGTTCTGATCTCTCTGTGGAACTAGTGAACCAGCTGGCCTACATTCTCTTTCTCAGGTGTAGGGGTCATAAAAACTTTCTATACACTTCATAAGTTTTCTGTATCTTTCATTTTCATTTTGCTTCTACTTTTTCAACATCACAGAGAGCAATGATCATTTTCACCCTCCATTTTTTTAAATGGAGAGTTCTCCATTTACAAACTAGTTGCCTAATTATAGAAGACATACTTCAGACTGTAATGTAGAAGTAGAGAAGTACAGTATGTGTAGGGATCCTTAGCTCTATTGACTAGGAATGGCAAGACTGCTGCTTGTCCACTCTCCTGTTAATTATTGGTCACTTCTTATCAGTCAGAGAGCACTTTTCTTTAAAACAACAAAAACCAACTTTATCTTGTGTGGTTCAGGTGTGGATGTGCATGGCACTGCACAACTTTAGGAGTTAAGTTTTAGGTTTGTTTTCCATTGCTATGAAGAGACATCATGACCGTGACAACTCTTCTAAGGAAAACATTTAACTTGAGCTGGCTTTCAGTTTCAGAGGTTTAGTCTATTATTATCAAGGAGGGAAATATGGCAGGCAGACATGGAATTAGAAAAGGAGCTGTAAGTTCTACATCTTGGTCTGTAGGCAGTAAAAGGAGACTATTAACCATATTGGGTGGAGCTTGATCTTACAAGATCTCAAAACCCACCTCCTGAGTGACACACTTCCTTTAAGGCCACATCTATTCCAATAATGCCATACCACCTAATAGTGCCACTCCCTATGGCCAAGCATTCAAACACATGAGTCTATGGGAGACATTTCTATTTAAACCAACACAAGTTATCTCTCCCCTTCTACCATGTATGTTCCAGAGACCAAATAAGGTTTTCAGGCATGGTCGTAATCCATTTTGCTGGCCCTAAGAGCACACTTCTTTATTAAGCCCTCTGGTAGCTTCAAAATGATTTTGTTTATGAAACTCAAGTAACTATGATCATCTAATTTTAGTGGGAAAATTTCACTTTCATCTGCAATTTAATTAAATGATCTTATTATACTAATAGAGAAATTGAGACTCTTAAAAAAATTTGTCTAGTAGCACAGTTAATATCTTCATTGCCAACTTACCAAACAAAGCCAAGGAACTAGGCAGACAATTTCATTCTTGTGCATATAAAAGAAATATGCTTGCTAGAAATGTGCAAATAGACTCAACACATTATTCATTTATAACTTATCTATCTCTCTATCTACCTATCTATCTATCTATCTATCTATCTATCTATTCTAATTGAAGAGCTTTCTAGAGAAGGTAGAGTTGACAGCAGATCTTTCTTGATCAGTACTGGCCATATTGAACCCTGTCTACTGGAAACTATGACATTTGTCTTTGGCCTAATTAATTGATTTTGTGTGTGTTTGCTTCTTTGTTTGTTTGTTTGTTTGTTTGTGACAGGGTCTCCCTGTGTAGCTCTGGCCTGAAACTTACTATGTAGATGAGGCTGACCTCAAAGTCACAGAGACCTGTCTGCCTCTACTTACTGAGTGGTGGGGATTAAACATGGGTGCCACCACAATCTTGATAATTGGATTAGTGAATACAGCAAGAGCAAGACCACGAATTGGTAGATTCTTGCAATCTTTTGCTTGCAATCAAGTCTGTTCATCCTTAAATCTCTTTTAACTTCTGGAAAAGGCCAAAATATTTTCTCTCCTTGGATTTTTTTTTAAGGACACAGACATGTTAAGGGATGGTATCAGGTCCCATGCTGCTGAAGCATAACACTAACAACACCATGTGCTCCCTCAACATAATGTTCTTTCTATAATATCCTCCCTTGACAGACATAATTATTTGAGTGATCCACAGAGGCCTCTTAATGAAACCTATACTAGTGTTAGGTTTTGTTTAATTTAATTAGCTGTCTGCACCAGGAACACATGAAGGTGGTTATTTTTTCCACAAGAAAAGAGAGATGTCAAGTACTAGCTAAGGATAGATAAATTAAATTTGGCAAAATCAGAAGAATCACTTTCCAATTGATCCAACTTATAATATTTTGTTACTCTTTCTTACTTTCACCCTTGTTTTCTTATTTTTTTGTTAATTATTTGAGCATTTTTGCCCAGTACCAATGTGTACTCATAAGGATTTCACTGACTACCTATAACTCCTTATAGTCTGGGAAGCACATTCTAGGATACAACCAGTTAAAGCATCCTAGACATATACCATACTACAATAAAGTAGTTTCCCAAAAAAGTTTCCAGCATATAAATCTTAGAATCAATTTTCTACTTCTACAGGCAAATTACTTAAAGTTACAGAAAGTAACAGAGAAATTTTGATACCAGGCTAATTTAGGGGTTTCTTGCCTCAGAGAGATCACTTCCCAAGTTCAACAAGATCTTTGTCTCTGCCTAGCATGCTGCTATTCACCTATATGCATCAAGATTTTAACTACACTGTCCAGGTTTCTAGTGCCCTTCTCATTTTTGCTGGTGGAGATGCTGTCTACTTCCCAACGATAATTGGAGCTGACGTGGGATAAGCTTCACACTCAAGTCTTCACTTCTCCAGCCTCAAGGATTGAGGCTTCTATTTCCAGCAGATCTTGAGCTCACGCATCCATCCTCATTCGTCTCCTCTATATTTATCCCTCTTCTGTGTTTTAAAACTGTCCCTCTTCACTGGTGTTTTGACACCTTGTGACATGCTAATGTTCTTCTCACAGAAATGGAGTCCTCTTTCAGCCTTTGTATTGCTTCAACCAAAGTCCTAAGTCAGGACTCTCCTCCACTACTAAGAATATTAAAAGTAATCCTGTCTTCATTTTTGTCAGGGCCCATAGAAATGAAAGTTTGTACCTTCCAATTTCAAACACAGGCAGTCTTGTCACTAGTTCCATGAGATTTGATACTATTGATGACTCCTGCTTCCTGAGACTCTGACCTTTTGTCTTCCAAAACACCTTTCTCCCTGGATATCTTCCTTCCTCCTGATAATGCATTCTCTCTGTCTGTCCATCTCAATTTCTAGTCTTTTTCCTCAGGATTTGATGGTTTTCATTTTATATTTCTCCATAAATGACTGCAAATACTCTCTGTTTTAACAGTAGATTGGGACCCTGGACCATATCTCTGTATGTGATAAACATTGAGCATCTGTTTTCATTCCACAAGTACCACATTTCTACTGGTCACCTTCTCACATCAACAGTGAGACACATAGCAGATGGGCAAATGGCATCACCTATTATTTTGATAGATAAGACTGTAGAGTGAAAAATTATAAAGATAATTTTATAAAATATATACAGGCTCATTAGTTCCAGGAAGGCAGAACTGAATGTAGGATTTCGGGCCTTCACTGCCCAGATACATTCCTCAAGCCTCAGGGAAGAAAATCCACCTGTGGGTGGGGTAGGCCCAAAGCAGGAAGACAGATTCCTGGCCACAAAGAAAAATAAAAAGGCATGCCCAGACAAGTCCTAACTAGCCATCCTGCCGCCTCTGCAAGTTGCTGATATTTGAAATAACCAATCATGTGTAACCGCGCCAAACTTTCCCGCCTTTCCCTACCCCTACCCATAAATAGCTCCCGCCTTTGGGGTTCGGGGTCAAAATCCCTTGTCTCCTGCGTGGGACGGGTTTCAACCCAAGGGCCCTTGTTATTAAACTACCTTATGCAAATGCATCAAGGAGGTCTCTCGTGTGTCCGTGGGTGAGCGCCGGTCCAGACTTGAGATAGGGTCCCCTCGGGGGTCTTTCAAGACATGCATGATAGGATGTCTCACCTGTTTATTTTTCCCCAATATACCCATAATCACTTTAATTTTCAAATCCTGCGAATTTTCATGCCTCAGGATTTATTCTAGTTCATACTTTTCAAACTCTTCTATCCCAATCTCAGTCTTGAACCTTGAAACTGCCTATCATGGACTATGCTGTACTGTCTCTTATCTTTACCAAGGCAAAATGTTTATATTTTATTTTCTTAATTAAATTTTGTACTTCCTCTGCCTTCTAGATTAAAGTTGAAAATTACCAGGTTTATGAGAACTTACTTTAATTTTACAATCTCTATCTCCCTGCCCTAGCACAACCTCTTAGGTTCTGTCCTCTTCCTGCCTCAATACTATCCTAAATCTTTCTCATTGTTAAACTCTTAGCTCATTTGGAAATCTCCCATGTGCATCAGTTTGATCATGTAGCAGTCCCCATGGCTTCTATGCTCTTTCCATCTAGTAGAACAGATTCTTCTCTTCCTTTATTCTATCCATACCATATTGGTTTGGTATGTTGTTGAGATTTGGGTATGTCTAATGCTGGAAAAATCTGATCACATTCACTGGATATGTACAGCAGAGCCCATTGTTTACAATGCAGTTAACATTCAATCAATACTTCTTAGTATAGTTGAATTAGTAGTATTAAATTGCTCTGTGTCAAGATAAGAAACTTCCTTCTCCTCCTGGAAACCTTATCTCCCAGATTCAGTGCCTGTGTGTGGTTAAGGCAGGGCAGGATTGACAGCTTACACTTAGTCTAGCCTCAAATTGCATCATCTTTTGAGAAAAAAATAGGAAGAAAGAAAGCTTTAGGTGACCTTCTGTATCTTTCTCTGGGTCTCTGTGTTGAGACTTCTTGGTGAAAACTAAGAACTTGGCTAACATAAAAGAAGTTCCATTTTGTAACTATTTTTAAAAAATTCATTTATTTATTGACAAATTAAAAAATAACAAGAGATTTTAAACAAGTGTAGAGTGAAAAATTATAAAGACCATTTTATAAAATATATACAGGCTTTTCTTTAAAGGACATGAAAAATATAGAAAGTTTTTATGACCCCTAGACCTGAGCAAAAGAATGCAGGTTCACTAGTTCAAGGAAGTGAATGTAAGATTTTAGGTCTTCACTCCCCCAGGATACATTCCAGGAGGAGTACATTATCCCAGAGTCAGAGGACACTTGTTAGATTAACATTCCTTAGACCTCAGGGAAGAGAACCCACCTGTGGGTGGGGAAGGCCCAAAGCAGGAAGACACATTCCTGACCACAAAGAAAGATGCAAGTCATCTGGGTGGTTCCAGGAACTGGCTGACCAAAAGATAAATGGTTGGGCAAGGCTACATTCTTACAAAAAAATAAGTGTATAAGATGTTTTCTGCATGACCCCGACTAGATTTGTGTTGGGACCTTTTAAGACTTTCTACTGTTTTTATGTTTCCTTGGTAACCCCCTCACCCCCCCTTGGTTTGTGGTTCTGCCCTTTATAAGCCCTCCACTCCCCAGCCAATGGGGTCAACACTCCTCTGCCCCTACGTGGGTCACAAGTCACGGCCTCAGTAGGCTGATCCCCAAATAAACCTCTGCTGATTGCATCCAGGAACGATGTCTTGCAATTTTTGGGTGGCCGTGACTTCCCGAGACTTGAGTAAGGTTCTCCCTAGTTTGGGGAGTCTTCACAAGGTGTGGTGGTACATATCTATAGTCCTAGTATTTGAAAGGGAGAGTCAGAAGATTCTTAAGCTCAAAGCTATTCTCTGTGGCCTCCTGCAGCCACGGATCAACTGAGTTCACCTGAAAGGGGAGCTAGGAATGAAAGAGGGATGGAGGGCTAAAGAAAAGATGGAGCCAAGACAATGTATTATGATCAAAGCTCGAAGTTTCAAGTTCAGCTCTCAAAAAGGAAAGCCCCACCCCCAACACCAAACCCCTTCTTGCTTCAGCAGAGTAGGTGAGGGGAACTCACCCTAGTCACAGCTGGAGTGTCTCAAGGCAAGCTCAACAGGTAGTCTATTCTTCTGTTTTTGAGCAGGCTGTATGTGTAGCCAAGGTGGGTAACACCACTTGGGTCCTATTGTTTGGTCTACTGTGGTAAACAAGGTCTTTCAGACCTGCTCAAGGCTGGGGAAGGGCACAATTCTCCATTCTTGGCTATGTGGTGAGCCAGAGTTTAGCTTTGAACAGCCTGGCCCACCAAATAGTTTTTGAATTCATGCTTTACATTTCTACTCAACATTCTTGAAATAGTACAAGTCTTAAAATATTCTGAAATTCATTGGGAGATATAATATGACAGAAGCCATCTAGGAAGGGCTGGGGCAAACAAGTGAGTTTTCTGGACCATTTTGCATGGCTGAGATGGGTGAGCTCTGAGACTCAAGGGCACCAGAGTCTTCATCCCAGGACTGCTTTTCTCTGCTGATAAGTCTTTTTTTTTTGTCACCATTACATAACCTAATGATTTCTGAGCATCAGCCCACACTATGGGGCAAATTTCCTGTAGATCAATATGATGATGTACTCTCATATAGTAATGCTATATAGATAAATTGATGATTTCACAATTTTTGATAATGATTTTATAAAACTCTTAAATTGATACAAGTAATTCCAAGCCTCCTTCAGAATAAATCTATAAATAGAGCTTTGTAAACCTTCATGTCAAAGGTCAATTACAGTAAGGTAAGAAAGCAGGCTTGAGACAAATTTGTGATCAAGGGAAAACATTCATTCTAGGTCAGGTCCAAGGATGAAGCCACAGGTGTGTGTAGAGTGGAAAATTATAAAAATCATTTTATAAAATATATACAGACTTTTTCTTTAAGTTTTTCTTTAAAGGAGACACATGTTGAGTGGCCCGGAGCACTCTGCCATTAAACTACCTCATGTGTTTGCAGTAAGCCAGTCCTTGAGTGCGTACTGTCCTGAGACTGGAGTGGGGTCCCCTTTTGAGGGGGGGGGTCTTTTAGCCTTTCACTAACATTTTATTCATGTGGTAATTTTATAAAGAACTTTTGTCTAAGAAGGTATAAATTGCCAGAGAGAAAAAAATGTGGCTCTTGGAGCTCTGCTTCATCCACCAAATGTATATATGTATATGTCTGTTTGTGCACACCTACCTACCTACATACATATGTAGGTATACATGTATTTATGTAAGTATGCATGAACATGTGTGGAATTGTTGAGACAGGTAGTCAGGCCCTATCAAAATGTGTGTATCTGTGTGAGTCTATGTGTGTGCTTGAATTCTCTTTTCTTCCTCTTCCTTTCTCATTGGCTCACAAAGAGTAAACAAACTCTAATCCCAGAGCCTGGCCAACAAGGAGTGTGAGCCACAGAGAAAGTAAGCCTTTACCCCTGCTAATACCCTTGCTCCTATCAGCTTAAGTCAAATTATCAGGAGTAAGCAGCTTTTAGTTTTAGAATAGCTAGAGAGCTTTAAATTTCCAGAGGCCATAGGCTTCTGACCCTCAGAACAGTAAGAAAGTATTACAAGGCTAGAGATCATCAGCCTTTGGCCTTTGTCTGACACTGTGTTCTATCTACCTCAGTACAGGATCCTTTTCAGGGATGGCCTCTGGAAATTATCTAATGTTGCATGTTGTTTGCATTTTCTTTTTCAGAGACAAAGCACATGAGCTTAAATGACTGACAATTCTGATTTCTTTGTTATTGCTAATTACACACACAAAAATCACATACATATAGCCTGCTATAGGTGATGCCACCCTTGAGCAGGTAGTGCTGTGTGATGTAAGAAAGCAAGCTGAGTAAGCCAAGAGAGGAGGGCGCTAAGGAGCATTTATCTGTGGTCTCTGATTCAGTTCCTGCCTCCAAGTTTCTGCCTTGAGTTCCCGCACTGGCTTCCTGTGACACAGAAGCATCAGCTAAATGAACATTTTTTTCCAAGTTGGTTTGGTTGATGTTTTATCCCAGCCATTGAAGTGCAGTGATACAGCAAATACTACACAGTGATTCAAGAAATAAAGTAATAAGTACCAGCAGTAACTCAGCAAAACCAGCCCAATGGTGACTCAGCATAAAAAAGTAAAATACAATAAAAACTTCAGGAAGGCTCAGCAAAACGCCAATGACTCAACAAAACTGGCTAATAGTGACTGTGAAAAAATGTTTAACTATGACGTGAAATGAAACAAAAAATTTCACAATCCAAGGATCATGATACAGTCAAAGAAAAGCAAAATGGAAAATATTGATTAATGTGGCATATTTTTCAAGATTTTCACTTCTGTGTACCAATCAATGCCATTGCTAATACAAAGAATACTCAGATTGTGCATGAATGACTAATGAAGTTGCTTTAAATGTTTTCTTTAATTAGTGATAATAGTGACTGGCCAGTTTAGGGGCCTCAACTGGTTTGGCACAAAATCACCACAGGAGAGAGCTCAGTGGTCAGAAGCCTCTGTTGCAGTGGTAGTAAGCATAAACACCTGGAGCTGGCTGAAAGGTATCCTTTTGACTTTTAAAAGAGGGATTGTCACAGAAGGGATGATGAGAATGTGTTTTTGAGAGAACAGACACAAAGAAATCTACTTCACAAAGACCACAACTTTCACTATTATGAAGAGAAAGAAATGGCTAACTGTGTGCCTGCCTGACTCCCCAGGGGATCAGGGTATGTTTTTCTTTACAGGAAATAAAATAAGATCCTATGCTTTCTCAATCCTATATAGTCTCTGAGAACTCTGAGCCCCATGTAGGCTCTTGGTTTAAAGTGACAGTACCTCTCCAAGTTGTAAGCTTTCAATTCTGCAACAAAAATAATTAAGAAAATTGATTTAAATACCTTAAGTCCACCTAGTAGGATTCAGCTTCTAAAGTTTGTACCACCACCCAATAGAAATATGGGCTAGGGGCTAAGACTTTACCATTTGAGTTTTTCATATCTGAACTGTAGCTTGTACTTAGAGAAATAACATCTTGTGGGTTAGGACAATGTCTAGTGACTAAAAATACAAATGTCAGAAGGTAGTGATAATATTAAGTCTTCTATCACAGTTGGAAGACTTTCAGAGTCTGTCTCTGCCTTAGGCTGTAGCCAACACAAATTTCCCAATACAGTGAGTCAGATGACCCAGCCTGTGGCTACTGCTGCCCAGTGGTCGTCAAGGGCCAAAACTATCAGCAAACATTTATTCCATTTACATGCCCACTCTCTTATTTTACTTTTAATTTTATTATTGTTTCTAGTGTCAAGTAATAGCCTCACCTGACTGGTAAACACAGAGTGACTGGCATATATATATATATGTGTGTGTATGTGTATGTGTATGTGTATGTGTATGTGTATGTGTATGTGTATGT
>JANHMN010000004.1:147278383-147300910 GCA_030674055.1 Rhabdomys pumilio
CACACACACACACACACACACACACACACACACACACACACACACACGCACGCACGCGCGCGCGCGCGCGCGCGCACGCGCGCACACACACACACACACACACACCCCAAACAAACAAACAAAAAAGAAAACAAACAAACAAACAACCCTGCAAGTTCACTTGAAAGACAAGTGCCTGAAAAGATAGGTTACCCCTTTCCAACAGCATCACCCTGGAAAATGTTTTTCAAGTTCAGCCACATAGGCACTCAACAGCTGCTACAGTTCTGGTCGAAGTGGTCCAAGCGACATCTTGATATTGTGCCCTTCTATGTGGTACTGATGCTGCAGGGATCTAGAATGAAGAGTTAGAGAATTTTAAGCCTCTTATCTAGGTGTCGGGGGCGGGGGGGGAAGCTCCAAGACAGGGCAATATGTGGAAAGATTTCATGCTAATCCACCTGATAGGATGATATGCAAAGCCTGGAAGGAAACTCCAAAGTTTAGTAAATCTCAGGATGTTGAGGATGCTGGAAATAAATGAGGAACTCTTCCATGGAAAGCTGTAGGCACCAAATGGAGTCAACTGGAGAGACTATGTAGATTATAAATTTCAGCGCTAGAGAGGTAAGGCTGCTCAAAGCCAGTAGCTCAAACGATGGTACCATTCCTTATAGATGCTAGACACGAACTGCAGGGATTAGTCGATGCCTTTCTAGGATGTGGTCTTTCTTTGGTTGTTTTTTGTTTGCTATCGTACTCTTCTTGCCTCTTAGAATTGTAGTGTTTACTCTGAAATACTTCAGAAATATGGGATTTGGATTTTGATTTTACAGGGCCTCACAGCTCAGAGTTTGCTTGAGTTCCAGATGAAACTCTGAACAATGTTGGAACTTTTGAATTTGGACTGAATGCATGTGCATTATTAGATACACATAATCCTTTAGAGATCACACGTGGAATATTGTCGTTGGAATCAGAAATGTTCTCCACAGGCTCATGCTCTGAATGCCAGTCCTTGTGCCTTGACTTTCAAAGCCTTAATGCCTTTGATAAGTGGGTCGTAGCTAAAAGAATTAGGTGACTTGGTGTGGGCCCTTGAGGTGTGATCATCAAGATATGAACAGATCTGCCATATACTCCTGATACCCTGGATTAGAACGCATTACTATAAAGACCTGACTCTCCTGAAATTGTAACCAAAAGTAACTTGTCTTCTTTAAAGTTATTATTATCAGTTATTTGGTCCCAGTTGTACAAAGTAGCTAAGAAAGGGAGCAAGTTAAACCTAAGTTCTGTAAACTCTCATAGATTCCAGGAAGTGTTTGCCTTGTGACAAAGCATAAGCCATTTTCCTTCGGAGTTCTAAAAGGTGGGATTGTTATCTCTCCACAGAATATGGAAAGGCTTGAACTGGGGAGATACTGATTAAGACTCCATGTTTCAGACAGTTGACCAAGTTTAGAGGATAGTGACCACATCTAGAATGACCTAAGATTTTCTAGTATCCTGGCAAGTCTAGGAATAAGAGAGAATCCTGGAAGTTAATGAAAAGAAAATAGTATTCTTTCTTCCCTCAGTAGCACAGTAACTAGAGCCCCATAGGATCTCCCAAGCCCGTTCCTAAATAGTGCTGGAACCAAATGTCACCAGCCTTTTTGGTTAGAAAAATTTCATCATCTCGATAGGATATAAACAAAGGTCTGGATAAAATATTGGACAAAAAAATAAGTTGATATGTAGGCATCATGTAAAGGGAAATTCAGTTCTCAAGATGAGTCACTATCAGAAAAACATGATAGTGGAAAAAGTAGACATGATTCATCAATAATGGGATTGTATATTGTAACTATTCTTCTAAATAGATGCTAGGACTGGAAGGATGGCTCAGTGTTCAAGAGTACTTGTGGATCTTGTAGAGGACTTTAATTGGGTTCCAAGAACACATGTTGACTTATAGGCATCTGTAATCCCAGCTCCAGGAGGGATCTGGAGATGTTTCTGGCCTCTGCAGGCAATTTTACTTACATTTATACCCCTACACAAAGACACACATACAGACAAATTTAAAAATAAATCTGTTTTATAAAGATGTAAAACATAATGTAAGACACAACTGAGTGCCTAATCAGAAGCAGTAGCCTTAGAGTGTGCAACTCCAGCCAACAAGTTACTCCAATAAAGACATTAATGACATGAGTGCTTCATAAATACAGAAGCTAAAGCAGACAAGCCACTCTCTTTGGAAACTTTATTGTTTTGGATTTATTTTATTTGCATAAGTGTTTTGCCTGATGTGTATCTATTTGTGCTTCATGTGAGTTCCTGGACTTATAGACCATTATGACTTACTGTATGTGTACTGGAAATCAAACCCAGATCTCCTGTAAGCACAAGTACCATTAACTAACATGCCATGTCTTCAACCGTCTTCGTTTTCTTTTTACTAAACTAATAACAACAGCATAACAAAATGAAGCAAAGGAAAATGGTTTTATTGATGGCATATTGGCACCTAAGTTTTGATAGGAGGTTATTTGTAAGACAGACTATGACCTGGGCTATAGCAGAGAGTGTTAGGAGCTCTGAAAGGGACATTTCCTTAGCTCTACAGTGCTGGTCAATGTCAGTGAAGGGCAAGTAATTCTTTTTTATATTGGAAGAAATTGGTCTGTGCTAGAGCATGACTTTATGAGGTCAGAGAAAGGTAAGTCTGTTATTTGTTTTCTATTTATTTGCCCTATCATGGGCACCCACATTCCTGCAGCACACTCTATGAAGGTCAAGGTTAGGCTGGAATGTACACTTGTTCTTTGTAGGCATTGAGGACATGGGGCTCTGAGGTCGTGTCTTCTGGTCTCTGTCTTTCTTATCAGTTTGCACAAAAAGAGATTCAGTCACAAGATGTTTTTGGTGCTTGAATTGCTCATACCTCTTCCTGGAGTATCTTCCCATGACACTACCCTTTCTTCTTTATAGACATATGACTAATTTATACCCCCTTTTTAGGCAGCTATTTAGACGACCTCCTTGCTTGATATTCCTATAGTTAGGATGTATATATGTTTCATATTATTGTGTCCTGTATATTTATCTGTAATAATTGCTCTAATTATTCCATGATCTTGTTAGACAAAGATTCCATGAGGATATGAACAGTTTCAGTATGTTCTACTTACGTTCTCCCAAGGCTTTCACCACATACCCAACAAGAAATGATGTAGTAGAGGAAGTGATTATTTTGGCTCAGATCTGAGAAGAGTGCAGTCCATCATGATGGGGAAGGCAAAGTCAAAGGCAGTGAGAGCAGCTTCATCTGCAGCACTCATTAGAATGAAGAGAAAGAGGAATGTTGGTACCCAGCTAGATTTCTCATTTTCTCCCTTGTATTTAGTCTGGGACTCCAGACCAAGGGATGGTACTACCCATACTTAAGGTAGACTTTGTTCCTTCAGCTGATTCTCTCTGGAAACACCCTCACAGATACACCCAAGGATGTAACTCACTAGTTATTTAGATTGAAAATGGAGACTAGTTATCACACTGTCCCAGACTCTAATTCTCAACACAGAATTAGCACAAAGTAGATGGTCAAGCAGTGTGATTGGAAGATCAAACAATTTGTGAAATAATCTTTGAATTTAAAAAATTTTGTATTGGGTTAGTTTAATGAACCTGCATGGTTGAATCATTCTTTTTAAAAAAAAGCATTTTAAAGATAATGAAGAATGCTCACCATATTCCATGTAAAGTACAATAGAGTCCTAGGAGAAACAAAATTGAGAATTGGGATCTTATGCACCAGAAAATACGCCAGACCCTGTTTGAACGTAAGCTGAACAATGGGCCCGTCTTGTCTCAGCCACCAACGTATTAAGGAACTTCTGCGTGCATTTATTTTTCTTCCTCTATATCATCTTGTATGTGCCCTCATATGTTCATCAATGCTACGGTTTGTCCCTACAGAAACTAATTTTGATATTTAATCAGCATTTGGGACAATAAGAGGTTGAACAAAATGGTGCTTTTAGGATACGAGGGCTCCACTCTCCTGATTAATTCCCTCACGTGATTAACAGCTTCCTAGTTTATTGCAACAGTCGGTCTCCTCTTCACGACACTCCACACCACCTTAAGACTCTGCTAACAAGAGCACCCTGAATATTGCAGAGAGCTGAACTGCTGCTTATTGTCAACAATCTAGTGTGGAAGACAAGTACCCAAAACCATCACTGCTCCAAGCATATTTGGACCAAACACCAAACACTGAGCAGAGCTTGGGGCATGACTAATTCCTTCAGGTTCATATCTCAGTGTCCAAGTTCTTCAGCATTGAGTTCCTTGAAGAACCGTCTCTACTCAGTAGAAGCAGAACTTGTCCAGCTGCTGAAGACAGTCTCAGAGATGCTTCCCAGGGACTCAGTGGCCTCTTGGTGAGGAGGGGGTGGGCTTTTGCTGTCTTAGATTTTAGGAGTTTGATGCTCTTCCAAAGGCTGTATCTATCAAAGATGCACATACCAGAACTATGTTTTTGAAGGTGACTCTGTAAGAGGTGATAAAGTCACAAGGGTGGTGTCCCGTGTGACCAGTGTTATTTTAAATAGATATGGGAGAGAAATGATCTTTCTTTCCACCATTTGAAGACATAACTAAAAGACATCTGTCAGTAAACCAGAAGTAGGATTCTGGCGAGGGCTAACCTTAGACTTCCAGCCCATGGGACTGCAAAAATTAAATTTTGGTTGCTGAAGGCACTCTGTCTATGATAGTTATAATACAGACTAACACATTTGGCTATGGCTATGATTAGCACCTTAGGGAACTGAATTTGAGTGAAGATACGTGTATAGATTTTGATAGCTTATGTACTCATGTAAAATATTAACAAGTGCTTATTAAGGTATTAACATTAGAGTTGCCTCTAATGCATGCATCTTTATATGCACTTATAACCAGGTAAATTTAAATTTAAATACTATGAAAAATTATTTTTCTTTAATCTCTGTAGATTTCCCCCACACTTCCATGCTATATACACTAAACTTAACTTCCTAGAATTATGATTACAAATATAGAAAGTTTAAAAAAGACTGAAAGGCAGAATGTGAAAGACTTTTTGTTTTCTAAATTATAATATGAATTTGTTTTCTTTTACTTAACTGTTTATTACTTCTACAACTAAAAGTAAAAAAAAAAAAACTGAATAAATTATACAGTTTAAGAAAGTCCATTTTAGGGTAAGTTTCTATTTCACCTTGAGGCCCAGCACTAGGGAGACATTCAGGAGGACCACCAAACATTAGAATACATTCAGGAGGACCACCAAACATTAGGGGACATTCAGGAGGACCACCAAACATTAGGGGACATTCAGGAGGACCACCAAACATTAGGAGACATTTAGGAGGATCACCAAACATTAGAAGCCAATCTGGATAACCCAGTGAGTTCCACAGTGTTACTGAGCAAGAAGGCACGTGTCAGGTGTTTTCCTCAGTCATTTTCTACCTTGTCTTTTGAGACATGACATCTTTCTGAACTTGTAGCTCATTGTGTTGACTGGGCAGGTACCAACTTGTGTCAGTCCACCTCCCCAATGCTAAGTCATAACCACCTTTTCCTGTGCGCTCTATTTTTTTTTTTTTTTTTGGTTTTTCGAGACAGGGTTTCTCTATGTAGCCCTGGCTGTCCTGGAACTCACTCTGTAAACCAGGCTGGCCTTGAACTCAGAAATCCGTCTGCCTCTGCCTCCCAAGTGCTGGCATGCACCACCAACTGCCCAGCTTCCTGTGTTCTTCTTGAGACCTGAATCCTGGTCCTCACGTTTGTATAGCAAGTACCATATTGACTGAGTCATCTCATGAACCTTCAACATCAAATTTGTGTCATAAGTTGACATCTGGGACATGAGATCTTTTTTCTGATTTTGAGAACCACATTTGTAAATAGTTTTGTATACATGCATATGATTCTGTGATTATAAGCAACTCACTATAGGGGGATAACTTGCATTTTTCTCAATGATTTATGTTTATTGGTTTCCTATTCTGTGTAGAAATTATATTTTTAGAAGATACGATTGGCCTACTGCAGCCAATTAGAAGCAGAAGGCAAGTTCTGTGTATATAGGTTGAAAATGAGAACAGAGATTGAAATGATTTTTTTTTCTATTTCTTAATTGGCAAAGGAAGATTTACTTGTAGAGAGTGAATGCAAACATAGTAATTTATGCAAAACATAACCATTTTATAAGTAGAAAGGCTACCATTATTTGTCTGTTACCTGACGTGTACCTGTGTACACATGTAATATGCACATTTACAGCACACAGACGCTTCAGTATTCTTACAGTAGACTTGTGAACTAAGTTGATGTTAATCTATTTGCTATGTAGTTGTTAGGAAAATCAAGCTTATTCCAAAATTTGTGACCTTTATGTTATTCTCACCACTTGATTGCATAAAAATAGTATTTGGGCACTTTTGAGAATGTAACACCAAAGGAACAAGCCTACTTGAATCATGAATCTGGTTGAAAATAAACCTGTAAATATTCAAAATCACAACTCTGTTCCCAACTGGGCCAGGAAACCTTAAATCAAAAATTGTATTAAATTTCAAGGTTGAGCCTAAAACCAAGCAGAAAAATGAAGTGAAAAAAAAAATATCCAAGGAAGTAAGATGCTATGAATGACAAGGGCCATTAACAATATGTGTAGAATTAGATTTGAAAACCACTGAAACTATCAGACAGATTTTTATATTTAAGATGATTTAAGATAGAAAAGATCCTCTTTTAAAGCAAGTAAAGAATATAAAATTATGAAAATGATTAAAATGTTTTATTAAAGAAGTAGAGATTTCAGAGGTGAAAATTATTGTGTGGGCTGAGCAGAAAATTAGAAGCAAGTGAGAAAAGAATGAAAAAAAAACAGAATAAAACTTCAAAATTGTTCATTATTCAATCAAGAGAGAAAAGGTAAAAATGGCTAATGTATTTAGATCACAAAATAAAGAATTGTTTCTTTTGTTGGATATATTTAAGGAATACATGAAGTACGTTTTGCTACACACACACACACACGCACACGCACACGCACACGCACACGCACACGCACACGCACACGCACACGCACACGCACACGCACACGCACACAGACACACAGGCACACTAAGATGAATACTAACATGAAGAACATGAACTATCCTCTTACACAGCTACTTGTATGGTGAGGCCTCTTGTAATGGACTCTTCTGGAAAATTTCCAATATACAATTAAATATGAGATATTTTCCATATGCTGCCCATTGAATCCTAAGACTTAGTGATTCAGAGTCATTGCATACCCTTTGGCCAGCAGCTTTGTCTTACTTCCTGTGATGTCCTACTCTCTATTCCTGTGTATTTGAGTTTTAAAATATTATGCCTATAAGACAGGTCATGTAGTACTTGTTCTTTGGTGTCTGGCTTTTATCACTTAGCACAATGCCCCAAGAAGGGGTTTAGTGAGTCTAATGCTGAAAGGGACTTATATAGGGTCTGAATAGGAGGCAATAGTTGAGGAGATAGTGGATTGGGATTTTAAGTCATTGAATCTCAAACAAATCTGAAGGACAGATAAAAAGAGAATGGTAGCAGAAAACAGCAATGGAAAAGAATAGCTCTAAATATGTGTAGAGCGTCACCTCATGAGAGAAATAATTCAAGAATCATCTTTTAAGCAACAACATAATTAAAATATAGTTGACCCTCTCTATCTATAAGTTAAATAAAGTTAAAAATATTTCCTTTTAATTTATTGGATATTTTATTTACATTTCAGATGTTACCCCCTTTCCCCATTTCTTCCCCACCTAGGAACCCCCTATCCCATCCCCCTCCTCTTGCTTCTATGAGGATGTGCCCCCACCCACCCACTCCCACCTCCCCACCCTCAAATTGTCTCACACTGAGGCATCCAGCCTTCACAGGACCAAAAACCTTCTCTCCCACCTATGCTCGACAAGGCCCCTCTCCCCTACATCTTCAGCTGGAGCCATGGGCCCCCCCATATGTGCTCCCAGGCTGCTGGTTTAGACCCTGGGAGCTCTGGTTGGTTGGTGTTGTTGCTCTCTCTATGGGACCACCAACCCTTTCAGCTGCTTCAGTCTTTTCTCTAACTTCTCCATTGGGAACCCCTTGATCAGTTCAATGGTTAGCTGTGAGCATCTGCCTCTGATATATCAGGCTCTGGCAGACTTCTAAGGAGACAGTTATATCAGGCTCCTTGTTTGTGCTGTACCTAGGCCTTTTCCTTATTATTTTTCCCAAATAACATATATCATAATTATGTGCATAGGATTTATATTGTATTGTATATCATAACAATCCAGAGATTATTTAAAGTATATGGGACAATGCTTGCTAGTTATATGCAAACACTCCTTCATTTTATTAAAGGACTTGAACATCCAGAGTTTTATGTGCATGGAGGTCATAGAACTGGTTCCTCATTGTTACCGAAGAACTATGTAGTAGAATATTTTCTTCTGTTTTTTGAGAAAAGGATACACATTAAGGTTTGAATTTTTTAAGAAAACCACACAAGTAATCAAAGAATTTGTGTTTCAATAGGAGGAACAAGCATATTAGTAGAGTTTAAAATGGAAAGGGGGATTGTGGAGATGGCTCTGTTAGTTAAGTGTTTACCTTGCAAGAACAAGCCCTTAGTCCCATTTGTAGAACTCACTAAAAATCCAAAACAAAAGTAAACAAAAAGCAACAGTAAAGCAAGGTACGTTTGTATGCACGGAGAAGGTAGAGCTAGGTGGATCCTGGAGCTAGCTGGTCTAACCGACCATAGCTAGCAATTTTCAGTGATTGTGTTTCTTAAGAGTCTTAGTGTCAAGAAAAAGTGGATGTCATCTGGACATGAGCACCCACACCGACACACACCCACACCTACGAATGAATAGTCCATGCATAAAACTCTCTACAAAAGAAAAAATACACCAATAACTCCTTATATCATTTGGCATAAAAACAAACACCTTAGAGTGATCTGCAGGGCTCAGGCCAACCTGACATTTTTTTGTTTGTTTGTTTTTATCTTGATCACATCTACTGGTCTGCCCCTAGCCCACCTCACTGTTGTCAAGCTGACCTCTGCTGTTCTCTGAACACCATCGATTTAGTATTGTGAGCTGAATCTTACAAACTCATATGTTTAAGCCTTTCAAAAGTCAGAATATGAGTGTGTTTAGAGAGTAGGCTTTCATAGGGTAGCTGAGTTCAATTAGACTAGATTGAGCTGTAACATACTAGCACCATCACAAGAAGAGATAGAACATGTAAGAAGATATTGGTGCCTATTGTGCAGAGGGGCAACCACGTGCAGAATCAGAATCAGAATCAGAGAAGTCATTACAAGGCTAGGTGAGACTTATGAAAAGAAGATAGATTATCAACACCCCAATCTTCAATTTCTTCCATGCAAACCTATGGGAAAATAAATTTCTGCATTTTTATATCTCCCAGTCTGTGGCATTTTGTTATACATAGCAACCTTAGCAAACCAACAGAATAGATTAAGGCTTTTGAATTTGTTCTTTGTACGTTGGATAGTCTTCCTAACTATGTCTGCCTCACTTTTCGAAGTGTGGTCTTTTCTCAAATATCTTAGAGAGCCATTTCCTGGATGTTGTGTAGATTGACAAGTACCCATTCACAATTTTTTCTAAGTTTTTTTCTTTTGCGAAATACATGTAACCTGCTGGTTCATTTTATCATTCTTTGTGTCATGTCACTAAATAGGATCCATAAGTGACCATAGAAATAAGTTCTTTAAAGGCAGATGTTTCTGTCTGTTGCTTGCACTACTCTGTTCAAAGAGCCACCGTTGTGCTTACCACAAAGTAGGCATTCAACTGCATATTAAACACACCTTTCTCAGTCTATCCTTCAGAAGCTGATTTACTGGTTGCCTAAAGTGGGTCCTGACATTCTACGCAGAAAAGGTCAAGCTATGTGTTGTGTGAAATATTAAATGCTACCGCTGGCAAGGCACTAGTGGACAGGCTGACCTGTTCGTAGCCCGGCAGACACTCTGACTCAGAGCTCAGAAATCTCTCCACCTCACTGTCTGGCCATTGCCACACATGCTCCAAATTCCAGTGGCTGGCTGGGGTGCCCTGCCACTGTACCTTTCTCTGGAACCTAGCTGAGTCGCCACATGAAGGAAAACACCGCACAATCTTAGTTTAGAATCTAAAGGCAACACAATCGCTGGGCACAGAAACTAGCATCTTAATGTTGTAAGCTATTTTAAGTTAAAAATCCTCTGGTAGTGGATCCTAGCATCCTCAGCTACCTACATTTTCTCCTCCATGCTCTCTCCAGTCCAAAAGGAAGTATCTTTCTCCTGCCTCCCCTCTTCCTCTCTCCAACCGAGAAGTCCCATCTATTCCTTGCCCAGTGACTGGTCCCCTGAAATCCTTATTCATTAGGGGAAGGTTCTGCCACATTAATAAGGGACCCAAAATACCTGTGAAGGCAAGTTGTCTTGGGTGGCAAAGACAAATTCACCGAGAATCTCTTCCAGAAAGTGTGGTGAACTTGTCATTTCCAGAACTTTCTAAATTCTACCTCATTATTTTGGAAGTCTGAGACAATTGTGTTTTTCTTTATATGGGATTACATTAATAGATTAAAAGTATTTTCTTAAAATATTGTTTCTCAAGGAGGGGTGTGGCCCATATGGACATCTTCCTTTCCTGATAGGTGTTGACCAGCCCAGTGTTGTAGAGGCAATCACATCAACTGGGAGTTCCAGAGGGAAGTAGCCATGTTAGGTATGTAACTCCGTGTTCTACAATGAGTCCTTCTTCTTCCAGATCCTAGGTTTCTTCTCTCCTTCCGTGATGCTCTCTGGGTTTCTAAGGAGAGATATAGATGTCCCATTTATGGATAGGCATTCAAAAATCACCCTTTTCAGTATTTTGGCCAGTTATAAGTTTCTGTATTCACTGTTGATCATTATAAAAAGAAGCTTCCCTGAGAAGAGCCAACAGCAGAAAACAATGTGATGTGCAAATTATGTTCATTTACCAAAAAATTTACCCAAACCAAAAACAAAACAAGAAAAAAAAGAAAGAAAAAAATAAAAACAAACACAGCAGTAATTTCCCCTCTATGGTCTATGACCCCACCTCCCTAAGCAACATGTTTTTTAACTAGGTGTATAGTATCACATATGAATTCTCTCATGTGTAGCAGGTGTGAAATCCATCCAGAAAGCACCCGGTAACATCCATGACAGACTTGCCACTATTTTTGAATGAGGTCATCTTGTCTACTTGATATTGTTGCACACAGTGTGCTCAGCTGAGTAATGTTGCTGACAGCTCTTGCCCAGTAGCCAGTAGTTAGTTGTGAGGGCTAGCAGTTGGAATAAATGGAGATTTTTTTTTCTTTCAGTAGTGTAGCCACTGCTAATGTACCATGATTCTGTGATCAAACCTAATAAAAACCATTGGGACACACACATATACACAAATGTATGTAAAAATTGGAGGGGACTAGTATCGGTGGAAGGGTGTAAATGGAGAGTTGTACATGTGATCAAAGTATATCACGTTTGTGCATGAAAATGGCTTTATGAAACCAATTATTATGCATAATTGATATATGCAAAGAACATTAAAACTAAAATATGCAATTTATCTTTCTTCCATTAAAACATTCTATTATTTAGCTTGGGATTCAGAAAGTCAATAATAGCCTGCATATAAAGGGAGAGGAAAACTGTGGGTGTGTATGTGCATGTTTGCATGTGCACCTGTGTGCATATTTGAACTCAGCTAAAATTTAACATTGCACTGAGATATTTTCAAGGGAAGAGCAGGCTTCCTTGGTCTTCTTGGCACTTCTAATTTACATGTCGTCTATAATAAATGGATTTGTTGTGCTGGGCAGGCTCTACTGATTTGAATTAAAAGATGTATTTCCTCTCATTTTTTTTTCATTCATGCATGGCAGGAGTTTAACTGTGCATGAAGCCCATTACTTTGCACAGGAATAGCTGAAATATTTTCAGATGCCTTTTTCCAATAAGGTGAAGTGTCTCGGAAGGGCTAGAATAGGTTTCATTTTTTTGGGAACCAAGGGTATTTGTGATTTTGTCTTTGAATTCTAAGCTACTGTGGTCAAATTCCCAAACCTCATTCATCTTCTCTCATTTATCCTTAGTTCTGAAATTCACAATACAGGAATCTATCAATTGGTATAAAAACATTTACTTGTTCTTGTATGGTGAGATGAGGTAATCCACATAAATAATCAAGATCGATCCTTAGAAATCTAGGACAAAGGTTAACTTTTATCATTCTCATTATCTCATGGTTTCCTTATGCTGTTTTTTTCTTTCATTTTCTTCTAAGTTTTCATACTTGTAGGAAGATTTTCTTAAAAAAATTACAATCAAGCAACCTGTAAATCTTTAAAGAACACTTAACAACCAAAGGGCTTGTGCCACTAAACCTGAAATCCTATTGAATTTCAGACTCCTTTCTTCATGAGACCTAGATCAGACTGTAGAGGAGCTAAACTGGGAACCACAGAATTTCTCAGCTCCAAAGAGAGAACATTCCTTTCCAGCAGCTGTCAACACAACAGAATCCAAAGAAAGGTTTGCTTGGTAAACAAAGTGTTTCTTATAATGCTCCTGCCTATTAACTAGATTAAGTGTAGTAAGTTTCAAACCCAGAGAAACGAGTTCAGACAAAGCAATTATTCAGCAATTCCTTTGTCTGAGCTTGATTGTGTAGGCTGGGGACTCGTAAGCATCAGCAAGTCATTGTCGAAGCTCAATTATGTGGGCTGGGGACTGATAAGCATCTAGTATGGGTCCCTTCTTATATATAAGAGGAGCCCTGATTTGGCTTTCTTCTGATCAAGCCTTTTTCTCTAAAATGAAGAGATTTTTAAACAACCAGTTGGATATACCCATATATATTACTGCCTCTCCTTTGTAGGCAGCACATGAAGCACCCTGAAGTCTCACATTCCTGCCTAAACAGCTTCATGAAAACCACCCACATTTTTTTTCTCTATTGACTTCAGAAGCTCAAGGTCATGGAGCATTGGTTTTAAAAAGGGAAGAATAAGAAATGGAAGGAGAGAGGAGGCGATAGAGTGAGAAGCATGCAGGGAGCCCCATGTGTGAATGGAGATGTCAATACGCATGTGCACAGGGCCTCTCCCTGTACAATACACAAAAATGAGGGAGAACGAGGAGGAGGAACATGTTGTAAGCTAGTGCTCTGCTAGAAGGGGCCGAATTTTCTTGCTTCTTAGAAGCCAAGACCATTACATTCACATGTCACTCTCTCAGGTCTTTGAAAAGGGTGCTCTCAAATAAGGACCTTTTTAAGATGGATGTTGGGCCCCTCGTCTCTCCTCCCCATCCATGCCAGCGGTGTGTGGAAGGCAGGGGCAGGGCTGCCCAGCCTGAACGCAGACACTGCTGCGCCCATGAGGTCTTGTGAGGTCCCCAAGGGCACCATCAGGCACTCTGTGGCCACCACGCACTCACTCTGACCCATGTTCCACTCAACCCTCTTCCCTGAGCCAGAGAGGGTGGCTGGTCCATTGCAGTGCATGCTTTTTCAGTCTGGTATATGCATGCTGTTGGGCCCCGTTTTAATCCTGGTTTGGGCCTTGAGGACAAACCCGAGCTTGGCTCGAGTTTGAGACCTGTCTCAGTCACTTCTGTACGGGGTGACTCAACAGGACCTGTTTGGCCCTGCCTCTGCTCAGCTGTGGCTGACATAGAGCTTTGCCATTGGCCCTGTCAGTCACTCCATACCCTCTGTCACTCTTCCCCGCCTCCTAAGTCATCTCACCCCATCCACTCCCATGCTCTAAGTTTAAATAAACAAGAGGTTGTTACATTAAAGTTGAGTTCCTTCTTTGACAAGACTCCCAGCCCGGTGTGTTTCTTTGGCCTCTGACACTCACCATCCTGCTCAGCTCCAGAGAGACCTGGCAGGACCTGGACCTCTCTTCCTTCTTGCCTGGACTTGCCGGCTTTAAGGAGCCTAGAGATGGATGTTTCCTTGATTTATGTAGTAACCAAGCTGTTATCCTAGACTGGATTGTCCTCTTGCTCTAGATTCCACACGTTAGAGACAGTCTGCTGCATAAGACATAGATTGCAGATATCTGATCTGGAGACCTTCAAAGTCAGTGTAGTACAGCCTGCTCATTTATAGAGAAGGAAAACTGGGTGCTTTAGGCATCAGCAAAATTTATAGCTATATAAATTCCTCAATGGAAGATGACACTGGTGATATTAATACAAGAGATGTGATGGTTAGGTGTCATTTTTCTCATTTGAGAGATTACATTTGAAACATCAGAATTGGTATTTTATCATATGTGTTTTATATGATTTAGGAAGTATTTGATTAACTCCTGTCATTTGGAAGTCAACAGCCAGCATCTAGCCTCACAGCAGGTAACTGTGTCCTCCCTTAGAACATTTTGACCCATGTCCTACATTGTATAGCAGACTTAGCTGTATCTTCACCTATGTGTACACGTGCCACTTAAGCTATCTCAGTAAGACTTGGTTGTTTACATATCTGGTTGACATCTCTGTCACTGGAGTAGGAACCTGTGTATAGTAGACAAAGTCTTGTATGAATATTTATTGTTGAGATAAACACAGCCAGGTAACAGATACCAATATCTCAGATCCATAGGAATAGCAAAGTCTTCTCTGGTCAAGCAATCTGGCAAAGCCCTCCCTTAGTCTGAATTTAGATACTGAAGATGTGTGTAGAAAGGACCAACTGTTAGTATTCTATCTAACATCTGCCGCACAATCAAGGGAGGCTCTCTCTTCCTCTCTACCCGAGGACCTGTAAAGTGAGTGTTAGCAGTGCCTTCCACCACAGGAGCAGCTAACATGAACACTGCTGTGATATGCGACTTGTGCCTGCTTTTCCTTACCCACTGCAGACTCTTTAGTCATCAGAGGCACTAGGAAGTGACTTCTAGCTGCTAGTAGGAAGTCCTGCCCTGCTGCCACCACACAGACCTGATCCACAGCACCTGTGCCCTCAGCTGCAGGCCCATAGCACAACCCTGGGTCATTACCTGTGGCCCACAGCCCCAACCCACCAGCTCATATGCCACTGTTGCCAGCCTTTTTATTCTGGTTCTAGCCAAATATTTCTTTGCTAATACAAAAATGTGCTTTTCTCTACCTACACAATCTGCCAAAGTTACTTAAGACTCTTTCTTATCCTGTCTTAATAGATTTTTACTACTGCTATTAAATTCTATTCAGTTACAATTAATTCTTATGGCTCTCAATCTTGTCAGAAGTCTGCTAATAATATATTTAAGTTTATAGCCAACAGAATTCCCAAAGCCTGTAACAATTGACCCAAGATGGTTTCAGAAGACTTGGACACCTAGAAGATACAGCCTGGATTGTGTGTGATGATATTGTCACTAACAAACGCAGTGGACTAAACTGGATGCTCTGAGTCAAACGACTTGGCCAAACCAAGGTAAGTCATTTCTCATGTCATGTGTATCCATTCCTCAGAGAAAAAAACCCTGCGTCTTCCTCACTTGGAAGCCAAACTGACTTCACCCAAAAGACTATGGAGACCACAGGGAACTGTTGGCTAGTGGACTCTGTCATTTTTTAAAATAATATATAACTGGTAAATTATTGTTTACTCTCTCTCAGACTTCTGACTACATTGACAGCAATTAATTGCCTCATATTTTCTCTTCTTGCTATGCCACTGTCCTAATATTATTTGAGTTCCTATAAACTTGCCTACCTCTAATAAAACATTCCACTATACGATCCAACAAGTCATCTTGAAGACTCCTCGTGTTATTAACTCATGCTGTTATCTCTTTTGTAAACTTATAAGCTACAGGAAATCCACTCAGATCTATCTTTCACGGACCAAATAGATGCCATCTAGATAAGTACATCTGCCTAAAGTTCCCACTTACTTCCTATTCCAAAGGGTGGGATCCCTCTGGGTTTCAAATGTACATCTTAGAAAAAATTTTCTTTCTCCCAAATGTACTTAATCTTATTCCCTACATCTTGTCAAGTCCAGACATATCCGGAACAGCTCCAGAGAAGCAACCTCCAGATGATCCATCTGTCACACACACACAGCTGCTTCTACTGGACCTGTTCCTTTTGACCTATCCTCAGATGTCTCTATAGATCTTGGACAGCAGGAAACAGCCAACTCTCCTAAGACTGGACAAACATCCCCAATAACCCATCCTTCTAGGTTCCTCTTAGAGACACGTTGCCCCCAATGCCAGCAGGAAGTAGCCAGATATCACGACGACCCTACTCCTGCCTCACCATCACCTCTTTCTAATTTTTTCTTTTTTAATTAAACCAAAACGGAGAAATGTTAGTATTCTGTCTAAACTCCACCTCTGGCAACAGCCAGGTAGGCCTGGTCCACTATAAAAGGGGCTGCTTGCCCCCTCCTCACTCTCTTACTCTTACCCTCTTACTCTCTTGCCTCTGTTCCCTCCTCCCCCTTCTCTTCCTCTCTGTCCACGTGGTCATGGCTGGCCTCTATTTCTCTTCTTCCTCTCTTCTTCTTTCATCTTCTTCCCCCTACCTTTGCCCTGTCTCCTGAATAAACCTCTCCCCTTTGGAACTGTGTGGTCTGTTCTGAACTGCGGTTGGACAGCTAACAACTAACACTAACCAACTTCAGCTTCCTCAGCCTGGATGACAGCAGCCTAAGCCTGTTCCCTATATAGACCCCCAACTAAGAGTGAATAAACTGCCTACTTATTCTTGCAGCAGACAATAGATGAACTAAGTTTCTAGGCTGCTGGCCCATCTCCATCAGAAAGTACATGGTTCATCCAGCACCCACTTTGGTTCTGATACTTGTGTCTGTCTATCTTTTTTAATCCCATATCATCCCCAGCCAGGTTTACAAATCTAACCACACTGGCCTCAGCAAGAGCCATTTTATATTCTTCTTACATAGAACAAAGCAGGGACCACCACACAGTATACATTCAAATATACAATTTTATTAGTCCATATAAAGAGACAATACGTTTGTAAACAGATGTAAGGTGGAAAAAACTGAATTGTACATGTGGATATACCAAGAGGTACAAGTGGTACCTGGATGGTCCTTGTCTCCTCCACCCAATGCTATCTTAGTAGCTTCTAAAATTTGCACCAGAGGCAGACGCCCAACTCAAAGGACCCCAGGTAACTCTTCAAATATCTATCTTGTGACTGATAGGAGGTTATTTGCTTGGCAGAGATATTCTGATCGATTAGAGTCCCTCTTTGAAAAACCCAACATAAATTGCAGAAATAATTGGTGACAAGTATCATGAAGCTAGGTACCCCATAGAGAGAAAAGAATCTTGTAAGCAAGTAGAAGCTATGGAAAGAAGATGTAGTAAAGTCAAGAAAGACAAAGTGAGGGAGATGCCGAGTCACTGCAGTGGTGACGGTAACGGTTAGCTTATTGATAGCTGAACAAATATAATAGGTTTTCAGAAGATAGAAAAAATAGCTCATTCATCAGCAACACTCCGATTCTCAGTGTCTTCTCATTCATGACATTTCAAATTTCATGAGGCCCACCTAACTGAAATTGATTTTCTTCCCCAGAATTCTGGCCATTTTGTTTTTCCTAGAACTTGGTTGGAACCATATAACACTCACAGTGGGTAACATTTATTGGGCTTTTACTTTTCATCATGGTCCTTTTGAGAATTTCTTCAAGCTATTTTCTTTAGATCTCATAATTGTTTGAAGTAGACACTTTTATTAACCCCAAGATTAGAAAATAGAAACAATAAAAGTTAAATAGTTACCCTAGATCAGATGATACATAAGGAATAGGACACAGAACTCAAACCGGAAGGTGTGTTGACAGAGGTAGACTTAGCATCCTACCTCTTTGTAATAGAATGTTTTTCTGGTTGGCTTGTCTCTAAGTAGAGTGAAGTTTTTATGATAGCACACTCTGTCTGTCCTACATTCAGCTGAATTGTCAGCTGCCTCCTTCCTTCCAGCAAGATGCTCTAAGAGTACAAAGTGTTCTAAACCATTGTCTCTGATACTTTTTGCATGTCTGGGTCAAGGCAGACATCTTAAAATAGTTCAATGAGTAACAGGGGTGCCTTCTTACCCACACGATTGCATCAAGTATCTCCTTACATTCTTGCCCCGTGCACCTTGAGAAGAAGTCAAGAGGCCATTCAAAAGCCCATATCCAATTTAAGGTAACCTTCAGCTACGAACAATAATACAAAGGGCTTTAAAAGTTACTTGGGTTCTAGGAAAAAACTTGAAATCAATTTGCATGTAATTATGTTATTAGGCCATAATTTAAAACATCTTCATTCCTAGAGCACTTTACAGATTGCAAAGTATCTTTATTAGGTGCCCTAATGTGTGTTTGATGATTTTTTTTGTTCCTGGTCTTGCAAACTGCTCCTTTTTGAGTCATGGTGAGCTGTCATGTTGGCAAGCGATGTCTTCTTTTTAGTTGCAACCTGGAGTCACCAATGACTCTGGTTAGTGGGATGGAATAGAGTGTAGATGGAGACATTCTCTCTCCTCTTGCTGGAATCAAATCTCATTCAGTCCTTTCTAACACATCACATAAACAATTAAAGCTAGAAGAGGAAGCTATTATCTTGTTGCATGTATTCATTTATGCTCTGTGTGTCTATGTGCATGGACACATGCTTTGGAGTGTATGTTTCGCGTTCAGGGGGCAACTTGCCGAAATTTGTTTTCTTTCTTTTTTATTTTTATTTTTATTTTTATTTTTATTTTTTTTATACGTGCTGACCTGAAGATAGTTTAGTAAAGGGTTCAAGCTCCAGACACGATTATATCTATGTCTAATGAGTTGGGTTAGAAGAGGCATGGCACTGTGGGTCTCTCTCTGAGCTTCCTTTTATTTCTATACCCTAATCTCACAAAATACTTTTCTCTGGGCTTCCAATTGCTGATCAAGAGACTCTCTTTTATTCTCTGTAGAAATACACCCTTTACCCCTTTTGCCTTCCTAACCATCACCCTAGCAGGAATACAGGAGACTCTTCACTAATTTTGAATAGTGATATTTGAATAGGGATATCACAGGCCCAGATCTTGCACATGGAGGTGCAGTACATTCCAATTCACTGTTGTCTCCCCGCCAGAGAAAAGCCTAGTGAGCTTCTTTCTAAGTTTCCTTGGGAAGCCAATTCACATCCCTACATCCAGAATACCTTCCTCCCTGAGAACAGACCCATCTCTTGCGGATAAAGAATAGTTGCCTGTCCTTTTAAGAACATAAAGCACAGAAGTTGTTCTCAGGAACTGTGACACTTTTCTGGGCTCGGATAAAGTATCTACTAGTTACAAATGAATTTCTCTTTGTTATTCAGGAAGGGTGACTCAATCCAAATGAGGTTTTCAAAAATTGTAAATCTTTTTTTTTTCCACAGCAAACAGTCACCACCATCATGGAAATGGGGCAATTTGGGCTACTATAGTATAAAGAAAATAGAAAGGTAGATAAGTTAGGCAAATTGTCAAGCATTGGCTGATTCAGTATTGCTGCCCTGTTTGGCATAGTGAAACTGGTACAGTGGAGCCTAAAATGAGACAGACTGAAGTATTATACAATAGCCAACTTTATTGAGGGTATCAGGCAATTTATATTCTGAGGCTATTCTGAGAGTTAAGCAAGTTTCACTGGAATTTAAGTTGTATACAAGGGCAAAGTAACATGAGTTTAAGCTTATGTAGTGAGGAGGAGATCATTCTGGATAACGATGGGCAAAAAGATGGGTAGTCTAAAGAAAAGCCCACTCCCATTGTTACACCCAGAGGAGCATGAAAGCACATTCTAAGAGCAAATTCTTGTTATGGAAAAACAGAAGTTACAAGACTCGTGTCCTGTTTACTTGGACTTTTTTTCACAAGCTCTCAGAACTTTCCTCTTACAGCTTGATCCATGGACTGTGTTCTGACATCACAGAACCTACATACCCGACTCATAAATGTTAATTGTGTACTTTGCAAGGACTTACTGGCAGCTCTGAGGAAACAGCGGATGGTAAGTGATTGATCTATATTTGTTTATCTCATGATGGTAAGTGATTAAATTTATCTCTTTCATGTATGTCCTTTCCAACTCCTCTTTCTTAAATTAAAAGAATAGAGCAGTTTTAAATTTATTTAAAAGGTCTTGATTTCAAACACCCAGGAAGTATCATCTCCTACACTGCAAGCTGGACATTTCTGAAAGCAACAGCGGTTGGGATCTCCATGGTACAGTATTTCCTAGGGTATTGCAGGCTCCCTAGAGCTGATGCTCATGACTCTTACAGTTTGTTCAACTGTCTCTTCCACTGATCCTGTGTCTTCCATGCTCAGTAAATGGCTCAACATCTAAATGTAATTTTATTGAGCACATGCTACAATCTGGGCTCCCAGTTAGATGACCTGATGAGATTATGCAAATGATCTTAGCAACATGAGAAACACAAATTGGGAAAACAAGAGTTTCTATTATTTTTGTCCTGAGCAAAAAAAAAAAATGTGATTACAGGGCCAAAAATTAGAGTTTTAATATTAGTCTCCATATTTATACAATCTTTGTCATAGAATTACAATAGATACTTTCCTGTGAAGGTTTCATTATGTTGAGAGGTCATGATAATTTTCCTCATACCATGTAGTAGTAAATCTATTATTAAATACTTATTAAAAAGTGCCTTCTTTAACATAGAAGGGAAAATATGAATTGCACTTTTCTCTAGAAGTTTTTCTGCAATCAAAGGCAGAGTTTTTCCTTCTTTTGAGTCAAATACTGTCTCCATTTTCTCCTACAAACTCAAGTTACCAGCAACTCTCTTCCTATATTTTTGTTACCTTGAAAGTATTTATTGGCTATTATTGGCTTATTTATTGACCATGTCCCATCATGGTCATCTGACTGATAAGTCGTTTTGAGTCATCCTTTTGCATTTCAAGGGGTGGTTATGAAGCTGTATGGGCGAGACCTTTGTGTGATCATTCACAGCTATGTGTTCTCTTACGATGAAAGCTTATGTTTAATAGTCTCTCAGGTCTGAGACAAACCACAAGGCTCAGAGTCTCTTCAAATGAAGGCAAGATAAGCAGCGTGTATCACTGGGACTTGCCTAAACAGACAGTGGGAGAAGGCAGCAAGGGTGAAGCAGATTTAGAACCTTTCCATCTGGCATACCTTGTTGGTTATCTTTGTCACCTTATCTTGATGCTTTGCTGACATCCAGGTGCAGTTTGGTGAGCACCGAGCATCTACTAAAGTTTTGTGGCATTCTAAAATTGAACCTCACTCACAGGCCCATCTGAATTACATTGTTATCATGGCATTAGGCAAAAGCATCATCCCAAGTTGCTCTACTTTGTGAATATCTGAATGGAAGCTCATGAGCTGAAGACTTGAGTCTCAGATCCACATGTTAATGGTGTACAGACATCAGGCTTTGTGGGTAGTTGGTATTAGATATTTGTGACTGATATTCATATTTACCATGATGAATAAGATCATGGTGACAAGATGAACATGATGAACAAGAAAGGACACAATTTCCATGTGTAGCAGACCCTCATTAATAACTTATTGATGTGATCAAATCAATATGTAGGTCACAGACTTGGGCTCCTATGACAATATTTGTAGTTTTACAAGAGGATGAGATCTGAGGTGGTATCCTTGTCCTGTGATGTCTTCCACCAAGGATACTGCACTTCCAAGCTCTAACCATAAACTACAACACATACTTCCTTTTTGGTTTAGATTATATATATATATATATATATATATATATATATATATATATATATATGTGTGTGTGTGTGTGTGTGTGTGTGTGTGTGTGTGTGTATTTATATATATATGAGTGTTTTTGCATAAATGTATATAAATGCGTCATGTGTGTGTACATGGTGCTTATAGAGTCAGAAGAGGGCACTGGATCACCTGGAGTTGGAGTTATGGATAATTGAAATGACTATGTAGGGGCTGGAAACTGAAACTGGGTCCTCTTTTAACCACTGAATCATCTCTCTAGTTCTTAGGTTTGTATTCTTAATAAGTGATCAAGTGTGTGGTATTTTCTTGAAACTCTTTTGTACTTGACACTTAAAAAGAGATTCATACTCTGTAAGCTTTGTCTGGTTTTGATTTGATCACAAGACTAGAACTCACCACAGGATTAATGTCTTACAAAAGAAAAGACCCTAGGATCTTTCTGTCTCTCTGTGGTGCATAGAGATGGATTGCTCAGTGCAATACTAAGAAATGTTTTATAATAGGCTTCTCAGAAAAAATTTTCATACACATCCATCCATACATTCATTATATCCTTATTGGTGTACTCAATGCATACTATTCAACCCATAAAGCAATAAACTAGGTAATACTCTTTGTTATAAAGTCTGTATTGCCAGTTGATTTTCACATACTCAAAATGTTTGCCTGG
>JANHMN010000004.1:147311094-147327178 GCA_030674055.1 Rhabdomys pumilio
GAGGAAGAGGAAGAAGAACAACAATCACAACAACAAAAAACAAAAATCCAAACCAACAAACCAAAAATCAAACAAAAAACAAAGAACCATTTTCACGCGTGAGGGATCAGAGGCACTGCAGTTGATTGACATATACAAAGTGTTGGGTTTGCTCGGCAGAGCCACAGTGATAGGGTAGAGAAAGAACTTGAAACCGAGATGGACAAGTCATTTTCAAGAGAAGCATGAAGTGACAGAACTTAAACGATTGCAGACTAAAGCCATTTTTAATCGTGTTGTCTAGTTCTTAAGAAATGACTGTTTTGAACAGTGCAATCAGGCCATTGCTTCAACATGAACCAGTTCCAACTTACAGGAGCCTTCTTGCATTCTTGCATTCTTGGTCAAGGAGCTTGCCCTCAAACCAAAGAGGGGCAAACAGAAATGAGTACCATTAGTTTCTTGGAAAAATCATTCCAGCTGTTCAGTGCTTTTCTAGTCTGAGAGTCGATAACACCAGGTGAGAGCAAGCACAGGGCTTTATGCAGTTTACTACTACAGACACAGAGTAACATTTGTAGAGGTAGACCTCTCAGAAGTGCTAGAGATAGCTCTTCCTGGGAGACAAAAAGATTACCAGTGTCGCTGGTCTTTAAAATGTAGCAGAACACTCAGCTTTTCTTTTAATCTGAATGAAAAATGGACACATTTTTACCCTCTGGCAGAATAGAACCACAGCTTACATCTCAAAATAGCTATTACTGACATAATGTTTTATGTACCTTTTATTTTAACTTGGACACTTAGCATTTGTTTTTCCTCCTGGAGGTTGGTCTGGCAGAGAACATATTACAGCATTTTTCCATCTCCCCATTTTTGCCTTCCCTCATAACAGCACACCAATCACAGGCTGAAAAGACGGCATGTGTGCTGGAACCACTCAGCATATATCACATATTAGATTGGCCAAGAGCTGCAGAATGTGTGTTTTCTTCAATCTTAGGAGTCCAGCACAGCGAGGTCCCCATCAGAAGACTGATGAATTCTCAGACATCAGTTTTTGTAACAGCATCTTCACAGTGTTCCTTGCAGGGGCTGTGAATGGGATGCTTGCTGTTCTGAGTGTTGTCAAAAACATTCTGTTCTCATTTTGTGGTACCGATAATAAAGAAAAGGTGTGACTTCATGACTGGGAGCCAGTCAATTGTTATGGTGCTGGTGAAAAAAGAAAAGCAGGAATAAATACTATAGGAACACCAGGAGCCCTCCATTGGAGTGACTCTTAGTGATGTTCTTAATACATTTCTGAGCCAGTGCCATATTCTTTTTATCCCTTGCACTTTCTGCTCTTCTGCTCACTCTTCCTTCCTTCCTTCCTTCCTTCCTTCCTTCCTTCCTTCCTTCCTTCCATCCTCTCTTTCTCTCTCTCGTTCTTTCTTTCTTTTGTTCTTTCCTTCCTTCCTTCCTTCCTTCCTTCCTTCCTTCCTTCCTTCCTTCCTTTCTTCCTTCCTTCTTTCTTGTTTTTGTTTGTTTTGTTTTTCAAGACAGGGTTTCTTTGTATAGCCGAGGCTCTCCTGAAATTCACTCTGCAGCACGAGCTGGTCTTGAACTCATAGAGGTTCACTTGTCTCTACTTCCCAAGTGCTGGCATTAATGGCATCTGCCAGGCCAATATCTTTACTGATAATAATATACTTGTTATTTTAACCTCTTTGCTTACTGAGCAAATAGGCAATATCCCACATAATGTTGAGACTATATTTGTGCATTTACAACCCCATACTCCAATATGAGCATGTAAAATATGTTACATTTCTTGATTGTGTAGTGACATAACTGAATCCACCTTTGATTTGTTAGTGATAAACTGGTCATTTCTGGGGAGTACGGTGTTTCCAGTCAATTAAAGTGTGATTTACCTCACTCAGGATGATATTTTTCTAATTCCATCCATTTGTCTAAGAATTTCATGAATTCATTGTTTTTAATAGCTGAGTAGTACTCCATTGGTAAATGGATATTAGCCCAAAATCTCGGAATACCCAAGATACAATTCACAGGTCACCTGAAGCTCAAGAAGAAGGAAGACCAAAGTGTGGGTGCTTCAGTCCTTCCTAGAAGGGGGAGCAAAATACTCAAGGGAGGAAATATGGAGACAAAGTGTGGAGCAGAGACTGAATGAAAGGCTATCCATAGACTGCCCTACCTGGGGATCCATCCCATATACAAACACCAAACGCAGACACTATTGTGGATGCCAAGAAGTGCTTGCTGACAGGAGCCTGATATAGCTATCTCCTGAGAGACTCTGCCAGAGCCTGACAAAGAGAGGCGAATGCTCAAAGACAATCATTGGACTGAGCATGGGGTCTCCAGTGGAGGAGTTAGAGAAAGGACTGAAGGAACTGAAGAAGTTTGCAACCCATAGGAAGAACAACAATATCAACCAACCAGATGCCCCAGAGCTTCCAGGGACTAAACCACCAATCAAAGAGTACACATAGAGAGACTCATGACTCCGGCCACATATGTGACCTGTTGGACATCAATGGGAGGAGAGGCCCTTGATCTTGGGAAGACTCGGTACCCAGTGTAGGTGAATGCCAGGGTGGGAAGGCAGCAGTGGGTGGGTGGAAGAACACCTTTATAGAAGCAAGGGGGAGGGAGGATGGGATGGGGGTTTCCTGAGGGGAAACCGGGAAAAGGGATAACATTTGAAAATGTAAATAAATAAAATGTCCAATAAAAAATTGTCAAAAAACCCCCCATAAAGTGTGATTTAAGTGTGGTCTTACCAGATGTTGGAAAAATCACAGTTGTGCAAATTATTGATGTCCCCAAACGTCAGTGTCCATGTAGCTTCTGTGTCTCAGGAGGTGAGAGTGAGTTTTCATGCTGGGACTTCAGCCTCCTCATGCTCATCTGGCAGTGTTTGTCCTCTGGGATTTATGCTAGCCATGTTTTTCTTCCTAATCCTGGCATTTTTGCATTCCTCTGTCAGGAAGTGGGTTTACTATAATGTTAATAGAATTTAAAGAATCTCATTTGCATAAAACCCCACTGGCATCAGTGGTGTTAGATCAGAAACTCCCCTCCCCCCAAAAAAAGTTCTGCTTTCTGAGGGTCCATGGTCTCAGCCGCCCTTCTACTGAGGGAGATCATGCCTCACAAAGCAAGGTTAAGAGCAACTGAAGAAGGCAGCTGTCTGACCCCCACACAGGAGCTTACTCACACATGCAGCACTTGTACTTATTGAAAATTGATTTGACTTAACCTGTCCTCAAAGTACCCTCCCCCCATGGAAAAAAAATATATATAAGAAAGGACGATCAAATTTTTCATTAATGTTTAATATTTTTAAGCATTCAAAAGGAAGTCATGCCTGAAGATTTTTAAAGGAAAGAGACTTGCCCTTCATAGGGCACAATGGGAAGGGATATTCATTAAATAATGGTAATTATTGAAGTCAAGAGAATTAATGACTAAATCACCAAGTTTGATTAATTTCTTCATATGACTACCCCAGGGAAAATGGGACAGTAGAAAGGTAAATGTAATCGGTATTCCAAACCATTGATGTGGGTGAGATAGGGAGAAAGGCGTAAAACTGCGCTGGCCAACAACGTAAGTTAGGAGCAGGGCGGCTGTTCCAAAGGTTGTACTGACATCAGATGTAATCAGTTGAAACCCCACTGAATGACTTTTCATTACTTTTAGGCTAAAAATATTTCTCTATATGTATGAAAGTAATAAATAGCAGTCTTAGAATGCTTAATAATCCGATTAATGAAGATGTGTGACTCATGAATTAATAAGAAAAGATTTGAATTTTTTTCTATCCTGAACTTGAATAGTAACTTTGATGATCAAGTAAGAACTGCGGATTACAGAGTACAGAGAAGACATCTATGGCAAACCGGTCAACGGGTGTCACTAATTAGAATGGAGGTAAAATATTTGTCACATCAGCTCTTGATTGAATTTGGGCCTGGAGATGTGGTTCAGGGGTTAATTGTGCTTCTTGCTCTGTCAGAGGACTTGGGTTCTGGTTCCAGCACCCACGCATATCAGGTGGCCTTAATCTCAATTAACTTTATTCATCTAATTTGTATTAATACTACTGTATTTTTTTTCCAGGAAAAATAGAGCCATCTCTGAGAGTTGAAACTACAGAACCATGAAACCCTTGATTTGTCTCTGTTTCTGTCTTAGGCTTCCTTCAAGACGGGCAGTTTTCTCTTCTTGTTAGAACTTCTCTCTTCTTGCGTGGAACATAATGTGCTTTGCAGCTCTGGTGAGCAGGCCAGAAAACAGCTTCTGCATCAGAACATGTGGTGTTGCTCATCTGTAGGCAGCATGTGCCAAGACCTCCAGTGTATGCCCAGAGCAGGAGATGGTACCAGCATTCTGCATGTTTTTTTCCTGTATGCTTTCAGAATTGCTACATAGTCCCAGAATTCATGTCCTTCCTTGTGTCCTTTCTTGCACCCCTCCTGCTTTGAGGCCATTGTTATGTCAAATCAACATTCACTGAACACAGCGTTGCAAAGTTACCACAGCTCAGTTTCCCAGGACAGTTTCTGAGCAGCTAATGGGTGGGTAGCTTGTACAGTATAGATAGCTAGACTCAGGGATGCTGAGGCTAGACTTGTGGGTGGGACGACGCAGGGCATTGCAGTATTTTATTATACTATTCAGGACATCACAAAGTTTAAAATGTGTGAATTATTAACTTCTGGATATTTTCATTTAATGTTTTAGAATTTTAGATTTTAAAATTAAACTTATTTTACTTTGTGTGTATGATTGGATTTCATTTGTGTGGGGCAAACAATCATATGCATAAAGTTGTATCCACTGGAGCTCGGGTTATAGGCTGTTGTGAGTCAATATGTGGATGCTGAGACCTGAACCCTGGTCCTCTGCAAGGGCAACAAGCGTTCTTAGCCACTGAGCCATCTCTTCAGCCTCAGTATTTTTGCCTTGTAGATAACAAAAGTTAAGAACTGAGGATAAGGCATAATTAGCACAATGCTGTATTTCTCTCCCCAAGTCCTAGGGACCAAAACCATGTTTGGAGTGTAGGGGAGGAATAGAAAATCCTCAGAGATAACAACAAAAACCACATTTTCACTGGTCCACCGATCAACCTTATATACCACCCCTTGCTAACAAACGTGGCTGCTCTCTCTCATGGTACCAGCCATCTACTCTTACATCAGTAGTCAAAACTGAATCTCAAAAGTCAAAAGTTAAAAGTCAAGATTGAACCTTCTACCCAGCATCCCTCTTTACTTTCCTCCTAACCCTGAGCAAGGGCCTACAACATCTTCGCTTTCTTCTTTTGCCTCACAACTCTATTGTTGTCTTATGGTAGTTTCTCCAGTTTCCTCATCACCAGTTTTTAACAGCGTTTGTCTTGTTACTCTGACATCTTGGGACTTAGCTTAGGAAATGGCACATAGCAGGCATACAACAGCAACGAATGAGGAAAATGAGAACCAAGCTAACTAAACTAATTCGATTGGGTAAAAATTAAGACTTGTCTGAAATGACACTTTGGGAGTTGCCATCTCACTCTCTGAGGGAACTGCCAGCTCTACTCTGCTGCAGTCCCCCTAATCCCATCCAAACTCAACCCAGTTTTCCACTTCCCCAAGCTCCTTCATGTTCTTTGGCATGTGTCCGAACAGTGGCTAGGTACAGAGTCTGCCTCATAGAGCGGCACAACAGTGTCACCTGAGTGGGCTACTCAAAGATGCCATGTAGAAGTGTCTTTGGTCAGGTCTAGGGGTAGCTTGTGTGGTATTTCCCGTCCATGGTTTGCAATAAGAGTGAGCAGAATAGGCACTGGCCTACTTCTTTCCCCAACGCTGACTCTACCTCTTTCACTATCAGACACGTTAGGAAAACACTCTTTTTTTTACACTTGTTACATTTCTAAGATATTACTCTCAAACCAAGAGATGGCTTAAGAATCACGTAAAGATGACATTTTCATCCAGAAAAGGGATTGATTTTAAGTTATTTAAAATGTTGCTCACAGCCTGTGGGAAGATGGAGACACAGAAGTGATCAGGACAAATAGTGCCTCTAATTTCATCCAGCTGTGGAAGCAGAGTTAGAAAATATACAAGACTCTGGTATTAAGATGGCTCAACATATGACTATGTGACTTTACTGTGGGACAAGAGAAGTGAACATCCAGTATTTACTGGCTATAACTTGACCCTGTGATCCATGACTCTATCCTTCTCCCTCTAGTTCTTCAGGCTTTCACCCCCAATCCTACCCCTGTGTAGGCTCAGATTTTTTTAAAGAAATTACTTTATTTAGGGTTCTTAAATATTTCAACCTCCCTTCTAGCCCACCATCCAGAGGTAGGAAAGAAAGAAGGTTAATAGAAAAATGGGGATGTGAACCTGTTTTGTTCCTTGGGACAAGTCTACTCTTTGTTTTCAGGATACCAGTATCCCAGTCCAATAGCAAACATCAAACATGAATCCGTAGCAGTGGCACGAGTCAACAGAAAAAGCAAGGCTCTGCAGAATCTGCATGAGTCAGCAGAAGAGGCCAGAATTAGCTGGAATACCACAAGAAGTTCTTTGGCACGATTCTATCTATGAAGTGAAGACCAGTGAAGACCAGCAATAAAGTGGAGCATTGCACAGCATGGCGATACATGCAGGTCCTCTCACTGTCTGTGGGGTTCCATTTATATTGTTTCTAAGCATCATTTGCCCTCTCAAGTGTCTGTTTTCAGCAAAACATCACATGCCCTCTTACAAGACAGCTTCCAGAAAAGCATCATGTGACACAACTGAGTTGTTAAGGAAACCAGAAGTTGCCACTTCACCCCATCCTCCCTTCTTTCCCTATCCTAGTGACAAGCACTAAAATAGTGAACTGCAGCTCCTGGAACATAGCCCAGGACCTGACTAGGAGGGAATGCTACCAATACTCTATGTTGAGCCATGTGGCTAAGCTGTGATATCTAGTAGATTATATGTAGAAGCAAATTTTAGACTTAAGATATTTTGTAATTTATAGTGGGTTTGTTGAGATATAACTCCTTCATGAGACGTGGAGAATCTACACTCAGAGATACAAACTTCAGGCAGTGATAGTTATGATTAACACCAAGTACTTTTCTGCCACTCCACAGGGCAGGCTTGACCTCCTCTGTGACCTACCCACTGTTCAGAGATATTACAGTGAACAAGGGGGAACTTGGGGAAGTGGGAAACTGGGTTGAGGTTGGTCTGTCCAGGGATCTGGAGCACAGAGCCTCTTCAGAAGGAGGAGGAGGATGAGGATGAGGAGGCACATGTGGGGCAGAAGCAGAGAGAACCCAGAAGCAGGTGTCTGGTGATGCTTCTCAGTAGAGCTAAGCAATGAAGCTGCCCGGTCTGCCTGGAAGTTCAGACATCATCCAAAGATTCTTTTCCTGAAAATATCTCTTTACCTACATTTATTGCTTGGTTTTTGTTAGACACCCAATGTTCTTTCTTCCCCCAACCCCACACGAAGAGCCACATTTTCTCTGTCATGTAGGCTATCTAGGTATCTGTCGGTTGGTATTGAACTCCAATATTATTTATGTAAGGTTCCTTCTTAAATTTACTTTCCATATTCTTCCGGTGCCCCTCTGTTCTTAGGTGAGGCGTGCATTGATACAGAAGTACCTCTTCATAGTCACTGCTGAGAGGAAAACATCTCGAAACTCCTGGTGACAAATGATAAGCTTTCTTCTGTTTCCCAAGAGGAAAAATGTGGTTTTCCTAATTCGATTGCTGAAGAAATAGTTGTCATGGCAATAATTTGTGTAACTTTGAACAGCCTCAGGGTATGTGCTGCTAATCTCGTGCTTTCAGTGCACCAGCAAAGTGCTGCCTAATGGGGTTTTGCTCAATTCTTTTTTGAAGGTGGTGTCCTTCCCTACTTCTGACATAATTGATTGAGTCTTTGGTACCTCTGGTTATTTCCGTCCATATTTATTTAAGCCCTCAAGATGTCCCTTTAAGTCAGGAGCCATGTCTTCGCTTGACCTCGTGTTTGATTACTTCAGCTGTGTGTGGGTGGGCAGTACGCACCTGTGAGATTAAGATCTTAGCAATGCTGAAGCAATTTAATTGAATGCACAGACACTCTTGGGTGCCTACCGTGAGCAGAACACAATGGCATGCCCTGCAGAGGACAAAGACTGCACATGAAACACGTGTCCCACAAAGCACAATGGGCATGAATTTGAAAATAAGGATTGCTTGACAATGTGATGGATACAGAATGGTAGTTCTGTTTGAGTTCGCAGCACAAGCAACACAAGAGTGAAGCTGGAGTGTGAGGCTTGCAAGCAGCTGGCAGCTTTTTTACCTCCTTCCCTTCGCCTATTTTCTTATGGTTCTTCCTGGGAAGGGAAGCAGGCGACTGTTGTTGATGAGAGCTAGCTGTGAGACTCCTTTCAAGCACACTTCCACTCTCTGGGATTCATGATCCTATTTGTGAAATAGAGCTCAAAACTAGATTCTTTAGAGATGACTTTCTTTTTTTTGAGACAGGGTTTCTCTGTGTAGCCCTGGCTGTCCTGGTACTTACTCTGTAGACCAGGCTGGCTTCGAACTCAGAAATCCACCTGCCTCTGCCTCCTAAGTGCTGGGATTAAAGGCGTGTGCCACCACTGCCAGGCTAGAGATGACTTTCAATCAGGGACAGTGTAGCATAATTAGCAATAAAGGCATTGTTACTCTGGGATGGCACTTCATTCAAATGTGTCTCTCACCTCTTAGTATTGTGGTTTAATACAATGTTGAGTGCTTTTAGAAATTGATTATTTTAGGTTAGCGTATAAAGTGATGGGTTTGATTATGGCATTTCCGTAATCCATGTCATTGTAGCTTGTTCTCCATTGTCCCCACCAGCTGTTCTGCACTGAACCCCCACCCCCGCTGATTCTCTTCCTTCCTTCAAATACTCCAAATATTCCTTCCATTTTCTTATTTCTGTTTCCACTCTTTTTTTTTCAAATTGAATATAATGCAAGGACTTTATTTGAACTACTGATACCATGTTTTAATTATAAGCACCATATTTTCAGCCTAAAAGAGGCTGTAGAAACCATTGGATGTCAGAGGTTTCAGCCTCTTTCTCGATTGTGATTTCCACGTGACCTATTCTCACTGATCATATCTTTTTTTTTTGATATTTCATTTACATTTCAGATGCCAGTCCCTTTCCCCATTTCCCCTCCCCAGAAAACCCCTATCCCATGCCCCCCTTTTCCATTTGGCTTTTATACATTTTTTAAAAAATGTTAATCAAGGGCTTTATAAGTATGGTAATGCTCAATCAGAGGTGTAACCTAATACCCAACCTAGCTATGTAAACTATCTTTGACTAGTGGAGACACGTGAACTTCTGCCTCCATGCTCCCTCTCTCTTTCTCTCTCTTTTTCTCTCTCATTACCGAGCTTCTCATCTACTTCATCTTCTCCTCTCCTTACTCCATCTTTTCCTCTCGGTGCTCCTTTCCCCTTAGCTCCTCCTACATATTACCCTTCCTGTTAAAATAAAGCTTTTCTCTCAGAATACAACAAGAGCATAATTACTCCTATTTGTACCAGTGAGGTACAAGATAGTCTTAATACCCAGTCCATCCTTTTGTTGACTAGCCAGAACCTCTGCCGTCTCTCTTGACTAGAACACTTAGTTTTGAACCTGGCTTTTTCTTGGCTTCAGAATGAATGTCAGCTGAGAACCCTCCACTCAGATCTTTTCTCTCAAGGTAAATAGCCTGGATTAGCTATGAGTCTATAGGCCTTCAATGCCGTCAGAAATCCAGAATGACTAAATTAACTGAATTTATGGGAAGCACTAAGCATAGTTTCTAAAACTTAGCCAATTTATAGAGACCGCTGAACTCCTGGACAACCCCTATACTACCGAATGTTGGAGTATCAAATCTTCAGTCTTCTGGCCCAAACTCATCTGACAGACTTTAGTGCTGCAGAATTATTAAGGGCTGGTTACTCTGTCTAGGCAGATATAATCAGTCGACTATTCTGCAAGTGTGTCCTTTTCTGGACAGTAATTTGTCTGTAGACGGAGAGAGGCAATTCTTGCCTGGTGGCTGTCTCACCACAACTGGAGTAACTCCAAGGATGCTCAATTTCTTCTTAGAATCCAAGACATGAAGCTGTCAGGAGCAGACAGGTCTCTAATTAAAATGAACATTAATATAGAAATATTTGTGACGTCAATTCTATGGATTTCTGACGTTTTGAAATCCAACTATCCATGTAAGGTAACCTGGACTGTTGACTGTTATCTCCTCTCAGCTATTTCTAAATAAAATATAGAAAACACCCTAACAATAAACTCAAAGTCATGAATTTGCTATAGTCCCTTAACTCACAGGCTAATCATCCCAAGTCAGTTAATAAAGTTAAAGAAGGACTGGGTCTAAGTCTTGTATTTCTAAATGTGTTATACAGGCACAATGCTTATGAGAGTATCAATATTCATTTCACTTTCATATCAATAAGAAGCTCATACCAATGAAACCCTTAAATTTGAAATCCAAGTGAATTTTGTACCATTTAAGAAATTATAACTTCATCTTGATACTAAATTATACAGATTTCTATTAATAGGTTATGGCTATGCCATAAATCCTAGCTAATCCTCCCTGTTCCAACAAAATCACTAGTTTTCCCCAGAGAGACAGCCCCATATTAACCACCTTAGTCCCCAAGCCCGGGGAATAGGGGCGCTGACTCTTCGTTAACTTCTTCAAGCTGATTACGGGTGTCGAGATATTAGAAGAGGGGTCGGGTGGAAGAGTAAATTGATAAGCTTCTGACGATGTGTCTTCACTACATCCAGATGGAATTCCCAGACACCGGAGGTTTGAATAGGTCTGCTCGTTTTGCTTGATGGGTAGATACACCAAGGCTGTGTATTCTGCAATATACAATTCTCTACTGCTCTGGGTTCCTTGCACCCTCTAGGGTGGGTCAGGAGGGATCCGGTGCCCCCAGAAGCAGACCGGGCGGGTGTCTGCTTCAGGCCTCAGATCCGGGAGAGAGCTCTGTTTCCACTCTTAAGAACTATTCTTTTTCTTTCATGACCCTGTATAGTTTTGTGCCTAGTATATCCTTACCTATAAGACTTTGGGTGTTTCTCATTAGCAAATCTTTTTAGAGATAGACTCCACCCCTCCATCTATCAATTCATCTATTCAGGAAGCATTCATTGAACAGTATAAACTGGAGGCTAAAGGTTTAGCCACTAGGTCTAAAATGATAGCTAGATAGTCACAGAAGAAAGGACAGACATGGCGTGTAGCCTTTTGACATTTCCTGCAGCAGCAAAATTACAAACATGCATTTAAGGTCCAGCACAAAGCTGACAAGATTTTATTTTATATTATTATTATTATTATTATTATTATTATTATTATTATTATTTTACCAAAAAGCATGTTAAAAAGTACCATTGCTTTTTGTTTTATATTGCTGTACTTGAATCCCTGGAAAAGCAGGAAAAGATAAAATTGGAATTGATGAACTTTTAAAGTTAAGGAAACTTGTGATGGAGAAGCACTAACTCTGTTCAATAAATCTCAATAATAATGTATTGAATGAATACTTCATTTCTTTGTCTTACTCAACCTTATACAAATTAATGAACTCTGGCTGCAGGCCTGTATTTATTTAGAAATGTGGGCAAAAGGGGTTTCTTGATAGATTAGAAAAGGCAGACATTACTTACTTCACCCAACTTCAAGGGAAAAAACAAAACAAAATACACACACAAACAAACAAACCCCTGAATGTTGTAAAGCTATCTGATAAAAGAAGACAACTCGTAGTGTCCCATACAACACATAATGGTGATGTGGCCGTGATTGGGCATTGTGCAAATGATGGTAGCGAACCTTACTTCATAAATCAACAAAAAATTGAACTCTGTGATCCTTACACACCCTGTGACTGAGGGTTATATTTCTGAGTTGGAAGAGAAATGTTATGGTAAGTGGTTAAACGTCTCTGGAAGCGTTCTACTTGTTTCCAGTCCGGGTAATGACGTGGGCCGTGAGTTGCAGGTTGAGATAACCTCCTTCCAGCAAGAATCATCTTTTATCTGTGCCCCTGTCCACCAGGAGTTGCTTTCCAAGGACTGTTCTCATCCTCTTCTTATTTCTGCTTTATCTTTCCAGCACACCACTGTTACAGACTTTCATAAACGGGTGCTTCCTCCCAAGGTTTATTAATCTATTACTCTGTTTGTTTGTGATTTTAACTATGACTGAATGGTTTTAAAAGTAGTTTCATTTCTAGTGATCAAGAAGATACAAGTGTAATAGAACTGATATTGTGTGTGTGTGTGTGTGTGTGTGTGTGTGTGTGTGTGTGTGTGCGTGTGTATATGTGTGTGCAGGTGCACTTGACCATGCAGGCAGATGTGCAGGTCAAAGGCAAACATCAGCATCTATTCTTCAGGTGCCTCTCTATAACTTGGAGACAAGGTGTCTTAATAGATCCAAATCATCTCATTTCTACTGGACTGGCTGGCCAGAGAGGCCCTGGCATTTTCCTCTATTCTTTACTCCTCTAGGCACACAACACTTCATCAGGCACTTTTCTATGTGGGTTCTGGGGATCAAAACTCAGGTCCTCAGACTTCTGCAGTAAATACTTTCTTCCATGACCTTTCTCCCTGGTTCATGGAGCTGCTTTCTTGAGGCTGAGAGTAACAGCGTCTCTTTATGCAGAATGCAATGCATATTGAAAGCCACCCTTGTGACAACCACAATCTCTGTGGTATAAAAACCAAACTGTCTCAACCACACAGCATCGTGTCTATTTACATTTTCTATTTCTCAAGTTTCTATGGAAATTTATTAAAATATTTTCTATGCTTTTAAAAATAACAGTCAAGACCAGAGACTGTAATGGCTACTCTAAGTTGTCAACTTGAATGCAGTCAAGCAAAAGGTACATCACTGGGTCTCCTGTCAGAGATTTTCTTTTTATATTCTTTTTTTTAAAAAGATATTTTCTTTATTTACATTTCAAATGTTATCCCTTCTGCCTAAAATCTCCTATTCCATCCTCCCTTTCACTGCTTCTATGAGGTTGTTCCCTCACCCATCCACCCACTCCAGCCTCCCTACCCTGGCATTCCCCTACACTAGGGCATCGAGCCTTCACAGGACCAAGATCCTCTCCTCCCATTGATGTCTGATAAGGTAATCCTCTGCTACATATGCAGCTGGAGCCATGGGTCCCTCCATGTGTAATTGGTTGGTGGTTTAGACCCCGAGAGCTCTGTGGGATCTGGTTGGTTGATATTGTTGTTCTTCCTATGGGTTGTAAACTCCTTCAGCACCTTCAATCCTTTCTCTAACTCCTCCACTGGGGAAGAGCTCAGTCCTGTGCTCAGTCCAGTGGTTTCTTGATCAGATTATTTAAAGTGGGAAGGCACACCCTAATGTGAACAGTATCTCCTGGTGGCAGACAGATAAAAGGAAAATGGAAAAAGGAAACATGATGCTCTGCCTTCACTCTTTTAGGCAACTCCATCTACCCTGTTGCTGCCTTCCTTCATCCATCTTAGAATCAGTTCCCTTGGGCTTTCAACATAATCTGGAGACCAGAAAGTCTCCAGGAGTCGTTCAGTCCACCCTCTTGGAATGAGCAACTACTGGATTCTCTGCCTCTTTAGCATGAAATGACCACAGCTGGACTGTCAAGACCTTATTGTGTATGCCAATCTAAAAAACTCTCCTTGAATACATCTTCTTTTTATGAATGGTGTTCTTCTAGTGATAGATGTCCAAGAAGTCCCTGAGAAGCAATTGATTTGTTCACTTAAAAGCCAATCACCACTTTTTGACACAAAACTAATGCACTTAAGAATTTGTTGGTTTGTGTTAGTAAAGGGGTAGAGAGCAGAAAGCAGAGAGATCATAGTTAAGATAGCAATGGTTTGGTTGTAAGTATCTGCATCTGCCTCAGTTGCTGGTACAACCTCTTCCAAGGATAGCCATGCCAGGCTCTTGTCTGCATGTACAATATGGCCTCAATAGTAGTGTCAGGATTTGGTATGTGCACATGGGATGGATTCCATGTTGGGCCAGTCACTGAGTGAGTGGCCATTACTTCAGTTTCTGCTCAACTTTTGTCTCTACATTTATTAATTTTTTTTAGACAAAAATAATGCTGGGTTAAAAATTTTGAAGATGGGTGGGTGGCCCCTGCCTCAACTGGGTGCCATGTCTATCTACTGGAGGTAGTCTCTTCCAGTTCCATCTCCCCACTCTTGGGCATTTTGGATAATGTCATCTTCATTGAGTCCTGGTAGCCTCTCACATCCTATGTCTCTGGGACTTTCTAGAGGTTCTCTCTGCTCCTTAACACCACTGCTGCATATTTCGATTAATTCTTCTGGCCCTCTGGGCATCTCTCCTGTCTCTCCCCATACATGATCCTGTCCTTCTTTTTCTTCTTTCCCCTCCCCTCTCCCACCCTGTTTCTTCCCTCCTTCTGACTCCCGTGATTATTTTGTTCCCCTTCTAAGTGGGTTTCAGGTATCTACACTTGGGCCTTTTTTTCTAGTTAAGCTTCCTATGGTATGTGAGTTGTATCATGGGTATTTTGAAATTTTTGGCTAATATCCATTTTTCAGTGAGTACATATCATGCATGTTCTTTTGGATCTGGGTTACCTCACTCTGGATGTCATTTTCTAGTTCCATCCATTTGCCTGCAAAATTCATGATGTCATTGCTTTTAATAGCGGAATAGTATTCCATTGTGTAAATGAGCCACATTTTCTGTATCCATTTTTCAGTTGAGAGACATCTGGGTTGTTTCCAACTTCTGGCTATTACAAATAAGACTGCTGTGAACATAGTGGAGTATGTATCCTTGGGGGTATTGCAGAGTATCTTTTGGGTATATTTCCAGGAGTGGTGTAGCTGGGTCTTCAGGTAGAGTACTTCCAATTTTCTGAGGAACAAGCAGATTGATTTCCAGGGTGGTTTTACCAGTGCATAATCCCATCAACAATGGAGCAGCATCCCTCTTTCTGCACATCCTCACCAGTATGTACTGTTGCTTAAGTTTTTGATCTTAGCCATTTTGATTGGTGTGAGGTGGAATCTCAGGGTCATTTTGATTTGCATTTCCTTGATGAGTAAGGATGTTGAACATTTCTTTAGGTGCTTCTCAGCCATTCGAGTTTCCGCTGTTGAGAACTCTGTTTAGCTCTGTACCCCATTTTGGAGTCTAACTTCTTGAGTTCTCTGCATGTTTTGGATATCAGTGCTCTATTGGATGGAGGGTTAGTGAAGATCTTTTCCCAATCTGTACATTGCCATTTTCTCCTAGTGACAGTATCCTTCACAGACAGCTTTCAATTTCATGAGGTTCCATTTGTCAATTTTTGATCTTAGAGCCTGAACCATTGCTGTTCTGTTCAGAAAATTTTCTTCTGTGTCAACATGTTTGAGACTATTTGTTTCCTCTCCTATTAGATTCAATGTATCTGGTTTTATGTGGAGATCCTTGATTAACTTGGAATTGAGCATTGTACAAGGAGATAAATATGGATCATTTTGCATTCTTCTACATGCAGAAAGCCAGTTAGACCAGTACCATTTGTTGAAGATGCTTATTTTTTCCAGTGTATGGCTTTGGCTTCTTTGTCAAAGATCAAGTGTCTATAGGTGTGTGGATTTATTTCTGGGTCTTTGATTCTGTTTCATCGATTGACCTGTCTGTCTCTGTACTGATACCAGGCAGTTCTTATCACTATTGCTCTGTAGTATAGCTTGAGTTCAGGGATGGTGGTTCCCCAGAAGATCTTTTATTGTTGAGAATGGGGGTTGCTACCCTCCCCCCACAGGAAGAACAACAGCCTCAACTATTCTAGACACCTTAGAGCTCCCAGAGACTAAGCCAAAATCTAAAGAGCATACATGGGCTGCTTCACAGCTCTGGCCTATGTGTAGCAGAGGACTGCCTTGTATGGCTTCAGTGAAACAGGATGTGCTTAATCCTGTGGAAACTTGATACTCTGGGGAAGAGAGAAGCTGGTCAGAT
>JANHMN010000004.1:147327188-147339984 GCA_030674055.1 Rhabdomys pumilio
TTGGTTCCAAACTTCTCATTGAACAGTTCACAACTGCTTGAACTCCTGCTCTAGAGGATCTGATACCCTCTTCTTTTGGCTCTGTAGATACTCACAAGGATGTGTGCACAAGCATGCACTCGCACACACACATACACATGCACACATGCACATGCGCTCACGCATACACAAGCTAATAAAATGTAAAATAGGAGTGAACTAGAAAAAAGAAACATTAAGAACTAAAAACATATTCACATTATCATATTTGGAATATATTTATAAATGAACGCTTCTGTTGAATAAAAAGGTAATGTGATTGAATATAACTTTTAAAGACTAAGACTGCTTACTTGGAATTTTCCTGATTGATTACTGACACAGGTACCAGGAAGTATATTTATGATGTTTATAATATGGTTAAAACATTGTGAAATCCAAAAGTATTTTTTGTAAAGCCTCTATGGGTCTGCATGGTTTTAGAGCGAGGTAAAGCTGCTTTGGCTTATGTGCATTTTCTTGCACATCTATACTTGGTGATAATTATACCAGTTGAAAATCTCTTCTTATACGCAGGCTGATAATAGGTTTTCTGCACCTGCTTCACAGAGCAGCAGAAGCTGCTGAGGTTCACTTGTACTCAGCCTCGAGCTAAAGATTCTAAAAGCTCTTTATGGTATGGGAGTTAGTAGGGTTTTTCCTTTCCTTTTTAAAAATTGTTTTCTCTGATGAGCCAGTTAATTTAGCAAAATATAATAAAAATGGACTTTTTAATCAGAAAAGTGCAAAATTCCCTTCTTTGGAAATTTTTATTACAAATTGACAAAATATAGTTGTGGCACATAAAAGAATATGATTTATGAATAAACATGACATCATTAAACCAAACGGACTTTATCAGTCATCTCAAATACCTATTAATTTTGGAAACAACATTTTCAAAATATATAAATCACTATTATTAATTATATTTACTGTCCTGTGAGTAGATCTCAAAAAACAAAAACTTATTCTTTCCATGTGAGATTTTAGACCTGTCAGAGTTGGTTTTTGACTGCTATAACAACATACTTTAGGTTGGATGCGTCATAAAGTAAAAGGATCTACTTGGTTCATCATTCTGGTGGCTGATGAGTCTGAAGAGAATGGTGCCAGCGTTCTGCTGAGGACACTGGCTGCATCACATTGCAGGGAAACTGTGATATTCTCATTCATGGCTGGGTACTTTACTATCACTTATTTTTGACATTTCTACCAATTATGAGTTCTATCTTAACCATTTCCTGCTGCAATATGAGAATTTCTGATGAAGGCTGAGCCCAGCACTCATCAGTAGGCATAAAGGTGAGTACTCAAAAAGCAGTTTAGCAACAGTATTAAGCTCTCTGCTAGGGCAAATGACTCTCTAGCTACAGGCAATCTTGATTCAGTTTCCAGAAGCAGGTATGAGTTTTTTGCCTTGGAGAAGACTAGCTCCAATCTGAAAGCAATTGGTTACCATCTCAACCGTCATGCCACTGTTGGGCACATCTTGCCTGGGAAATTGTTATTATAGGATTTACACCTGGGTAAAACTTTTGGTCACCCCCTCCCCACCCCTGAGACCTTCTGGCACCATGGAGGTTAGTCATCAACAAAAACCCTTCTAACTCAGCTCCTGTTTGACTTCTCCAAGTCTGTGGTCAGTGTTTGTGGTCCCCTCATCAGTTGAATCTTACCATTAAGTTCTGGGGAGCAAAGAGTGGCAATAGCAATAGCTTGTACCTTGCTGGGGTCTCAGAGGCTTCCCTAATCATCAGCTCCAATGGTTTGCATGACCCACATTTGGATAGGCCATTTTCTTAAAGGAAATCCAAAATATTTTGTAAAGCTTCGATGGATCTGCATGGTTTTAGAGCTAGGTAAGGCTGCTTTTAGATTTATGCTTTATGCATTTTTTGGAACTTCTGTAGTGGGGGAATAATTGAATCAGTCAAAAATCTCTTCTTATATACAGGCTGACAATGGTTTTCTGCACCTGCTTCACAGAGCAGCAGAAGCTGCTGAATTCACTTGTGCTTAACTCCTGTCTCTCAACATCACTACACTGGAGATGAAGACTCCAGCACATGAAACTACTATGGACAAACCATAGTCAAACTGTTACATAGATTTATACCAAACTCTGTACAAGTCATAAAAAAATGTCTGCAAATTGGTAGCATGTGAAGTAGCTGTGGTCTAAAAAACATTAACCCTAAAATGCTTTATTGACAATTGCTCTGTTGAACTCCTGATGAAGATGTCTTTGGAAAATTCTACCCCCTCCCTTCCTGGGTGAGAGAGGTGGTAGAGCAGGTAGGCAGCCTTCCCTTCCAGAAGGGAGAAGATGAATCACATTCCTCAGGAGGACCACAGCGGGGAACAAAGTAAAGTAGACACATCACTCAGGGAAGTCTCTCCCCACCCCATGCAGACAAGGGAAGCTCTAAAAGCTCGCAGAAAGAGCTGCCTGGGGTCGCCTTCCTTTTGGATGCAGGACAACCCCAGCATGCTGGAACAATAAACTCCTCTTGCTTTTGCAACGATCTCTGTCTCCACGTGATTCACTCAGAGTGTCCTGGTAGCTAAGACTCGCCAGAGTCTTACACTGACTGTCTTAGGAGACATGATGGGCTGGTAAAGACATGGGTCTCTTAGGAGACATGGGGACGTCAAGGTCCTGAAGGAGTCTCTGTAGTCACACAGCCTTGCTATGATGTTCTCTGAAATAGAGACACCGACTTTATGAGCCAGTTCTGGTGCACATAGTAGATTAAAAATTATGTAGGAATTTGAAAAGAAGTTTTAGTATAAAAGGCATAAACTGTAAGAAGAAATTAAAAGAAGGAGGAGTTGCCTGATGGAAAATAAAGAAAACTTAAAGATACAAGAATAGCCTATATAGAGAGTATTTTCTACAACTCACCCTGAGATAGAGCACCAGAGAAAAATGTCTCCTAGGGAAGGATGCCTCCCAAGGAAGGATGTCTACACTACTGAGCTCCAGCCACACTGTCAAGGACCCTTCATGCTGAGTTGAGTGTATGGCACAGATGTTACTAGGATACACATTCTGCAGTCTGGAGTCTAGGGGACTCATCTATGAATCAGGTGCCTGAGGGGAATCTGGAGAAGCTTGTTTAAACACTGGGTCTCTAATCCTGTTCTCTCCTCTCATCTTATCTTCTGCCAGGAATCCTGAACTATCACTGAACTTTGGCATGTCAAATTTTGGGGTAGAATAGCAACATGCTGAAATATAATTAAATATCTTTTTGGTTTCTTATCTACCTCTCAAAGGAAATATTAATTTGATATTTATTTTAGAATGAAAAGAACTGAAACCAATTCTTCCTAGCTGAAAATAGAATTCATCAGGAAGATTTTGGGAAAGCTCACTAGATTAAAGGAATTGCTGAATAGCCTAGAGTTTGAAGGGAAGGGATTAATGTAACTCTAGGGTCTCAGCAGGCAAGAACCTCATCCTCTGTGCTTTCAGCTCTCACCATGGACTCAACCTAGTCATCAGGCAACAACATTAGGCCTGGGAGAGACTCTGGTTCAGTGAGGATGAGACTGATGTTCATTTGAATCTTCCATTGGTGGTGTAGGGCACATGGACAGAGTGTCAAGGGGAGAACCAGAAATGTTTACTTTCTGTTAATCTAAGCAGCCAATGGAAGGCAGACTGCACAAAGGAGACACGTAACCAGTAGTAGCCCAGTATTGCAGATAAAATATTTGAGGTACTCTCTGGAAGCAGGCAGACACATTCTCTCAAGTGATAACCTGTTCTCTTTGGAGAGTCTTAAGTTTGTGAAGAGCAAGAAATTCATTTTCATCAGATAAAGCCTGGCAATAATGAACATCTTTCTGATAACCCTTGTCACTCTTTCCAAGGAGCTGAAAATGGCAATTAATGCAAAAGCTGTGTTTATTGGCTCGTGAAATTGAGTGTGTGCAGCCCTTTGATGCTGGGTTTTCTTGATAGTTAAGATTTTGAAGGGCATCTGGAAACACACTGCACATTAAATACTCAATTTATTTGACAAGATATTACAACAAAGAAGAGCTCATGTATGTGAAAATCTGGGGCTTTTGTTTGCTTTACCAAAGTAGACACAAAGGAGCAGATGCTCTCCTCACCCCCTCTTCTCCAAGTTCCACCCCCACAACTTTGTGTACCTTCTTTGTAAGACAACCACAGGACTCAGATGACACTCTCTGTTGTACTCAGGGAAACAACTCAGAACTTAGTCTGGAAACTCCTAACACTAAGAGTTTTTGGTGAGAGGGGGGTCAATTTTGACTGATAAGTTCCCCAAAGCCCTCAACACAGCATCAAAGCTCAGGGGTCAGCAGCATGAAATAGAAAAAAATCTCCACAACAGAAGAGAATAGATAATTAAATTTAATATACAAAGGTAGTAAACTGGGTCCTTTAAGACTTGGAAGCCCTTTTTTTCTTTCCAGTATTTTAAATTGTTTTGTTTGTTGCTAAATCTGAATTTTATAATGTTATTAAATATTAATCATGATGGAAATCAGAGAAATACTGAAATGAGACTTTGAAAACTCTTACTTACACATGCAGAGTACATGTACACATTCCATGAATACATTAAACCACATATATTTTTCATGTAGACATTGACTGTGCACACATGTGTTTGTATACATCATCTGCACACTGAGGATGATTTTTTCTAGTTTCATATACTTACTTATCTGCAAATTTTATAATGTTATTTTCCCCAAAAGCTGAGTAATACAATTTCTAAATGTATCACATATTCTTTACTCAGTTTTCCATTGAGGGACATCTTGGTTTTTTTTTTTTTTTTTCTTTTCCTCCTTTTTCTGGCTATTACAAATGAAACCATTATGAACACAGTTGAACGAGTGTCTTTTGGGGTATATGCATAAGAGAGCTATTGCTGGGTCTTGAGGTAGATTCCCAGTTTTTTGAGAAACAGTCATGTTGATTGGCTTTACAAGTTTGCACCCTCCCCAGCACTGGACAAGGGTTCTTTTTGCTCCACATCCCCAACAGCATGAGTTATAACTTGTGTTATTGATCTTAGCCATTCTGGCAGGTATAAGATGGACTCTCAGAGCTATTTTGATTTGTATTTTTCTGATGGATAAGGATGTTGAACATTTTGTTAAGTGTTTCTCAGTCATTTCAGATTCCTCTATTGTGCGTTCTCTGTTTAGACTTATACCCCATTTTTAAAATTGGATTGTTTGGTTTGTTGGTGTCTAGCTTCTTGAGTTCTTTGTGTAACTTGTATGTTAGGCCTCTATCAGATGTAAAGCTGGTGAAAGTCTTTTCCCATTCTTAGGCTGTGATTTTGTACATTTGACTGTCCTTTGACTTACAGAAGCTTTTCATTTATATTAATTGTCAATTTTAGCGTCTGGATTATTGGTATTGTGTTTACAAAGTTGTTTCCTATGCCAAGATATTCAAGGCTATTCCCTAAATTCTCTTTTATGAGCTTCAATGCATCTGGTTTAATGTTGAGGTCTTTGAACCACTTGAGCTTGACTTTTGTGCAGGGTGATAAATATGGATCTATTTACATGCTTCTACATGCAGACATTCAACACTTTTGTCAGGAATTTTGGATTCCTGGATTTTGTTAAAGGCCTGTTTTGTCATTTAGTGAGATGGTTGTTGTTCTTCTTTCAGTTTGTTTGTAAAGTGTATTACATTCACTAATTTTTCACATGTTAAATCATCCCTACACCTCTGGAATGAAACCTATTTGATCACAGTGGATGATCTTTTTGATGTGTCCTTAGGTTAGGTTTGCAAGTATTTCTGCATCTATGATCATAATAAAAATTGGTCTGTAATTCTCTTTTATTGCTGAATCTTTGTATAGTTTGGATATCAGAGTGACCATGGCCTCATAAAATGAATTTGGCAATGTTCCTCCTGCTTCTATTTTGTATAATAACATGAAGAGTATTGGTATTAGCTCTTCCTTGAAAGTCTAATAGAAATCTGTACCAAAACCATCTGGTCCTGGGATTTTATTGGTTGGGAGACCTTTCATGATTGCTTCTATTTCCTTGAGGGTTATAGGTCTATTTAAAATGTCTATCTGACCTTGATTTAACTTTGGTAATTAGTATTTATTGAGAAAATGTTCTCTTTCTGTTAGATTTTCTAATTTTATGGAATACAGGTTTTAAAAGTATAACCTAATGAGACTTTAGTTTTCCTCTGCCTCTGATGTTATATCTTTGTTTGTTTTTGATTTTCTTAGTTTGAAAATTCTCTCTGTGTCTTTTAGTTAGTTTGGCTAAGGGTTTGTCTTTATTGTTTGTTTTCTCAAAGAACTAACTTTGTATTTCACTGATTCTTTGTATTGTTCACTTTGGTTCTATTTTTATTGATTTCAGCCATGAGTTTGATTATTTCCTGCCATCTACTCCACATTGGGTGTGTTTTTATTTTAGAGCATTCAAGTGTGCTATTAAGTTGCTAGTATGAGATTTCTCCAACTACTTTAAGGAGGTGCTAGTATTTTCAACTTTCATCTTAGCATGGCTTTCATTATGATGCATATGTTTGAGTATGTTGTGCATTCTTTTTTCTAAGTTTGTAGGCTTTCTCTTGTTTTCATTGTTATTGACATCCAGTTTTAGTTGTGGTGGTCTGATAGCATGTAAGGGGTTATTTAAGATTTGTATCTGGTGAGACCAGATGGTTTCAGCACAGAATTCTAAAAGACTTTCAAAGAAAAGCTAAAACTCAAACTATTTCACAACATAAAAACAAAAGAAAGATTGCTGAACTCATTCTATGAAGCCATAGTACACCAACACAAAGACTCAACAAAGAGAGAGAATTTCAGGCCAATTTCCCTTATGAGTATTGATTAAAAAATACTTAATATAATACAAACTGAATCAAGCAATACATCAAAGACATCATCCACCATGATCAAATAGCCTTCATCTCAGGAATGCAAGGATGGTTCAATATATGAAAGTCCATCACTGTAATCTAACATTTAAACAAACTGAAATAAAAAAAAAACACATGGTCATCTCATTAGATGATGAAAAAGACTTTGACAAAATCCAACACCCCTTCATGCTAAAAGTCTTGAAGATATTAGGAATACAACATGCATACTGAAATATAACAAAGGCAACATACTGCAAGCCAATAATCAACATCAAATTAAATGGAAAGAAACTTAAATCAATTCCACAAAAATTAGGGACAAGACAATGCTGTCCACTCTCTTCTTATCTATTCAATATAGTACTTGAAGTTCAAGCTAGAACAGTAAGACACATAAAGGAGAACAAGGGGATACAAATCGGAAAGGAAGAGGTCAAAGTATAGCTATTCACAGATGAAATGATAGCTGGGGTGGAGGGTGGGATTCAGGGAGACCTAGGGAGAGTGAAAAATCATTGACTAGCAGGGGGCATCTCTAGGATGTGCCAGAAATCTGGGATGGGACAAGGACCCAAGGAGTCTATGGGAGTGACTCTAGCTGAAATTCCTAGCAGTGGGCAATATGGAGCCTGAAGTGGCCACTTCCAATAGCCAGGCAGAACTCTAGTGGAAAGACAAGAATAGCAAACCACCTGCAAAACCTTTGACCCAAAGTCTGTCCTGTCTAAAATATTTGTAGGGACAAAGGTGGAGTAGAGTTGGAGGGAATGTCTAATCAATGACTGGCCCATCTTGAGACCCATCACATGGGTAAGAACCAATTTCTGACACTATTAATGATACTCCATTATGCTTACAGACAGGAGCCTAGCATAACTAACCGCTGATGAAAAGTAGCTGATGGAAACAGCGAGCTACAACCAAATATCAGACAGAGCTCAGGAAGTCTTGTCAAAGAGTTGGGGGAAGGACTAGAGGACTTGAAGGGCATAAAGACACTACAAGAAAACCAACAGAATCAACAAATGTGAACCACCAAAATATTAGCTAGATATGTAGCAGATGTGCAGCTTGGTCTTCATGGGGGTCCTCTAGCAATGGGAGTTGGGGCTGTCCCTGAATCTGATGCCTGTCTGTGGATTCCATTCCCCTAACTGAACCACTTTGTCCTCAGTGGGAGAGAATGCATCTAGTCTTGCAGTGACTGGAAGTGCACAGTGAAGTGCCCCTTCTCTCAGAGGAGAAGGGGAAGGAGGGATGGTGGCAGGGGAGTGGGTGGGTTGTGTGTGTCAGAGGAACTAGGAGGAGGGGAGGGCTATGATTGAGATGTAAAGTATATAAGTAATAAATTAATGGGAAAAAGAATTGAAATGTCTTCTTGGTGTATTTTTCTTTTGATTAGTATGAAGTGTCTTCTTTTTCTTTTGATTAATTTTGGTTGAAGTCTATTTAGTCAGACATTAGAGTGTTGGACCAGGTTGCTTTTTACGTCCATTTGCTTGAAAAATCTTTTTCTAACCCTTTACTCTGAGGTAATGTCTACCTTTGATGTTAAGGTGTATTTCTAGTATGCAGCAGGATGGATCCTGTTTTCACATTCATTCTGTTAGTCTGTGTCTTTTATTGGGAAATTGAGTCCATTGATACTGAGAGTTATCAATGACCAATAATTGTTAATTCCTATTATTTTTCTATTCATTATTGATGTTGTTGCTGGTAGTGGTAGTTGTGGTGGTTGGGGTAGTGTTTGCAGTGGTGGTGGTGGTGGTGGTGGTGTGTGTGTGTGTGTGTGTGTGTGCGTGTTGTGTGTGCTTCTTTTGGTTTTCCATGTGTGAGATTATTTCTTTTTTTTTAGTTCTGCATTTTTTATTGGATATTATATTTACAGTTAAGATTTTATCCCCTTACCCCATTCCCCCCTTCACCCAAGAACCACTTACCCCATCCCCCCTCCTCCTGCTTCTATGAGGGTATGTCCCAACCTGCCCCCCCACTCCCACCTCCCCACTCTTGAATTCCTCTGCACTCAGTGTTCAGCCTTCATGGGACCAAGGATCTCCTCTCCCACCTATGCCTGACAAGGCCATCCTCCCCTACATATACAGCTGAAGTCATGGGTGTGAGATTATTTCTTATGTTTTCATGGGTGCAATTAACCTCCTTGGGTTGCAGTTTTCCTTCTAATACCTTCTGTAGGGTTGCATTTATAGATAGATATGGTTAAATTTGACTGTCATGGAATATCTTGTTTTCTACATCTATGATGATTGGAAGTTTTGGTGTAGATTTATTTTGGTATGGACCATGGTGACTAAGAATTATCTACTGTTGCCTTTCTATAAAAGAAACTATTATATTATTGTTGATGCTATTATTTTTTAAAATTGATGTGTGTGTGTGTGTGTGTGTGTGTGTGTGTGTGTGTGTGTGTGTTGGGGGAATGTTGAGCACCTAACTACAAGTGCCTGTAGAGGCCAAAAGGAAGCATTGGATTCTCTGGGGTTGGAGTTACAGGCAGTTGTGACCTGTTTGTTGTGGGTGCTAGGAAATAAATTCAGGTCCTCTAGGAAAACAGTATGAGCTCTAAACCTCTGGGCCAGATATCTAGCCCCAACAAAGGAAACTTGAATTGGACTTTAATGCCACTAGGGTGGAGACACATTAGGGTATAGACTAGATAAAGATACATCTCATCCTTTGTGAGAATACTGTATGCTAGCAGGACCTGGCAGACTCTGTCTCCAATGCAGGAATTAGACAAGACTTGAAGCCTACTTTTCTGGAGTAATGAATATTTTATGAATGGGAATCTGGCATATTAGTGATGAAGATCATGGCAAAAGGAATTGAAAATGCTTCCTCTGTTTTATTGTCACTGGGGGAAATATAGCCTAACACACAGCCATTATTATCCCCCTCATAGTGAGGACCACCCGATGGGCATTCCTTGAGAAATTAGGAAGGCATTATACACACACACACACACACACACATTGCTGAAGAAGTGAACATTTATCTTTTGTTCTTTTCTATTTTGCCTGTATGGAGTCAACTGTGAGACTTGAAGAGGTCAGAAGACAGGGTATAAATTATTACACAAATTGTAATAACCAACAACATGTAATAACTAATAGAATCTTGACATGAGAGAGGAATAAATGTCTTTATTGTAAGTATTGTAAATTTACTGATTAGGACAATAACAAACCAATGTATAACTCATGAAAATACATCTCACACACATTCACATCACACATATCACAGCACACATATGTACAAAACACATATATTGGGAGCACCAGAGTCTTGCCCTAGAAAGTCGTAGGACTTGTGGTTAGTTTGGATCACTTTGTGTGTGTGTGGAGACAAACACTCAGGAGGGCAAGTTGCAGATTAGCACAACTCATATTTCATTCTTTTGAGCTGTCTGTTCTTTTTAAATGTTAGATGCCCTCTTGGTAAACATAGAGATGATCAAGTGGTACAATGAAAGGTAAGCCTAGAAAATAGAACCTGAGTGAACTGGTAGATAGGTAGTTTTCAGTAGAATGAGGCAGAGGGATGTCTACCAATCCCTTATTCAACAATAAGTCTACAATTCATTCAACAATTCACTTGTCTTTCTCCAGAGTTGAGAAGCCATTTGGCTCACACATTAGAGACAGAGAGCCACTGTAATATAAGACTCATTCCTAGAGGAAATTGAAACTATCAATACCAACAAAGTTTTAGGTAAGCAGGGTCATCTCACTATAAAGAGCCTCATGAATGATTAAATGGGAGAAGTCTGTGGTAGAGACCAGGCTCTCAGTCTTCCATAGTTATAGATTTCACTATTTCTGAAAAAGTGTTTTCAGTTTTACATCTTTAATATTTAATGTTTCAACCTCATTATTTTTGTAAGCTTAAATAAATATTTCAAGTGTAACTTCTGCTCCATCATCCTCGAATTCTCAGCAGATGGCCCTGCTATATTACTAACGATGTTTGAGATCATCAGATATGAGCTTTAAAAATTTCTGACTGTTCTTCCAAACTAGCTATGTTCATTGTATTCTTAACTAATTTCAGAATAGAAATTTCATTTGTCCTGCCTGTCTACAAAGCCTATACCTATGTCCACAGATGCATGTCTGTCTAGTTCTTATTAGAGGTTATACAATCCAATAATCTTCTTTCTCTTGCATGTTTAAACTGTCATCTTAGTCTATTAAAAACATGTGTGAGTAAACATCTGAGGAGGACACACATAAATAGGAAGGCAACCTATATTTATTAACTACATAATTCAATATTGTCAAAACATTATGAACGTTCTAGAAAACCTCCTATTGGCGAAGCTCATGTCTTACAAGTGACCCAAGCTCCTTGTACTTATATTTAACTAAGAAAATTCACAAGTTGTATTCACCTTCAATGAAGGTAAGACTTTATTCTACCATGTGTTGGGGAGATGGAGAACCATGACTACTTAGAGAATATTGAATCAGTCAGGACCAGAGTATGTCTAAAAAGCAAAGTAAAGAAGGACATATGTTCTGGGAAAATTATACTGTATAGTCTCCTATTATCATCTACCCTTTCTTCTGTGCAAGTTAATTTTATGAATCAATGTGAGTTGGCTACAAAAAGTCCAGCTAAATGATAACCCATTTCTAGTCATGTCTCTGGGAGTATTTCTGCAGGAGATTAGTGTTTGGATCAGTAGACTGAAGAAATGATCTGTCACTAGCAGTGTTGTTGGGCTTTGGTAAAACTATTGAGAGTCTAGATAAGACAAAAATAAGGGAAAAGAGAACACCATCTCTTTTTCCCTGAACTTGAATTTTCATTTCTGCCTATTCTTGAACACCAGAACCACTGATTCATGGGCTTTAGGACTTGGTTTGCATTGTAACCTATTGTCTTTTCTGATTCTCTAGTTCCTGTCTTGGCTCCTAAAAATTGTGTGAGCTAAATTTATGCATGGTGTCTTCTTATGTTTTACTATACACAGTGTTGATTTCTTTTCTTTGAACAAATGTGAATAATATACCATCTTTAACCCAATATATTCACTGTGCTTCAAGTCTCACAGTACCAGAAATTATTGGCATTCTCACGCCTTCTATTCCTTATCCTCCCATGTCTCTTACCACCTCTGTCCCATATTTCTAATGTGACTATAAAATGACATAAATCCAGTAAGCAACAACATATATCTTGAATTAATTCTCCCTTTCTCTATTGCCTACAGAACTATTTTTAAAGCATCCAAACCATTTAAAGTTAGAATGACTTTCTAAAACAAAAATATTCTTTTCTCACATGGCTTCATGCCTTTTGTTAATAGAATAATAGTCTAAAAAGAATACAGATAGAATGATGGCAGATGTAGAAACTTTTATTTCTAAAATAAAGGATAACTGAATAAAATTTGTAGAAAATGGACATTTATTTCAAGAAAAAAAAAACAAATTTACATAGCTCCTTGTGGCAACTTACATGCTTATTGTTTCTTTTCTAAAACTGTTCCTGTCACTATTGCATTTTTCTCTAGTATTTCATCGGATTTTTAAAATCTGTTCTTTATCACTTCTTAATCTTCTTTGAGTGGTTTAAATGTTGGTACTTAGAAAGTATATTATTTTGTCACAAATCTTCTAATTTGATTCTATATTTTTCTTTCTTTTTTTTTTCTGAGACAGGGTTTCTCTGTGTAGTCCTGGCTGTCCTGGAGCTCACTCTGTAGACCAGGCTGACCTCGAACTCAGAAATCCGCCTGCCTCTGATTCTATATTTTTCAGTGATTTCATTCATCTCTCTATTTCTCTCTCTGTCTTAAACACACACACACACACACACACACACACACACACACACACACACACA
>JANHMN010000004.1:147339994-147407059 GCA_030674055.1 Rhabdomys pumilio
ACACACACACACACACACACACACACACACACACACACACACACACACACAAAACTATTTCACCCCTGACAATCACATTGCATACTACCAATATAAGCCTTTCCAAATATAGACTGAAACCTCCAACTTTCTTCTGAGCATTTTAATGCGCTCTTAGAGTATTATGCATATTAAGTTAAAATTTTAGCTCATTTCATCTCCAGCAGTTATTCTTCTGTAGAGACCCTTATACACTTCATGATCCAATCATCTAGGAAACAGTCTTTCTCATTTTCTTTGTATAGTTGGAAACACAAAATTCTTTTTAAAATTTTGGTGTTTATTTTGCTTTTTTTTTTAAAATCTGAAACTCATTTGGAGTCTTTCTTTCTTCTCAGTCCCCATTCCTGGTGCTTTTATTCAGGTGCAGATCGTTTCTCACATGGAGAACTTCAATAATGAGTTTCTTTTTATCCCCTTTCCTTCTCTGAAAACACTAAACACACCAATATATCCTTTACTGAGGTAGACCAGATGTAAGCACAAACAAGACCGATAGTATTTTCTCTTTAATTCTCCAGTGGATGCCTATTAGCTTCAAGATACAAAGCCTCAAGCATGAGGCCTGGGGAGATAGCTCATTTACTTGATAAAGTATTTTCCACAAAAGCCCAAGAACACGCATTTGAATCTCAGATAAAACAGCAGGACATGTTAGTACATGGCTGTATGCCCAGAGCTGAGGATGCAGAGATATGCCTAGTTGAACCAGTGAGGTTCAGGTTCAGTGAAATGATGGACACTGACGAGGAAGATACCTGGTATTGACCCATGGCCTTACATGCATAAACACTTATACGCACACTCACACACACATATATGCAAATGCTCGCATCCACACGCTCATAAACACTCATGCACACATGCACAGTGTTTGGCAGGGCAGACTTCTCTGATGTAGTTGTGTACTGTACAGAGGTAGTTCTTGGAAATTTTTTAACAATGCCTTTGTTCAGAGATGTTTGCTTTTTGTCAGGCACCATATTGTTTACATTTTTATGAACATCATAGCTCTAGTCTGAATGTGGGTAACTCTTAAATTTACAAGAAAATTCTAACCCCTGAAATGATGGCACTGAAAGACGAACTTTAGGGAGATAATTAAGTCTTAAGAATTGATCACCCATATGTGTGCATGGAGTCTGCATTGACGAGATCCCCACCACCCCTTGGGATCTTCCCTCCTCCCACAATGTGAAGACATAAAAAGAAATTACTGTTCAAGGATAGAAAGTGGGCCCTCCCTACACACCACCCACTGCCTTGATCTCGTTCTTTGCAGCCTCCAGAACTATGACTGACTAATTTCTGCAATGTGGAAGCTACATGGCTTATTAGAATTTGACATTCTAGGCTGACTAGACTTAGAGAGCTGTGCATGGAACACTCTTTTCCTGCTCTTTCTATACCAATGGGCTAGAGTATGTTCTCATTATGCAAGTCTGGGGTCTGTAGAAAATGCCTTTCTATGTCTATTTTCTTGAGGGAAATGATTAAGAGGAAAAATTCTACTAATGTCTCCTGGGATTCTTCTCTTGGGCTTCATGTTCTAGTTTCAGTAACAGTCTGTGTTCACTTTCAACATGGAGCTTGTTTCTGTAAGACACTGGACTAATGTCCTTTTAAGGGAGAGGAAAAGAGTGAGAGAGATTAGAAGTGAAAGAAAGAAAAAAAAGAGTGAGACAAGAATGAAGGGAGGGAATGAGGACTTAGTGATAGATCTGACATTTTCAAAAAATTAAAATAAATAAAAATCTTTAGTGTTCCTTTTTATGAGAAAGAATAGCACATATATAATATACATACTTTTATCAACATATTTATTTAAATGGATGATTAGCTTGTGTATTATATTCAATATCATACCTAGCTTGTAAATTTGTTGCCTATTAGAAGACACATATATACTTTACTGAACTCATTGGTCACCTCCATTTTTTTTGTTACATATCACACTATGAGGACACTTGTCATGCTGTGACAAAGGAAGCATCAGGATTTTCAACACTTCTTAAATGCATATTGACAGATGAGAGCAATAAATAATTTTTGATGTTTTATTTCTGGTCCATTTTTATATTTGAACAACCTCCTTAAAATTTTGAGTTGAACATGTTTCATCAGTTTTGAATTATTTTCTTGAGGGAAATGATTAAGAGGAAAAATTCTACTAAGGGAGAAGTTCACAGTGATATGAATTAATCAAAGCCCAAATGAAAGAGGATTAAATTTGATGAGGCCACTATAATTATAAATATTTTTTCCCATCTCTTTAATCAAGACAAGGGCCTTGTTCTTAAGAGTGTTGTAATCTAATTGGGGAGACTGGGCACATATATAAAATGATGAATAGCATTACAGGGACTGAGAGTGAGAAGTCTCCATAGAAAAGGCATTCGGTTTCAGAACTGGGAATCCTGCCTAAAAGCTGAGATCTCTGGGATTTGAGTTGATCTTCAAAGAAATGAAGGGGGATCTTTAGCAGTGAGGAGTTACAGTTAATGAACAGAGTGTCTCTCCAGTGATAAAAACTTGTAGAATTGTACCAAGAGTCATAGAGTTCTGTGGCTGTACTAAACAAACCCGATTGGATCACAGTTCACCAACTGATGGAGGTTTGTATGTCTTGTGCATTTCCTCTTACAAAGTTGTCATATTAAAAATATTCTGGAGAGATGGCTCAGTGGTTAACAGTACCAAATGTTCTTCCAGAGGACCCAAGTTCAATTCCCAGCACCCACATAGCAGCTCAAAACTGTCTGCAACTCCAAGATCTGACAGCCTCATACAAACGTCCATGCAGGCAAAATATCAAATGTGCATAAAATAAAAAATAAAGAAAGACAACATTAGCTATGGTCTTGTTGCCACAAATAAAGACTGTAGTACCTGTGGGTATTGTATTCCCAACTCACTCTCTGTAAAAGTGCTGAGTATCATACAGTTGAGTTTATAAATCAATGTCCTCATGAAAAGCCAAACCTCAAATAGAAACAGATGCCTACATGCCATTGGAATTCCTATGGGAACTGACAGAACATGTGTCTTATTTCTTTAAAAAGACCACAAGGACGAATGGCTCAGTGGGTAAAACATATGCCGAGCAAGCATGTCAACCTGAGTTTGGACCAGTGGAGGGTGGGAGAGATGATCGGTGTGGTAGGCATATGAATGAGTCAAGGTGGAGCATGCAACAGGAAGTCTTCCACCACAGGTTTATCACCCCTGATGAAGAGTCTTCTGTGGGTGATGTAGGTGGAAGAAGACAATCTTTGCTTATGGTATCTCCAGTGAAAGTAAGGCCTATCAAATGTTCGCTGATGTTGGACTAAATCTCAGAGAAACACCTGTCAATTAAGAGTCAATAGAAGAAAGCTGAGAGAGGAGGAGGCAAGCTGGAATTCTCTGGAAAGTAGTGGAGAGCAAGTTAAGAATGCTAAGCACTAAATGCTAATTCCAACCACATCTGGGATGGAAGAGGAAGAGGATTCAGAGAATGTGAGGCTATGATGGATTTAAAGTGGTGCTTTCTCTGAGTGACATTCCTGAAGCCCAAATCCTTCACATTTGCATCCATAATAGACATCTCACAGAGTGCTTTGAATAGCCCTAATGTTTTCCTACAGTTAAGAAGATGAGCCCATTCACAGAAGCACACGAAATGAAAGAGAAGTTTCTGCAAATGGTTTGTAATAGGCATGTTCCTGGGAGACAAACACCCTGACGATTCCTAGGCTTATCTGCCTCCGAGCTGAGTGGGGATATTGGTACAGCTGAAAGAGAAAACAGGAGTTGCTACAGTTGAGTCTTCAAGTTCTCTCTTCAGGATTAGAGGGATGGATTTTCTGTTCCCATCCCTTTGAGGCACATTACTGCACTGTAAAGTTTTCCCAGGGATTCACTGTGTCCTGGTTATACCCCGGTGGAAAAGTCTTTCCTAAGACATCTGACACATAGATTAGAAACAATGTTTTATTCATTTAAGATAAGCCATGAATAGCATATAAAAGCTCATGTTGCTTTGAATCAACACATTTTTGAAGGTGAGAGTAACATTTTCATAATATTCCCATCCCATCCTCGGAGGAGTCAAACCAAATCGCTTGACTCAGAGGCCAATAAGGTAGGTGGAGATAAAAGTAGGAGTTATGCAAATGTCACATAAGAGACTTCTTGAAATATACTCATTCTTGGGATTCCTCTCCTTTCCCCATTGTGTACCTTCCCAAACAGAGCCAACTTATGCTTGCCTCAGAAGGCACTGTTGAAATAGTTTAAAGAAACTTACACATTAATATGCAGCTTTCCACTTCATGAAAATTTCTGTTCATTGAGATCTTAGAAATATCTAGACATGTCTATGAATGGTATTTAGCAGTCCATCTCTACAAACTGAGAGATTTTTTTCTAGCTTCAGAATGATGCCTTAATTATATTAGAAACCAATTCTACTTCTTGGTTGTACTCTGTTCCCATTTCCCCTCTTAGTTCTAATGACCATGTGTGGCTCAGGCCAATGGCTTCTTTTGATAATTATCAAGTTTATCATTGTCGTTAGCATTCTCTCCTTACTTTGAACCATGCTTATGCACATTCAATTCCTTTTTATACTGTTGTCAGAATTCACTTTTAGGAACACAAATGGTTAATGACATTCACTCATTTAGTAAAAAGATTTGTTTGTTTGCCAGTAGATCCCTGAGAAAGAATGATGAGTCTAGCAAGAAAGTGACAGTTAAGAAATTATATCACAAGACCTGGAATATATGACAAATTAACTTGACTTAATTGGAATGTCAGGAAAAGTTAGTCAGAGGTAGTGACCCCAGAGGACAGTCATGACAAGCAGAGAAAGTGGGAAGAGAAAGCTTCCTCTAGCCCACTGGTTCTCAACCTTCCTAATACTGCGAGCCTTTAACACAGATCTTCACGTGGTGACCCCCAATCTCTAAAATTATTTTTGTTGCTACATCATAACTACAATATTTCTATTGCTATGAATCATAATGTAAATCTCTGTGTTTTCCAGTGATCTTAGGTGACTGCTGTGAAAGAGTCATTTGATTGTCAAAGGGGTTGTGAGCCATAGGTTGAGAGGCAGTGCCCTAGACAAAGAAAGCAATATATGCAATGCAGTAGGGGTGGGCGTGTTCAAGGTACTGAGGATCTGTTCAAGATGCCAAGAGAGGACAAGCATAGTTGCATTGTAGCCCACAGAGAGATGGGAGAGGGAGGGAGAAGGAGAGAGAGAAAGAGAGGGAAAGGGACAGCAATGGGAGGGAGAGAGGAAGCAAGAGAGGGAGAATGTCAGAAAGGGAGGGAAGGAGGAAGGGAGAGTTATGAAAGTTGAGTTAAGTAGCAAAAGCAAAGCTAGGTAGCTTCCAAGAAGCCCCCTGTAAGGTGTTTGACTTTCACTCTGAGGTCATTTTGCACAAACAGACTAAACACAGCAAAGGTGGCATTTGATTTGCATTTTTATTTTGGCTATGACTGTGAGCTTCAGGAGGAAACAACAGTGCCAATTTCTCTTATCCCTGGGATTCAGATGAGAGTCTTTATACCTTAGATAAGGATGGTAAAAATGGAAGGCATGAATTCATGACTTGCATAGATGGTCTAGTAGTGAGCAGGTGACAAAATGAGGTCAGTAGGTTGAAAAGATTTAATATTAGGGTTGGAGAACTGCTCAGAAGAAGACTACTTGCTCTTCTTCTACAGGACCTGAGTTCAGTTTGCAACACCCATGTTGGGCAGTTCACAGTGACTGTAACTCCAGCTCCTAGGGGATCTATTGATTTCTTGTGGTCCCCTGTGACACATGTACATGTATGGCAGAGTCACATACACATACACACATGAATAAAAACAAAACAAATCCACATATAAAAAGATGCTGCATATACTTCCATCTTAGGAGCTCACACATGTGATGGTCACACTCTTCAGAACACAGATGGGAGCTGTTCCTGGCAGGAAAATGACTTTAGACTTTTGAATGTACTAAGAATGAAGTGAGTTTTGTGTTCTCTGTTAAAAGTGTTGTCTGGCTTTCCATTGCCCAGACAGCACTCTGTGGAACAGATGCCTAAAACCCTTCTGACCTATGACCCACACTTCTCTAATGTCTTTAAACACACCCCAGACTTAGTTAAAAAAATGCCCTAGATGTGGTGATATTTCACAGCTTAATATAGTGTCAAACCTCTGACTTCTGCTGAGTGGTTCTTTCTCTTCAATCCCTCTCAAGATGAAGAACTAACACTATCATTCATAAAGACCCTGTTTAGATATTATCTCCTGTTGAAAGAGCTTTTTAATCCCCCACTAACGTTCATATCCACATCTCTCAAATCTTTGTAATTATTAAAAATTGTCTTCTAGTGTGTTCTTTCAAAATTTGAATGCCTATAAGCTTAGGGCTGTTCTGATCATTTTTGTAAACACTGTGTGTGGCAGTCTATAAATGAATTTGATGAGGGAATAAGTGGAAAAATTTGAGCCATTTCTTTTACTTCCTGGAAAGTAATTTTAAATCTTCTGGGCTACTTTCTGGTAAAATAACTAGGAAATGCTGGAAAGACTCAAGGACTGGAACTGAAATACCTGTGGAAGATGTAACAATGCTGAACTAAGGAATCAATCAATCATTGTTTTCTTGCCAGACTAAAATGAAAAGCTTGAGTTAAAGTCATAATACCATTCATGAAGTTTTTAGTTTCCTTTTAGTATGACCATAAACAGAAAGTAAAAACCATATTAAGAAGTATCATTTAAAAATATTCATTCCTGGTTACAGAAATGATGTATGTTCACTGGGATATTTTGTAAGCAAAGAAAAATGAATCTCACCACCAAAGGCAGACACATTATTTTTTTTAAAAAAGAATAGTTTCAGATTTATTTTTCATTTATCTATCATCTATCTATCTATCTATCTATCATCTATCTATCTATCTATCTATCTATCTATCTATCTATCTATCTATTCTGTGTGTGCTTGTGTGTGTGTGTGTGTGTGTGTGTGTGTGTGTGTGTGTATACAGTCATCCATAGAGACTTAAAAAGATTAATTCAAATGTATCCAAAATATTTCTTAGGAGATAACTTCATATCACAGAGAAATAAACATTTTTTTTCAACAAGAAAAGCAGAGAAAGCACAGAGCAATTGATTGGCTGTGGCGGTGTCTGAAGGCACTCTCACTAGGGTGATGGAAGCAAGAAGATAAAGCCCTCAGTGATCTTCGAGCAAATTGAGACTTCAAAGTCAGCCTGAATTATATGACATTATATGTTATTGAGATGGTCATCTCAATAACAGCAAAAAGAGGCTTGTTCTCTTGGGGGCCTGCACCTTTCATTTCTCGTTAAGAGATGAAGAGTAGAGAAGACTAGTTAGGGCCAGGCTCATTTAGGAAGCCCAGATTTTCTGTGCAGAAATTCATGTATCTGGCAGCTCTAAGCAATGGGTTTGAAGGAAGGCACTTAAAAAACACACAAACAAATAAGAAAAAAAAAGAAAAAGAAAAAGAAAAAGAAAAGAAAAGAAAAGAAAAGAAAAGAAAAAAAACCCCATGCTTAGCCTCAAATTCTGAGCAGTGTCCTTGTCACAGTTTTAATGTCAGCCTCACTCCAAGGGATGCTATTCAACTGGTAATCACTGAGTCAACTCCTGATCACTCCGTGATTCAGAGCTCCTTTCTTACAGCATACATCTCCTTAAAGAGGAATGTAGAAGCACAGTTAGTTACTAAGCACGTGGCCACTTCTGAGTTTATAGGACATGGGCACCAGTGATGGGCATTTGAAGTGTTACAACTAGATTCTAAACAGTAGCATATGCCACAAACAATTAAGGGACAACTCAGCCGTGTATAGGTCTCATATAATACTCTCTATGGGGAATGCCACAGTAAAGGCCGAAGGATCACTGATTTCACACCACATACACACACATACACATACATGTATATGTACATATATACACATATATACATAGATATTAATGTACATGTACACATATATATATGCACAAACATATATATTCACATAATGACCATATAGACTTATACTACCAACAAAAGAAAGCTTTGTGTATCTAGGACTTTTGTCAAAATTATGTCTACTTATTTTACAGTAATTTTTAAGTTCCAAAATAGGCTTCATTTATTCTTATTAAATTTTACAAAATGACAGCATTTTGAATCATTTGGCACAGTTTCATTTTAATGTATGAGAGTGGTTTGTTAATTATTAGCATCTTTTCCAAAAGTGTTTGTTCATTCTCTCATTATTCTCTTAGTCACTTGGCTGAGGAGAAATGTCATGATAATTGAATGTGAACCCTTCAGATTAGTTTTTTAAAGCAACAGGAACACTGTCAATGCCTCCGTTGCTTTGTCCGCAGCTCTGCTTTACCCAGCCATCTGCTTGTGTCTGGGTTTAGCACTTTATATGGACTTTATTCATGGCCTCCCCTCCTCATGTGCTTCCTAGGAGGCACAGTGGATTTTGTTGAAATCCAAGAAACCGACAAAACACTGTACCAAGCCCACAAATCTTAACCTCTCTTCCCTTTCCAGTCTTACTCAGAACCATCCATGAGCATGACATATTTTTGCTTCATTTCCCCCCAGACCCTTCTGGTTCAGGAAGCTGTGGAAGATTTGTCAGTGACAGTGGTGGTAAAAAAAATGGAATCAGCCTATAGATCCATCAACAAAAATGTGGTATGTGCATACAATGAACATTTATACAGCCTTAAAGAAATATAAAATGACAAATTTAAAGGAAAAATAGATGCAACTGGAAATAATGATGCTAATTGCAATACTTGGGTGATCAGAGAAAACACCATGATTTCACTTGCATGAGAAACCTAGATATAACAATTTATAGCTATGTGCATGTCTATATACGTGTGCAAGTATAATCCACAAAACTAGAGAGGGCGTCATGAGAGATGATGAATAGGTCTGACAGGAAGTAGGAAAGAGAGCAATGAGTTACATGCAGTAAAAAAACAGGAAAGCCTAATTGGTAGAAGAAAAGGAGTCAGATGGAATGGGGAGGGGGATACCAGGATGCTGTCGGGGAGGGGACTGCGTGAGAACAAATTTTAATGACACATGCATGAAGATGTCACAATGGGACTGACTGTTGTTTGGTAAGATAACGTTAAGATGATTATTGATGGCTGCTGCTGATGAACAACAAGAAGTAGTAGTAGAAGAAGGAGGAGGAAGAGGAGGAGGAGGAAGAGGAAGATGAAGAGGAAGAAGAAAAAAGAATCATTTTTAGAAAGGTGCCACAGTTTTCACACAAGTATAGAGTTTCCTGGAATACTTGAATCCAGAAGATCCAAAACAGTAACTGCTTACAAAGTGAGGGTCAAAGCAGTGAGTCTAAGACAGGTCTTTGTCAGTAGTGTTGCTGCTGTTTGGCCAGTGCTCACGAGTCTTTCTGCACTAAGACAAAATGGCCCACTGGTCTATTTGGACTTTGATAACCTCAAGTGACATCATTAAGGATCCTTTTCTGCTTTCCTCCCCCTACCCGTTACCCCTTCTTTCCATCCCTACACACCCCCAGTCCACCTACAATATCGATCCTATTTTCCCTTCCCAGGGAGACTCACGCATCCCTCCTTCAGTCCTCCTTAATACTTAGCCTCCCTTGGTGTGTCGATTGAAGCATGATTATCCTTTGCTTTACATCTAATAGTCACTTAAAAGTGAGTACATGCCATGTTTGTGTTTCTGGGTCTAGGTTACTTCACTCAGGATGATATTTTCTAGTTCCATCCATTTGCCTACAAATTCACGATGTCATTGTTTTGAATATCTGAGTAATACTTTATTGTGTATATGTATCACATTTTCCTTGTCCATTCTTCAGTTAAGGGACTTCTAAGTTATTTCCAGTTTCTGGCTATTATGAATAAAGCAGCTATAAACATAGTTGAGCAAGTTTCCTTGTGATAGGATGAAGCGTCCTTTGGGTACATGCCCAGGAGTGGTATAGCTGGGTCTTGAGGTAGATCAATTCCCAAATTTCTGAGAAATCGCCATATTTATTCCTAAAGTGGCTATAGAAGTTTGCACTCCCACCAGCAGTGGAGGAGTGTTCGCCTTGCTCCACATCCTTGACTGCATGAGCTGTTACTTATATTTTTTATTTCAGCCATACTAATAGGGAGACAATACTGGGAGAGATAACAGGAACTGGGATCATTTTGGGGGATGAGGTAGAAACCTATTGTAATAGAAATTTTAGGAGTCTATGAGGGCAACTCTAAGCCTCCTAGCAATGGAGGATACAGAACCTGAACTTGCTATCTTCTGTAACCTGTCAAGAATTCTAGTGGAGGGAATGGGACACCAATCCAACCAGAAAACCTTTCATCTATACAATACAGATGCAGAGATCAGCAACCAGAAATTAGGTAGAGCTTGGGGAACCCTGTGGAACAGGGGAAGAACTGTCGGAGCCTGAAGGGTCAAGGATACCACACAAAAATTCACAGAATCAACTAACCTAAGCTCATAGACTCTCACAGACTGAACCCTCAATCAGGGAGCCAGAATGAGTCTGCACTAGGCCCTCTGCATAGGTGTTACTGTTGGTCTTCTTGTGAAACTCCTAACAGTAGGATTTGGGTTGTCTCTGACTCTCTTGTTTGCTTTCAGGATCCCTCTCCTTCTACTGGTTGGCATTGTCCAACCTTAATATGAGAAGATGTATTGTAACTTGATATGCCACGTTCTGTTGAGATTCCTGGAAGGTCTGCCCTTTTCTGAAGCAAAATGGAGGAAGAATGGATCTGAAGAATAGGGGGAGGTTCAAGGAAGAACTAGGAGGAAAAGAGGAAGGGCAAACTGCAGTTGGAGGTAATATATGAGAGAAGAATAATTTTTTTAAAAAATTATTCTCTTCTAGTATTTTTGATGCCTTTGCCTCAGTTTCCTTTGAAATAACAATTTTTAAATTAGTTACTTAATTTACTGTTGTTTTGTGACTATTCTCCTTTCACCATAAAACCTAACTGACTTTCATCTTGTTGTTTGTCCTATACCCTAGCAGAATGTGCCATTGTAGAGCAAGTCACATTGGCATAAGAATTGTTTTGAGTTAAAGGCACTTAGGGAAAAAAAACCAAACAGCAGATGCAACCAGGGCACTCTGACTTTTCTTTTTGTTCTTTGAAAGCAGGGGGCAAAACCACTATGTAACCGCCTTCTAGTGCTAAGAGAGCGAGGCTGTTCTCACCATGGAGAGGGAGAGAGGGAGAGGGAGGAGGAGACAAAAGTAGCTTTCTTCCAGATTCATTGCCTAGCTAAGCCTTGGCTTATCAGCTCTCACAATTTACCACCCCTTGTCTAATCTTTTTTAAGCTTTTGATCCTAACTTCAGCTCTGAGTCTTGAGTTTTCTGATAAAAGTCCCTGTGTATATTTAAAAGTTAGTGAGTAAAATTTGTATTGCGGTTTTCAGCTCCTTAAACAATCTGGCTATAATCTGCTATTGGGGATGTTTGTCTGAAAATGGGGGTTGTCAAGAGAAAACCCCAACTTGTTAATAGGAAAAGGTTTCTGAATCAGAAATGGCCAAAATTGAATTCAGAATCAAATGCATAATGAATCAGGTGATTCTGACAGTGCTCATCATTGTGTGCAGTGGCTTCCCTGCAGTTTGGGTTTTGAACACATAAACCTTCGCGTTCTGCACTGTGCCCTACTGCGCAGCTCCAACAGTCGCCTCTGGAAACAGCTTCGCTTACATTTAAGGCTGCTGTCTGCTATGCATTGTAGTGTTTTCACTGGACATCCAAAGTCTTTGGTTCTTGTTGAAACATGAAGATTTAATTATGAAAACAGACTTCTACTCTTCATATTATCATTCCCTCAACACACATCAAATAAATCTACCCTTGGGATGTATAATGTTAGAATGTTTGATTTTGAAATCTGTTGTTTGTATTGATGACTTAAATTCACTAAAAACAAAAAAGAAAAAGAAAAAAAGAATATGTATGTTATCCGAATTTTGGCTCGAGATTAGGACAGGATTTCCAACAATCTCTAAACATCCCTAAACATACATATGCCACTTTGTACTATGTATTTATGTAAATGGGCCTCCTTACTATTGATAATTATAAAATTAAAATATTAGTCAACTCTGAAAATCTCTGAAAACATTCTGGGTCCTGAAGCATTAAATGTTCAGCCAAGAATTTTTTTTTATATAAAAACAAACAAGCCATTCATCTTATTAATACACAAATTTGCATTCTTTTCAATTACTTTTATATGTTCTTTAATTTATTTACATTTCAAATGTTGTCCCCTTCCAGGTCTCCCTTCTGCAAACCTCCCATCCCATCCTCTCTCCCCCTTGCTTCTATGAGGATGCTCCTCCACCCCCCACTCCTGCCTCATCGCCCTAGCATCCCCTTATGCTGGAGGCATCAAGAATCCATAGGACCAAGGGCCTCACCTCACATTGATGCCAGATAAGGCTATCCTCTGCTACATATGTATTTGAAGCCATGAATTTCTACATGTGTACTTTTTAATTGGTGGTTTAGTCACTGGGAACTCTGAGAGTCTGGTTAGTTGATATTGTTTTTCCTATGAGGTTGCAGTTGCCTTCAGCTCCTTCATTCTTTCCCTTACTCTTTCATTGGCACTTCTAGGCTTAGTCCAATGGTTGGCTGTGAGTATCTGTATCTGTATTAGTCAGGTGCTGGCAGAGCCTCTCAGGGGACAGCTATACCAGGCTCCTGTCAGCTATCGAATGTTGGCATCAGCGAGACTGTCTGGGTTTGGTGTCTGCACATGGGATGGATCCCTAGGTAGGATGGTCTCTGGATAGCTTTTTCTTCAGTCTCCTCTTCGATTTTTGTCCCTGTGTTTCCTTTAGACAGGACTAATTCTAGATTAAAATTTTTGAGATGTGTGGGTGGCCCTATCACTCAACTAGGGCTGTGCCTATCTACTGGAGACAGTTTCTGTAGGTTCTATGTCCCCTTTGTTGTGTACTACTCAGCTATTAAAAACATTGAGTTCATGAAATTTGCGGGCAAATAGATGGAACTAGAAAATATCACCCTGAGTGAGCTAACCCAGACATAAAAGAAGACACATGGTGTGTACTCACTGATAAGTGGATATTAGCCCACAAGTTCAGAATACCCAGGATACAACTCACAGACAACATGAAGCTTAAGAAAAAGGAAGACCAACGTGTGGGTGCTTCAGTCCTACTTAGAATGGGGAACAAAATAATCACCATGGGAGGTAGAGGAAGGGAGGGACATAGGAGGGAGGAAAGAGAAAAAAAGGGGGTCAGAATCAAGTATGGGAAGAGACAGGAGATCAGTACAGAGGATCAGGAAAATGAATAGAAATATATAGCAGTGGAGTGTGGGAACTGGGGGTAGCCACCAGAAAATCTCAGGTTCCTGGAAGTGAGAGAATGCCAGGGCTCAGCGGGGATGACATTAGCCAAAATACACAAATTTGCTCTAATCTATAATAACAAAATTATTGTCTTAATAATTTACTAACAGAAAGTATTTTATTGGTCCATCTATGTCATATACCTACATACCTTGTTAAAGATGCTTGTGTGAAAAGCATTTGTAAGTGGAAATAATTTTTAAACCCTGTCTAATTTGTAGAATAGAAGTTTGTGCAAATGAGAATTTTGCCTCCTCTATAAAATTGTTCTTTAAATACATTTACCCTCAAAGAAAACCCAACTCATAACATAAATGTAGGCACAGTATGGTAAGAAATATTCATATTAATCACCCTAATATTATTTTTATTATAGATAGAAATGAACAATACTAACTTTTTTCTAGAGAAGCTATCAATGTTTGACCATAGCTAAGAACTGGTGCTTGTGAGGTTTGAGATTCCCCTCTTCTCTCCATTCTAGAATGTCCACTGGCTTGATCTTGTGTAGGCAACCATGGCTTCTCAGAATTCAGGAATGCAACGGTTTTATTATGTCGAAAAAGACCCCATTTTGCTATGACCTTCCAGGACCTCTGGCATTTCCAATCTCTTCTCCCCAAATGCTAACACTCTCGTCCATCTCACCACAACAACCTGCATCTTGTATCACTGTCTAGCTGCAGGTTTATCTTCCACTTGGGGCACTAACACAATTAAAAATTATACAGTCAATGTAACTTACAATAAATGCTGTAGAAGAGACAAAACCAATTTTAGCTTGACAATTAAAAGAGCCTTAAAACATGCACTAGCCCTTGTTTGAAATCCAGATCCTGAGGGACCGAACTTTTAAATACAATGAATGTTTTAATTTTTATGTTAATATACAAAGGAATGTGTTTTATTTTGACATTTGCCTGCCAATATGCCATTTGTCCTTATTAGTTTCCCCCCCTACTGTCTCCCATGGTAGCACTTAACCCTCTGCATTTGGTTCTATCTGTTTCTTCTTTGTGATATGTCCCTACTAATATATATATATATATAGTCTGCCTTGAGAATTTCTGACATTGTTTTATAGAAAACCATTTTTTCTTGTGGCAGGTAATAGCAGGTAAGCATTAGACAGAGACCATAAATAGCCTTCTCACATGTGTTTGATTCTTTGTTTCATTTTCATCTGTAAAACAATCACAAAGCTATCAGAGACAACATTATAATGTTTTCAATGTGTTTTGTTTTAAACTCATTAAAAGCTAAAGGTTTTTTTTTTTTTTTTTTTTTTTTTTTTTTTTTTAATAATGGTATTAGTTCAACCATGTAGTAAAATCTACATGGTGAGCCACCAACCAAAGAACATCTATGGTTAGACTGAGACCCCCAGCCCATACATAGCAGATGTGTGGATCAGTCTCCATGGAGTCTCCCAACAACTGGAGCAGAGGCTCTCCTTAAAGCTGTCGCCTGACTATAGAATCCATTCCCCAACAGGCTGTCTTGCTTGGTTGGCCTCAATGGGAGAAGATGCACCTAATTTGACAGAGACTGGATGCTCCAGGGTGGCGGTTACTCATGGGAGCCTTCATACTCTCAGAGGAGAAGAGGATGAGGGATGAGGGAGGGACTCTGGGGGAGGGCTGGGAGGGGGAGTGTTTGGGATGTAAATATATGTATTTTTAAAAAATGTAATGAGATAGGGTACTTTACACATTGTTTCCTATGCATTTTTTACTCACTTAAGTATCTCTCAATAAGAAAAAAAATAAAGGAAGGAAGGAACAGAGAGAGAGGGAGGGTTGAGGAGAGTTTTCCTCCAGTATCTAATGTATCTGTGCTAGAACTTAGATGGTCCTGGGTCAGAATTCTAGAAGCTGTATGCTACAATCATTTATTTCATAGGTTCTGCTGCTGAAGGGGGAGGCTCTGGGAATTTCTCATTTGTACTGTGATCTTGTCTGTAGAAATGGAAGGGCCAGGTGACACAGGCCATCTTTCTCAGGGGAAATCATTGGCATTTTGCGGGGTTTATACCTTCAGCATCCCTGCACTTCCATATCAGTGGACATTAAGATTTTCTTTCTGTCAGGGAAGCAAATAACATGTTTGATCCTGATTATCTGACTTAATCCTGAAAAATCCTCTTCAGGTTGATGTCCCAGAGAAATTAAAAAAGCTCCCTGTCCATTTGAAATGACTTCAATAGGGAGACTTGAACAAAAGACATCGCTCTGATACTCCTCCCCCCTTTTCTTGTCATTCATAGTCCAATTAAATAGACATGATCTTTTGTCAATTGTCAGTGGATCTGGCTTTCACTTTTAATCAGCCCACACATCATGTGGCCTTTTAAATTCTCTCATCACCCTCTCTGTTGTCCATAAATATGATGGGAGTGGGAGCTGAAAAGAGTAGGCTTAAGAATGAGATAAATATTCACCACTTTCTAAGCGTTTGTCATATTCTTTGTAAGTCATCTTTTCTCTCAGTGAAAAACAATTATGATGACTTTAGCTTGTCATCATCATGGAACAACTTTTGAATGCTGCGTGAGGATTCTTCTCAGGAAGAACTTTTAAAAGGACCTTTTCTATTTTTTACTTCTATTTTTATCTTTAAAGCACATAGCATGCACTTAAACAAGAAACAGTTTAAAAAAAAAACTAGAAATTGGTTTGAGAAAAGTAGATGCTTGAAAGAAGAAGTGTATTGTCTGCTTCTGAAAGACTAGTGAGGTTATTCTCTCTATCTGTGGGTACCATATGGTCTGGCGACCAGTGTGGCTACACTATCCATGTTACAGGAGACGTTATCTTTTTTATTGAGAAGTAAAAGTCCTTGACTCAAGGAGGAATATACATCAAGGAGACACCAGATGGCAGATGCAACGTGTAGAGAGTGATGGAATAAAGATTCTGAAACATTCACACAGACTGGTCAGCATCATAGATCTGTAGGCAGTGACTACATTGCAGCCACACCCTGCTGTACATGTAGCAATGTTCTAAAGAAGGAATCTTCCAGAAGATAAAATACTCCCTGATTGGAGATCCGGGAAAGATATGGGGAAAAGTCTGTCACTCGTCTTTTCTTCACCTTTAATTTAGATGGCTTTCACTGATATGAGACAGGACTAAGAGTAAAACAATAGAGGAAAGCTAAGAAATTTGTAAGATTTTCATGTCCTCTAATATGGCCTATGCGGATTCCTACTGACCTTCTAAAAATGTTACTAGACAAAAATGTAACAGAAATATTTGATTGCATATCTAAGCTTTAAAGACAAAGAGAAACTTACAACTAGGAGGAAGCTGGACATAAGGAGCTGAACAACATCAAGGACCAAGCTTTGGTTACACCATGGGATGGAAAACAAAACTTGGACTCTATAAATGTGAAGCCAAGTAACTTGGTATTAAATAAAAATCATATATTTGGGACAATAAGGGCTAAGAAAAAGAGGATATATGTTTATACACACACATATATATATATCCTCATATACATATATATATATGTATATGAGGATATATATATATATTGTAATGCCTATGTTATAACCTTTTGTTTCAAAGTGCATTACCTTTGATAATGCATATTCCATGAAGGATAAGAAAGGCATTCTTGTCAGAACAACCTAAGACAGGCTCAGTCTTGTTAACAAAATAAAAAGGGGGAAAGGTGGAGAGCCTTTGGGGTTGCTTGGCAAGAAGCTGACATGGGCCAAGGACAAGGAAAGGGGCTGCTTGGCAGGAATATGACATTAGCTAAGGACAAGGAAGTAGGCTTTAAGCAGGAATCTGACATCAGACTAGAACAAAAAAGTAATTTCAGGTAGGAGTCTAAATTGTAGACTACAGCAAAGAAGTAATCTCAGGCAGGAATCTAAATATTAGGCCAGAACAAAGAAGAAATTTCAGACAGGAATCTAAATTTTAGGCTAGAACAAAGAAGTAGGGTTCAGTCATGAAAATAACCTTGGGCTAGGATAGGGAAGTAGGCTCAGATATTTTGATCATCTTGATAAGCCTTTAGAAACAGTGGTCATGGGAGTGTTCACATAACTGTGTTTAATGGCTTGCTTTTTCTTTGACTATTTGTGTTTATTGTATTGCTTGTTCCTCGACTATTTGCATCTATTGTATTGCTAGTCTCTCAACCTTGAACTGACATAAATACATGCATGTAATCAAAATGGTATAAAAGCATAAAGGTGGAGGGGGCATGGGATAGGGGGTTCTAGGGAGGGGAAATGGGGAAAGGGAATGACATCTGAAATGTAAATAAATAAAATATCCAATATTTTTAAAAAAGAACCTTCTGTTTCAAGTTTGTTTAAACATTGCTCCCCATTTATTTCCTGACTTGTTGATAAAAACTGTCCAGCAAATGGATGGGCAGAAGAGAGAATAGGGTAGGACTTCTGCCAGCCAGGGGAGGGGAAGAGAGAGAGAAAAATAAGATAGGATTCACCACAAGAAAATGGTCCTAGTGACATCATGGGAGAACATACCATGATTTTTGAATATATTCCCTGATTTCATTAATGAACCTTATTTCTTTATTGTGTATGTGTTTGTGTTTTCAATATAATGATTTGATTTTAACATTATTTTTAAAACACAAGGTAGATTTGTTCTTACTCTTTCAAACTTAAACAAACTGTACTTTTAAAACATAAATACATTTATTCTCTTTCTTTTATTATATCTGGACCAGAGTTTCCCTTCCTCTTCTCTGTCTATCTTCTCCCACCCCCACCTTTCTCTTCTCACATCAGTTCTTTTTCATTTTTCTCCAAAAAGGGCAGGCCTCCAATGGATATTAACCAAGTATGGCATATCAACTTATGATAAGACTAGGTATCTCCCATTGTACTGAGGCTAGATGTAACAACCAGTAAGAAGAAAGAGTACCTAAAGCAGGCAGCATAGTCAGAGACAGTCCCTTCTTCCACTATTAGAAGTCTCAAAAGAAGATTAAGCTACACAAGTGACATATATCAAGAGGGCCCAGGTCAGTCCTGTGCAGGCTTCATGGTTGTTGCTTCAGACTATGTGAGCCACCATGAGCCCAGGTTGGTTTATTCTGTGGGTTTTCTTATAGTGTTCTTGACACCTCTGCCTCCTCTAATCCTTCCTCTCCTGCTTCAGCTCTGCCTAATGTTTGTCTGTGGGTCTCCGCACCTGTTTCCACCAGTTTCTGGGCAAAGACTCTATAATAACAATTATGTTTCATACATACATGCTGAGTACACCAGAATATCATTAGGAATCATTTCTATCCTAGGTCTCTGGTCTGTCCAGCTTCTTGTTTCTGACCCTCCAGGCAAGGTCAAGGGTGGTCTTCCTCTCATGGCATGAGTCTCAAGATGGACCAATCATTGTGTGGTCCCCCTCACAATTTCTATGCTACATTTATTCCAGAACATTTTGTAGTCAAGAAAAATTGTAGGTCAAAGCTTTTATGGCTGGGTTGCTGTTCCAACTCCTGTGTTGGAAGTCTACCTGGTTACAGGAGATGGCTGGTTCAAGCTCCTTATCCCTCATTGCTAGAAGTATTAGCAAGGGTCATCTGTGTAGATTCCTGGGAGTTTTTATTGCATTAAATTTCTAGCTCTTCCCAGTGATGCCCCCAATTCCAGTTGTTTTTTCATTTCCCCACCCCCATCTCCATCCTTTCCCAACCTCATTCCTCCTATTCCAGTACTCATCTCAACCCAGATATTCATCCCTGTTCATTTAAGATATCTATTCTATTTCCACTGTACAGGGAGATTCCTTATTATTTAGCTTCTCTGGGTCTGTGGATTATAAAATGATTTTCCTTTTCTTTAAGGCTAATATCTAATTATGAGTGAGTACACATCATGTTTGTCTTTCTGGTTCTGAGTTACCTCACTTAGAATGATTTTAATCCAGTTCTATCCATTTGCCTGCAAGTTTTATGATGTCATTATTTCAAATAGCTTAGTAATTCACCATTGTGTAAATGTATCACATTTTATTTATCTCTTCTTTAGTTGAGGGTTGTCTAGATGGTTTCCAATTTCTGGCTATCATGACTAAGGTTTCTATGAACATAGTTGAGTGAGTGCTCCTGTGGTACAGTGGAACATCCTTTGGTTATATATCCAGGAGTGGTATAGCTGGGTCTTGAGATAGATTGATACCCAATTTTCTGAGAAACTGCCATATTGATTTCCAAAGTGGTTGTACAAGTTTGCACTCCCACCAACAATGGAGGAATGTTCTCCTTACTCCACATTCTCACTAGTATGATCTTTGCTTTTGATCGTCACCATTCTGACAAGAGTAAGATAGAATCTCAGAGTCATTTTGATTTGTATTTCCCCGATCTAAGAATGTTAAACATCTCTTTAAGTGTTTCTTGACTATTAGAGACTCCTCTGTTGAGAATTCTCTGTTAAGCTCTGTACCCCATTTTAAAATTGGATTATTTGGTTTGTTGGTATCTACCTTCTTGAGTTCTTTATCTATCTCCTTTGTCAGATGTGGCGTTGGTGAAGATTTTTCTCAGTCCATAGGCTGCCCTTTTGTCTATTGATGATATTGTTTGCCCCATAGAAGCTTTTCAGTTTCATGAGGTCCCATTTACTAATTTTTCATTTTAGTGCCTGTGCTATTGGTATTCTGCTCAGGAAGTTGTCTCCTATTCCAATGTGTTCAGGGCTATTTCTCACTTTCTCTTCTACAAGGTTCAGTGTATCTTGTTTTATGTTGAAGTCTTTGATCCACTTGGACTTGAATTTTGTGCACGGTGATGAATATGGATGTATATGCATCATTCTATATGCACTCACCCAGTTTTATGAACACTGTTTGTTGAAAATGCTGCCCTTTTTGGTGTGTATTTCTTGCTTCTTTATGTCTGGGTCTTTGATTCTATTTCTTTGTTCAATCTGTCTTTTTTTTCTTATGTCAATACCATATGGATTTTATTACTATTGCTCTGTAGTACAATCTGAAATCATGAATGATGATACTTCTGGAAATTCTTTTATTGTATAGGACTGTTTTAGCTATTCTGCATTTTTTGTTTTTCTATGTGAAGTTGAATATTGTTTTTTCTAGGTCTATAAAATTTGTTTTGGAATTTTGATGGGAATTGGTTTGAATCTATAGATTGCTTTTGGTCAGATTCAGTGACCCATTATTGACCATTCAAGAGCATATTGGTTAGTTTCTGTCATAGTTACTTTTTTAATGCTGTGAAGAAACACCCTGACCAAGATAATTTTTATGAAAAAAAAAAAAAAAGCATTTACTCTGGGAGCTCACAGTTCCAGAGGGATCAGAGTCCATCACCATCATGCAGAGAACATGGCAATGAATAGGAAGGCCCGGTGCTGAAGCAGCAGCTGAAAGCTCACATTTTATTTGACACACAGGAAGCAGAGAGAGAGAGAGAGAGAGAGTACACAGAGCATGATGAAAGGCTTCTAGAACCTGAAACTTGGTAATATACTTGCTAAGAAAGTGAAACACTTTCTAATCCTGTCCAAATAGTTTCACCACCTGTGGACCAAGTATTCAAACGTGGGAACCATTCTTACTCAAATCATCACAGTCTGCAAGTATTTAGACAGTTTCTCTAGCTTTATTATTTGTTTCTCATTTTAAATGTGTAGAGATATTTAAGATATATAGATCCATTTGGTCTATAAAGTAGTATAACTGATTTCTTTGCTGATATTTAGTTTGGATAACCTATCTAGAGTTGATATAGCATACGCAAATGAACTGCTATTGAATCTAGACTCCCTGACCTGTTGTGCCAACTAGCATTTGAGTAATAAATGCGAGAACCTTCATGTTTTGTGAATATATCATTTACAGCTGCTAAACCTTCTTAATGAATTGTTTCCCTTTTCAAATATATAGGAGGTTTTTTTCGATCTGTTCCAACTAATTTCAATTTAAAGTCTTTGATCAGATATCAAACTGAAAGGTTCTTTTTCCCTCTCATTCACTTGATACAATTTTGTTCTATCCTTTGACTTTTAACTTGTGAGTGTCTTTAGCAGTGAGATGTATTACTTTATATTCTTTAAAGTTTTATTTAATTTTATGTATATAAATGTGTTTTGCTTGCATGTATGTATCTGGACCATGTGCATGTCTGGTGCCTGGAGATGTCAAAGGAGGGCATAGGATTGTCTGGGAGAGTTGTTATCATGTGGGTGCTGGAAACCATGCTTCAGCGCTCTGCAAGAGCAGCGAGTGCTATTAAATGCTGAGCCATCTCTTGAGCCACAAGATGTGTTTCTTAATGATAAGTTGTGTATAGCTTTAGAGTCCAGTTAGCCAACTTTTATTGGTGAGTTGAGGCCATTCGCAGGTAAGGTGATTATTGAAAAGTATTTTCTGATCCTTGTAATTTTATTGTTTGTTTTTCTAGTGTGTTACATTATTGCTGTTGTTTTAGTTTTATATTCTATATTAGTAGCAGTGCTTTTGTGGCTCACTGTATTCAATGTGATAGCTCCTGTTCCAATTTACTATTGTTTGTCCATTTTTTTCATAAAATTTATTCTTTTGTGCTCTCTAATGATGAAAGCAGTCTTTCTCCTTGGTACATAGAGTTGCTTTAAGTATCATCTGCGGGAGGAGGGAAAGTACTTGATTATAAACAATCTTTTTAATTTGCACCTTTTTGAAAAGTGATAGCATTGTTGGCTAAAGTAATCTTGGTTACAGTTACCGTCATAAGTAAATTCTTTCTTTCTTTCTCAGCTTTGAGGGTTTCTAATAAGAGTTCTACTGCTTTCTGATGTTTGTCTTTGTAGGTAATTGGTATTTTCCCCCCTACAGCTTTCAATATTGTTTCCTTGCTTTGTATTTTTGACATCTTGACGGTAGTATGCCTTCAAATAACAGGTTCTCTCAAGGCACTGCACAGCTGCTGCCTTCTGAGTCACAAAATGAAATTTTTTTCGGCCACTGACTGACCCATCTGGTGGAGGAAGCATCAACACACAAAACTTGCAACTGGATTTGACTCATGAGAACTATGGGCTTTTCTGAAGGGAAGAGCATTTGGCCTGCTCTTGGTTTACCTTTAGGAAACAGCTTCTGAGTACAGACACTGTACTGAGGAAGTATGCACCTAGGCTGTGGCAGCTGACACCTTTGTGTGTTGCATCTTTCTTTCTCCTCTTCTTTAGTATCTTTTCACATCCTTCATGGATTTCCAAAGAATTTTTTGTATTTCTTTCTTTGAGATATATCTATTCTTCTTTATTCATAATCTCACTTTTTCCAGATCACCCAAAGGGATACTGTGACCTGGTACCTTAAGCAGAAGTCAAGGAACATTTTAAAATGCCTACTATATTCCAGAAATTGTTTTATGTGCCAAAAAAAATAGAAATAAAAACAAAAGCAAGGTTTGGTTGTCATGGAGCTTACATTCATTCAAAATGCCACCCACCCCTGGTGTCATGTGGAAGATATTTTTAAAAGACACCTGTGCATCCAGAAATACAAAGATATTGAGCCAAGGCTAGTTTCTTTATATAGTTTATAATTTTGTTTATGATTTCATAAAGATAATAAAAATTTCTAACCAAGATTAGAACTATACTTTCTCAATTTTTATCATAATTTTAAAGAGAACTAGTGATACTTGTGAATTATTTAGCAACCTATTAAAACATGAGCAACTATCTAGAAATTAAATTTATTGCAATGAACAGTTGGGAGCGGACACAGAGACTCACAGACAAACATTAATTAGACAGAGCTTTGGGAATCTTGCTGAAGAAGCAGAGGAAGGATTGTAGGAGCCAAAGGGGTTGAGGACACCACAAGAGAACCCTCAGAATCAAGTGAGCATGGCTCAAAGAGGCTCACAGAGACTAAACCAACAATCAGGGAGCTTGTATGGGATGGACCTAGGCTCTTTGAATATGTTATAAATGTGTAGTTTGGTGTTCTTGTGGGACTCCTAACAGTGGGAGAAGAGGCTGTCTCTGACCCTTTGGCCTGCTTTTAGTATGCTTTTCCTTCTATTGACTTACTCAGTCCAGTCTTAATGTGAGGAGTGATGCCTAGTCATACTGCAACTTGATAGGCCATGTTTTGTTGATATCCCTGGGAGTCTTGTCCTTTACTAAAGGGAAATGGAGGAGGAGTGTATTTCCGGTCTTGGTGTTGAGAGCTGGGAGGAAAAGAGGAAACAGGTAGGGATGCAATATATGAGAGAAAAATAACTTTTTTAAAAATGTAAAAAATTAATGCAATGAAGATTAGGAAGTCACATCTTCTGGGAAAAAGAAACAAATGGGATGTTAAGGGATTGAATTTCTACTGTCTATTTCAAAATGACATAAAAAAAATTCTGAGTGTTCAGGAGCAGCACTGTCTGTTTTATTCATGTATTTTTATTTGTTTGCTAGCATGCAGCCCAGTTCCTGGCATGAAAGAAGTGCTCAGCAAATACTGAAGGACTATCATGCAGTGAATGAATGACCACGGCAAGTGAGCTTAACCAAACTGCCATGCCAAAAGAAAAATCAAACCAAAGTCAATGGCACCTTTACTTACTGCATTGCAGGAGACAGCTAACTTAAACATAGTTATATATCTTGTACCCCTTAATGTAAACTTCACACAAATTAATAGCTACTAATAGAACAATATCAGTTTAATAATTACTATACTAATGATATCATAACTTTAAATTTAATACTCAGAATTGATTCATTGCCTATTATTATTAGATATCAATATAAAAATAGAAAAGTATATGTTGGTCGGTACTTGCTAAATAGAATTACTCACTGGCTGATCTGTTCTAAGAATTAAATGGATAAAGTGGTGTGTACGACATAAAATAAATAAATAAATGTAACTGTTTCTAGTTTGATAAAAATATCTTAAACATTTGCTGATATTATTATTATTATTATTAATTATTGTAGTAGTAGTAGTGGTGGTAGTAGTAGTAGTAGTAGAAGTGGTACTAACAGGATGACCTGTAGTAGAAGTGGTAGTAACAGGACGACCTCTGGATCATACTAAAACAAAGTAAGCTTGGGTTGTATTTTTGCCAGAGAATCTAGTCTGTATTTTTCAGTCAGGAATGATCATATTGTAATCCGACTTGAGATCCAATTAAGTTTTTAAAAGAAAGCCCTGAAAGGCCAAAGAGCTGATCTTTTAACTTCCTGTTAAGAGTGGAGCATAGGGCATTGTGGGTAACATGTACCACTAGCTCCATCCATCTTTTCTGTTGCACTGATGGGGTGAGGTGAGAAAGACCACAGCTCCCAGACATCAGTATAGTAGCGACATTTTTTCAGGGCTGGAACTCATCATTTAAAAACCTTACAGTGACAAAGGTCCTTGATACATACTGGAGGACATCACAATTGGCTTAAACATAAAAAATATTGGAACTTATTTGGACCTTAAACCGATCCGGGGCTTTATAAGAGGATGCTGGTCATAAATCAAATGCATGCAGCCATGCCACCGTATAGACAGCCCAGAAGAAAGGAGGAATAAATGGGTCTCTAAGCAATCCTCACAGGATGCTACAACAAATACGTTGTTGAACTCAAGACTTACCCAGAAGGGGTGTAACGGGCAGAGCATATGCATATATGACTTAGGCTTTAGTTCCTATGCTTTAAAAGCTTAGTATTCCCCCCATCCTAAATAATGTGGAGACAGGGACTTGGGGCAAGTAACTACGGAGTTACTTATGGGGCGACAAAACTGGCTGGAGAGCCTGTGGGGGCCACTTTTGTGCAGGCTCTCCATGATGGAAAATGTGATGGAATTACATCTTAACTTCTCCAGATGACCTGGCATAAACACCCTCATTCCTTGGCACAGCCACATGCAGTTTTCTTTTCTTTCCATTTAAAATTATAGCAACAAACAGAATGAAGTATTTTCACTGCCTCTTATCATTACCCTGTTGTCATGACTGAAGACATACTGAGTTTTTAATTATTAGCAATCTAGCTATTACATCATAGAAAAGTCTGTCTGCTAATTGAGATGAAATGCGTGTTGTCTTCAACAAATTGAAATAATATTGTGTCTGAGTGCTACGGTATTTGTTTCTTTTCATTGCTAAACTCATGTGGAAAGCACCATCAGTTTAGCATCATTTGGTCATCATCATCTTTTCTCTGGGTTACAGGAGAATTTCAAAAGTCAGATATCGTGGTAGGATGTATTCAGCATCTTGAGCTCCTCTCATTAATTTTGGGAAATTAATGGCCATGCTTATTAATGTGAGCTTTCACCACTTGCCACGCTTTCAAAGCCGAGCAGAGAAAACCGGCATGACATGAATCCACACTGGGAAAATGTGAATAATGTCAGTGTTCTTTTTTTTCTCGATGGGGGAGTGATTCTTCAAGGGCAAACCAAATTGTTTCTGTTCTATATGCATAGGTTAGAGAGAAGCAGCTTATCAAAAAGACAGGAAATAAGGGTTTGGGGTAGCTATTACAGAACTTCAACTTAGAATTTTTTGAATTCGTTGTGCTCAACCTATTGCTTGCAGTGGTGCATCTGAGAATCACAGAAATCAATATCAGAGGGGTTTAAAAATGCACAGCTGGTGGTCCTGTCTGTTGATTCCAATTCTTCAAGGTCTATGCTTTAAGACCTGGGAGGAGGTCAGGCATATGCATTATTGGGCTTAAGTGAATTTGAGTTTAGGATACCTTTCCAGGATATGACTTGACAATTGGTTTTTGGGTCACCAATTTTGTTCTCTATTTAAATAAGTGAATCCTCAACACACAGAGCAAACAAATTCAAGAGGATGGTATTTAATTTTAACATTCATGTATTCTGACACAAGTTGGAAGAGATGCATTCTCAGAAAAATGGGAGTGGGAAGGACCAAAGATGAATAGTGAACTCTCTCCTCTTCCTCTTTCAAGTAGATTAATTTTATTTTTATTTGTTTGTGGATGTGTGTCTGTGTGTATGAGCACATGTATGCAGGTAGCTATGGAGGTCAGAAAAGGGACCTGGAGTTACTGGTGATTGGAACTACTTGACTGAGTGCTGGGAACAGAACTCTGCTTCTGCAAGCACAGCAGTGCTGATTGCCTAGCAAGTGTTCTGCCCCTTACTCTTCTGTAATGCTTACTTGTTTGGTTTGTTTGTTTCCAAATCTACAGTACTGAGTTAGACCTAAGGTAGAACCAAACACGACTGGCAAAATAAATAAGTAAATAAAATAAAGTAAGATCAATGAAATGATTCCTAGTGATAGATCTGTGCCTTGCCCATTCATCATCTGAGGAATTTCATCCAATAGCAGGTGGGAGGAGGTGCAGAGAACCACAGCCAGACATCCAAAGAGAGTCTAAGTTAGCGATTTCTGTTGGGTCCATCCCTTTCAGATTGGGGAAGCCCATGGAAGATGAAAAGACTGTAGGAGCCAGAGAGGATGGAGGACACCAGGAGAACATGGCCCACCGATTCAACTAAGCAGGGTTCCTCTGGACTCATGGAGACTGAAGCTCAAGCATGCAGCCTGCAGGGGTCTGCATCAAGTACTCTGTATGTGTTATGGCTGTTAACTTGATGTTTTTGTGAGACTCTTTACAGTGGCAACAGACATAGGTCTGACTTGTTTGCCTGCTCTTGGGACTCTTTTCCTCTTATTTGGTTGTTTGTCCAGCCTAAATATGAGGGCGTTTGCCTTGTCTTACTGTATCTTCTTTTGTCCTGTTTGGCTGTGCTGTCTTGGAGGCCTGCACTTTTCTGAAGAGGAAAGGGAGGAGGAACAGATCTGGGGGAGAGAGGTGGGAGAGAGGTGTTGGCAGAGGAGCTGAGGGAAGTAGAGGGAGGAGAAACTGTGGTCAGGATTATTGTATGAGAGAATAATCCATTTTGAATAAACAAAAAAGAAAGAGAGAAAGAAAGAAAGAAAGAAAGAAAGAAAGAAAGAAAGAAAGAAAGTTGATTTAAAAAACCCACAGTGCTGCACATCAGAGTTTTCATCAGTGGACTTCCCTGAAAACAAGTTTATTGGCCTTATCTGGGGAAAGAGTTGTGCTGACAGGCAGTAGCCAGGAGCCACCTGAGGAATACACTCTCTGCCACATTTGCATCTCTCTCACTCCCATCCATCACTTTATTCCTTGAAGAAACAGGACAGCCAACTTCTGTGGGGTCTCATTCACTTGGATGATAATCACTGGTGCAGCCTTTTTCGCTGCTATATGCCAGGCTGCTTTATTATTTATATCACCTGAGTTTGCTTGTTTTAGACTAGGAGACTAAAATTTTATAACTGGTCAAAATAATCCATGAGCTCCTGCTTGACGATTCTTTTTTCATTTCTTTTAATGCTTATAAAAACACATCTCTGTAGATATTGCCACCAATGAGAAATGACTTGACAGTTCATTTCTAGAATTAGCATATTTGGTTCACACCGGATAGTCAAAACCGCCTGGGAAAATTTGTTTAAATTGTTCATAAAGTATAATAAACATGATTATGTGTATATATTCACAAAGAGGTGTATGCGTGTCACCAGTTCATCATATATGCAGATGAGTATCTATAATAAAGTGCACAGATGTAAAGGGGGATTTTGCAATGTTTTCTAATTATGTAAAAGAGAACCATATGGTTGAATATCCAAATATGAGTGTAATATAATATCTCTTCTTTACAAAAGAGATAATTAAAACTCAGATGGGTGCCTCAAGTCATATATTAAGATACAAACTTACAAGGCATACTAATATACTCTGAATATAAGCCTGATGTCAATTGCTTATAGAAAAGATTGAATGCACTAGAGTGCATTAAATTAAGCACCATAAAATGTATTTCTAAAAACAAATATTGATTGACTAAGTTAGTGGTTACAAAATATTTCTTGGGCATATTAATACTTCCTCCTCCTCATGACAGACAGACAGAAAAGTGGGGATCTGGCAGTCAAGGCTCTCTGTTGGAGAAGCTGAAGCACCCAGAAGCCCAGTGTGTATATTATATACAGCTGGACATAGAGACAGAGTTATTGAATAAAGATAGAAAAGGAGACAGGATTATTATGTACAGCCGAACAAGGAGGCAGGCTTAGCTAACCTTGGTAGGCAGCAGTCTTCAGCGCATAAACATCTGAGATGGGAAAAGCTACAGCGGAGGTTTGTTGTAAACAACGTCTATGCATGGTCCCAGGGAGGGCCTTGCCATTTCCATGGGTGTAAGGCATTGGTACCCTTGTCGAACAACAGGCATTCACTAAGGATGCTACTGGCTTCCTACAAGCTTCTCCTCTGGAGTAGACTTTTATGTTGGAGACCTTTTCTTATCTTTCAAAAGAAAGAATATAGACAAGTGTGCTGCTAAGCTTCACCCTCAGAAATAATTTAAGTAACATGCAGCACACTGTACCCCAGAGGCAATTTACATACCAGACAGCACTGTGTGCTAGAAAAACACCTTAGTCTCATGCTGATTATGCTTTTTTAATATAAAACTTTTAAATGACTTATTTTATTTATGTGGAAGACTGTGTGTGTGCATGAGTGCATGCATTTGGATAGCCACAGAGGCCAAAAGCATTGGGTAGCCTGTAGCTGGAGTTATAGGCAGATAAGAACTGATCAATAGAGGTACTTGGGAGTCTAAATTTGGTTTTCTGTTTGTTTGTTTGCTTGTTTAAAATTTGGTTCTCTTAAGATCAGAAACCACTCTTAATGATTAGGCCATCTCTACAATGTGGACCAGGCTAGCCTTGCCTCTGCCTCCCTTATTCTAGGATTAAAGGTATGTACTGCCATATCAAACTCTGGGTTCCTGACACCTTTATACTTTACCTTGATTGTGAAGGAATTTGGTTATGCAATGAACAGCATGAAGATATGTCAGAAACCAAACATTAATACCGAGCATGAGACTTTAGAAGACATTGTCCAGAAATCGTGTAATTTGCGCTGAGTTTTATGCTTTGAGTTTGTGTGTGTATCCATATGTGCAGCTTCACGTGGATGTCTGTGTGTGTGTGCAAGCAGGTGCATGGACGTGTGCTCAGGCCTGAGTTTGGTGTCAGGTGCCATTCTTTATCATTCTCTACCTGAATTTTAAGGACAAATCTGGAGCTTACCAATTGTACTAGACTGGTTGGTCAGTGATCTCCAGACACCCTCCTGTTGCAGACTCCTCAGTGCTGGGGATACAGGCCCACTCTACTGAATCTGCCTTTTTAATGTGGCTTCTGGGGGAACACATTCAGGTTTTATGCTTGTATGACTACATCTGTCTTTCAAAACCCCACAAATTGGCTTTTATTAAGGAAAAAGATACCATAAAATATACTGACTGCACAACCCTGGAATCACATCTGTTCCATAATACTAGTGTCATGATAAAAGGAATTCTAGGGTTTCCAAAAAGGAAGGAGTACGGTCAAGTGTTCATGGGATGGACTCTACCCCAGGCAAGTCTTCAGGGGGACTGCCCAGAATTTATGAACCAGAGAGTTTTTCTTTTTTTTCTTTTCTTTTTTTTTTATATTTTATTTACATTTCAGATGCCATCCCCTTTCCCCTTTTCCCCTCCCTAGAGAAAACCCCTATTCCATGCTCCCTTTTCCTTTTTTCTTTTATACAATTTTTTTAAATGTCAGTCAAAGGCTTTATAAGTTTGGTAATGCTCAATCAGAAGTGTAACCCAATGCCCAACATAGATATATAAACTGTCTTTGACTGGTGGAGACACGTGAACATCTGCCTCCATGTCCCCCCTCTCTTTCTCTCTCTTTCTCTCATCACCTTGCTTCTCCTCTCCTTCATCTTCTCCTCTTCTTACTCCATTTCTTCCTTTTGGTGCTCCTTCCCCCTTAGCTCCTCTTACATATTACCCTTCCTGTTAAAATAACACTTTTCTCTCAAAATACAATTAGAGCATAATCATTCCTATTTGTACCAGTGAGGTACAAGGTAATCCTCATACCCAGTCCATCATTTTGTTGACTAACCAGAACCTCTGTCGTTTCTCCTAACTAAAACACTTAGTTTTGAACCTGACTGTTTTTCTTGGCTTTAGAATGAATGTCAGCTGAAAACCATCCACTCAGATCTTTTCTCTCAAAGTAAATAGCCAGGATTGGCTATGAGACTATAGGTCTTCACCCCGTCAGAAATCCAGAATGACTGAGTTAACTGAAATTATGGGAAGCACAAAGCATAGCTTCTAAAACTTAGCCAATTTATAGAGACTGCTGAACACCTGGACAGCCCCTATACTACAGAACGTTGGAGCATCAAATCTTCAGCCTTCTGGCCCAGAATCATCTGACAGACCTTAGTGATGCAGAGTTATTAAGGGCTGATTACTCTGTCTAGGCAGATATAATCAGTTGACTATTCTGTAAGTATGTCCTTTTCTGGACAGTAATTTGTCTGTAGATGGAAAGAGGCAATTCTTGCCTTATGGCTATCTCTACAAACTGGAGTAACTCCAAGGATGCTCAATTTCTTCTTAGAATCCAAGACAGGAAGCTGTCAGGAGCAGACAGGTCTCTAATCAAAATGAACATTAATATAGAAATGTTTGTAACATCAATTCTGTGGGCTTCTGAGGTTTTGAAAACCACCTATCCCTGTGAGGCAATCTGGACTGTTGTCTGTTAACTCCTCTCAGCTATTTCTAAATAAAATATAGAAAACACTCTAACAATAAACTCAAAGCCCTGAATTTGCTATAGTCCCTTAACTCACAGGCTAACCGCCAGAGAGTTTTTCAAACTGACAAGGAAAAGTTGCTTCTGTAAATTCTTCTGTGGTTTTAGCCTTTAAGGGATAGTTCTGAAGGACATGTAAGATTTGTGCTTGGCACAATTGTATATATTATTGTTTGATACAGTTTGCTGGCTCTGTGAGTCAGAGTACAATTTTTGAGAGCTGCTTGTTTACATGTCCAAGGCCAAACAAGTTTCATTGTTAGAATTTGTATTTCAACAGAGACAACATTTGTGATTCTTTCCTTTCACCTTAGTTTTTCATTATTTAATATTTATAAATTAGTAGAGGTGTAGCTGACAATGTGTTATTGCTATATAGTTATCATCTACCCAGACAATGGTGTAATTACATGATTAAAGTAAGTAAGTATAATATAGCTTTCCTAGTTGTGTCTTCATTTAAATTATTATTTTTGACTTAAATATTTTCCATTTTATATGAGAGTATACCAGAGTTTACTAACTCTGGAAGAGACAAAATGATGATTTAGTAATATGTACTTTTATTTTCAGATAATTGCATGGCTACCCATGATGACACCTTATTTCTCTATTTTCTGTAATGATGTATGACCCTTTGATGCAATTATGGTAAAGAAATGTAGCTGGCAATGGTTCTAACATTTCAGAAACCATGTACAACTCAAAGGAATTTGTGTATCTTCTTCAAATCTTTCCCCTCCTGGTGACTGGAATTTGGGTAAGATGATTGGTATTAAATCAAGCATCTTGTACAATCTCCAGTTCTATGTAGAATGACAGAAAAAAGCAAAGCAGTGGAGACCAGGGTCCTTAAAGACCACTGGCTCCTTGCATCATACACCTTTGGACTTTATTTACTTGTGATTGATATACATTTTTTTCGTGTTTAAAACATTTCTATTTTGGGTTTCTTGTTGCTACCTAAATATCTTTTGCTCATAAATTAAATAAGGAAGAATTTGAGCCCCTCCGAGAGAAATGATGGTGGGGAAGCTGAATATTTTAAGCGCTGGAAGTTTTAAATTATGAGGCTGAGTGAAGTTTCTTATATAACACTTCACATTGTTGAGCGTTTTCTAGATGTGAACTTACTTGATCTTTATGACAAAGCTTGTAAAGAAAACAGGAAAAGTACTTATGACCTCATTTTAGGGACAAGAGAACTGTGAGTCAGAAGAGTTATCACATGCCTGAAATGGATCGGATTAATCACCTCCACAGCTACAATCTAGGCCACCCCTGGTACAGAGGTTGCCCCAGGGTAATTCTTTCGTGACAGAGTGTCCTTTCTATGGGAATCAGTGACCACGAGGGGTTAAAAAGACTCCACATTTCTGTTGTATCAACTCAAGTTTAAGTGGAAATCACAAATTAAGAAAGACTCTACATTTTTTGAAGGCAACTAAGAAAAGAAGGTTGAATCTGGGGGTTGGGGGTCTAAACCTGAGTTTGTTCAAACTCAACTTCTTAACCAATGAATGGAAAGGGAAAGAAAAAAAAAGTATGTCTGTGGAATTTTCTCACATCCAGCATGGAAATCCTCTGATTGGTCATTAGAATCTGCTTCCTATTTTGAGGGAAATCATATAAAATCTAGAAAAAAATTCTATCTAGCTATACCACTCAGACATATAGAAGTATTCTACATCTTACTATAAAGATATCTGCTCATTAATGTTTACTGCTGCTCTACTGACAAGAGCCAGGAAAAGGGAACAGCCTAGATGTCCTTAACCAGTAAATGCATAACAAAATGTGTGGTGTTTTCACACAAAGGAATGTTATTTGTCCATTAAGAATAATGAAATTATAAAATTCACAAGAAAATGAATGGAGTGGGAATCAATTCTCAGCGAGGTGAGTCAGACTCAGAAAGATATGTTAGCTTTGCATCTTCGGATATGTGTGTTTTATTTGGAATATTCATACAGGTCAGGAACTTAGTAAGGGCCCATGGAGAGTGCTTTCAAGGGAGGAGACATAAAACACAGTCATGTAAAGGCTTGCAATAGTGGAGCAGGAAGGGTTAAATAGGAAATAGAATGGGGACACAGTTGAGGGAAGAATATGAGAAGGGATTAATAGCACTAAAACAAAAGTCATATAGAATCATATGAGGTCACATGCACCCCTAAACATCACCTGTTATTGCCAAATGCTCTTCTTTCCCATCTATACTAGATGGTAAGATCCCATTGCTGAATAAAGCAAAACTTGAGTTATAGAACATGGGTAAGTCAAGCTGGCACTGACTTAGAAGCTTCACCCCTACTTGCTAGCTTTCACAGTACTGGAAGGTACTACACATGCTAGCAGAAGAAAAAAGTAATCAACAGGTATACCAAGCTATGAACTTTGTCAGCAACAATAATAACTGTATTGGAAATACATGCCCACTGGTGTAATAATGGCAAGAAGATCATGAGAGTAACTAACCACTTTGCTTGAATTGAAGCCCTGCTCAAGATGAAACCCATACCCATTACCATTGTTTAACAAGGGCCTGAGACTAGATAGATCACCAGGAGAGAACCTCCCACTATTATTTTGCCAAATAAGCATAGTATTGTATTCATCATTATATCCATAGATTAATTAATTTCTCAGTCATTACCAGAGAAGTTTCAATTTGCAGTAGATGGTGATTAGTATAAAGACACACAACTGGTCAAGTTGCAGAGAATAGGAGAGTTGGAATGTTTAACTCTAAATGTAACATCTATGTCACACCCTTTCTTCCAAGACTAAGGCATCACTTCAGGAGAGAAGGCAGAAAGAGTGTAAGAGGCAGAGACAGTGGATAACTATATGTTAACTGTCTTCTGGACACACATGGCACTTTCACTGACTTCGTAATGGTGGTTATGATAGCATAGACTAGAAGCATGCAAGTTCAAGATAGATCAGCTTTCAGCATGGTGAGGAGAGATGGTACAAAGTCCTGTAGTTAGCCAAGTTGCTATTGGCAGTTGTTAGGTAGTTAGACAGGGATCATCAGTTTTTGTTAAGAGTGCAGTCCCTCATTAGTTGACCACACTCTGGTGGAAAAGCCACATGCCCAAGAATTTATGGGCAGCACAATTAAACTTGATGAATGTCCCCCGAAAAGAAGACAGAGTTGGGGAGGAGGAAAGAGTATGTATCTGGGATGAGTTGGGGGAGGTAGAGGTGAATGTGATCAAAATACATTGTACAAAATCCTCAACAAAATAAAGAAAATAATTCCGTTGAATATTTAAGGCCACCCTATTCAGAGAATCAAAACCTGACAACGAATATCTTTAATACATTGCATGAGTTGAAATTACTTCAGGGTCTGTTGGTTTCCATAGCAGCTCATTTGACATATTTAGTAAATAAAAATCAGGATGCAGTTATAAATCAAGTTCACATTAACAGTGGGTATTTCTTTAAGGTAATTATTTCAACATTTGGGAAATACTTATACTAAGAGTTGTTTTGATTAACTGTATTTTATGTGACTATGCTATTTGGTAGGTAGAAGAGCCCTGGTTTGCTCATGCTGTATCTCATCCTTCCTTTGGGATACTTCTATAATGTGAGAATCTGTCAATCATTTTGTGTGTGATTTATGTAATGTCAGTTGAATATACTTGTTCAAGAGTTGAACTGAGTTACCTGGCAGGAGAAAGAGGGCACGAAGCTCCAGCTGATTAACGTAGATCCTACAGTGTTCTCCTGGAGCTACTTGATGAAAGCAGAACTTTCCAGTTTTGTTTGCTGCTTCCTGATGGCCATGGGAAACGCAAGACTTTTGGTGGCCCAATTCTGTAGAATGGTCTTGGGAGCCATTGAGAAAACTGTGCCAGGTTCTGCTCTTTCAACCATTGCCTTCTTCCTGCACCAAAGGCTATTCTGATGCACTGAGCTCAAATGTGTCTCTTTTGCAACTGGACCATGACTGATACAGTTCTCTATTTTAGGCAGTAGTAGGAAGAGAAAATGACATTAATGGCATTTTAACTTTAGAAACAACAACATGAAAATTAACACTCATTAAAAAGAGGCATAGGACCTCCAACAGGCCATTTCAAATTATGTTTTAACTCATCAAGCCTCCTTTGTTCTTTTTTGAGTTCTAGTTATCTGTAGATGTTGTTTATCATATAGAAATCATAAAACAGATATAATTTTATATGGTGCTTTTCTCCTTTAACTTCCTGTCATATATTTGTTTTAATTTTGCTGGAGTCTAATTATTTTAATGACTCTGTAATTCCTTTTCTAGTTGCTGTATCATAAGTCATTTAGTTATTCTCTTACTTTTGGATATAAAGGGTGTTTTTGTTCCCAGCATAAATATTCTTTAGTTAATAGCTTCTTTCTTTCTCCTGAATTATTCCTTAAAATAAATTCCCAGCAGTAGAATAATTGGGTCAAAGGCTGTGAACATTCTGATTCTTTTAAAATGTGTTTCCAAATTGCTTTTCACAAGAGATATAGAAAGGACAATTTCAGTTGGGTGGTAAATGTACTGATGGTTAAATTAAGGCAAGCCAGGGAAAGCTAACCCCATTCAGAATGCTGAAGGTGCGCTACCCTCCCACTCTGAGGCTCAGGGAATTTGCAGGCTGCTTGTGGAAAGAGTGTGAGGGAAGTCACAGTGGTATTAGGAGGATTTATTTGTGACAGAACATTATGTTCTCAGATTCCTTAAATGAAGTGAATCTTATTTACTTCCAAATAAATTTTTAAAGTGTCTCCTCTGAAGTCAGAAGTAGCTTTCCTAGTGTTACATCTGTTCCCACTCTGTTATTTCTTCAGCAAAGAGAGACTAACTAGGAATAGCTTGCTTTTATTAGTCTACATGAATAGTAAATGTTTAGTGCTTAGTTTCAGATTCCCCCCAGAAATATTGCTATTGATTAATATTAAAAATGCCCAAGGACCACCTACAATTCAATGGTACTCCCTGTCCCCATGAAAAGAGTAAAGAACATGGCATTTCTCCAAGGAAGATGAAAACACAAAGCTGTCTTCAATGCCATCATCATCAGGGAAGGACAAATTGAAGCCACTTTGAGAGATCGAATATTTTAGGATGTCCATTATTAATAACATTATTAATACTATTACTAGACAACTACATTAAAGGCAAAAGTAAAAAAGTGTTAAAACGGAAGTGGACAAAGAAAATTCATGTGTACTGCTGGTGGGAATGTATATTGGTTTGGCCACCATGGGAACAATATAGGGAGTGGTTCTTAAAAGACTGATATTAGAATTAGTATTTGATCTGACTATGACAGTCCATGTATATGCACAGAGAGAAGAAAATCAGTTCCTTAAAGATATTTCTGAATTCCTGGGTTCATTGTAGTAGTATTCTTGACAGTCGGCAATATGCAGAAATAACCTGTGTCCATATTAATAGAGGAGTGACATAAAGAAAAAAATGCAATATGTTGTATGTACGTGTAAAAAGAAAGAAATCTTGAGGCCTTGGAGATGGCATAGGTGATATGAGTACTTTCTCTGCAAGCATGAAGAGAATCAAATATGAATATGATTTCTCTAACACTCATGTGAAAAGGACAAACATGACTGTGAACATCTGTAACTCCAGAGCTTGGGGAGCAGAGACGTGTGTATCTCAAGAGCTCAACCAGCAGCGAGCCTGGCTTAAATGGCAAGCTTTTGGTTGATACACTGAGAGACCCTGTATCAAAGCAAAACAGTAGTGAGTGGCAGAGAAAGACAGAAGACATTAATGTTCCACTCTGGCCTCCAGATGAATACCTCACACTTAGACCACACATATAATAGCTCACCATCAAACCAAACCAAACCAAACCAAACCAAACCAAACCAAACCAAACCAAACCAAACCAAACCAAACCAAACCAAACCAAACCAAACCAAACTTTTAAAATAAAGATTAGGAAGAGGTGTATGTTTGCTCGTTTCTTGCCTTTTCTATACTTAAATGAGAATTTTCCTTTTTGGAGTCTTGACACCAGGAATATTCAAAGAATACCCAAACTATCACGATCTTTTACAAGGCCATCAAGCTTTGTATTCTACAAAGCAGGGGCATCCTGCAAGCAACCAAACCAAAACAATTACTAATGTCATCATTGTCAGACCACTATAGGAAGAACATTTTAAACCCTAGAAGAATTCCATAAGGACAGTGCCTCAGTGAATTCATCTGGCTTTACAAAAGCTTCCTACACTGTCCTTACATTTTTCATTTTGCCTCTGACAGCTTACAACTTAATTTTGAACTGGCCGATGTCCAAGGCTTTGTACTTGGGAAGTACCAGGGAAATGGAAAAGACCTTATCTTTGGAGTCAGGCAGATCTGACTTCAAACATGGCTTCTGTGCTCGACCTTTAGTGACTCAGAGCAGCATGGGATGGAGCTGTCCTGAGGGAGGGACTGTGGATTTGGTGCTGGGCCCAGGGGCAAGTGATGGGTGTTTTGGATGCATCCCCACTTTAGTCTCCTTTTTATTTTCTTTCTTTCTCAGTAACAAAGCAACATGCTGACCAGGAACTTACTTTCTCATTGTTTAATCTTAATTAATATAACTTCACAGTTATTTGGAGAATTAGACTAAAAATCTGTGAATATCAATTATTAAACAATAGCATGGAATATTTGGAACTCATTCTTACAATGTTTTAAACACTCACCCAATAAACAGAAAAGGATATCAACCAATGTCGACATGGGGTATGCTCAGCCTGTTTCTCAGATTCTTACTGTGTCCTTTGACAAGGATTTGGTCTTTGTCTTTACTTAGCTCAGTCCCTTAGGAGCCTTTTTTCCTCACCCTTGACCTTCAATGTAGAGCAAGAAGAATCCTATTGAGAAGTTTAGCAAGAATCCCTCACGCTCAACATAACCAAGTCATGACTATTCGCATATCACTCTGCAAGCAGCAGATGCCCCTGCATTTCTGGTATTGAAACCCCGTTCTGACTCTTGCTGCTACAGGCTTGGACGAAACCACTCTGTGCTATGCAAATTTTCCTTGCCATATCCCAACCCTTCTCCGTGTTGGAAAGAGATCTACTTTGCAGGATGCAGAGGGACCATGTGCCGCACTAACTTCATGAACAGACAACAACAGAGTTTATAAATTAAAATTTTGATTTCCTTGATTAAGACCAGATGGGATTGCTCTAATTTAATTATTTTTGTGAGAAAAGAAAGTCGCTTTTCATCCGTAGGGGATAAACTGGTAATTTGAAAAGAAACTGCACAAGGGGGCAATCATTTCTATTTTGCTCACCACATGTTTCCTAAGCTCATTACCTTACCTTGATGGGGTAGTTTTCTGGATGTTCAGAAGACTAGAGGCTTTTTCTCTGACGTCAGGTTCTTTGCAGGTAAGAATGGCAGATGATTATTTGCAACAAGCGTTAGCACCAGTGACCTCATTAGTAGCCGACTCTCTGCCAGTCTGCTTTGTGCTGGCCACATTGGACTTTTTAGTTATTGAAGAGAAAGAAACGGGTATATGTGCAGAGGACAGCAGATGAGATAGCTCGCCCTCCTAGACCGAGTGGTTCAGAGAGCCAATTGATTTGAACTGTATCGTTATGTTCCTGAGTTATGTTTTGAAAGTCAGGGGGAATTTTGGAACCACGAGAAGATAGAGCACTTGGTGGTGGGTTCATGGAAGTATGTGTTCGCATGTAGTAACTTCTTAAACTGTTCCTTTCATGCAGTTGAATGGCCTTGCCAATGACCTCCACGCTTTATTTAACAGTACTTACTACTTATTTCTCATGTTTTTAAACAAGAAGTATCAAAAAAACTTCTTCCTACAAATAGGCTGACTTAAAACAACAGATTTATCTTTTCTAAAAGATGAGGAGTCTGAAAGGGAACCATCTTTCCCTGCTATTTCCAGGATTTTGGAAGTTTCTGGTATTCTTGCACTCTTTGCTCATGGATACATCCCTCTGATCACTGCCTTTCCTTTTACATGGCTATTCTTAAATGGATGTGTCCAAATCCCTTTCTTTTAAAGATATCTAGTCATTTGACTAGAGTCACTCAAAATTAATACTTTGCATCAGCTTTGGACAGATATTTTTCCAATACCACATTCACAAAGTCCTGGGTGAAATGAATATTGAAGGACATGATTTACTGCAGTATAACGTCTAAAGAAACTTTTTAATCGTCTCTGCTTCTCTCTATACTTCAATACAGCTCTTGACACCAGCTGTTAAAACTTTCTTGGTTTCCTTTAGGTTCTGAGTTATACCCCCAAAGCCGCTTGATGCCCGGGACAACCACCTATCAGGTGGTTCAGTCCAACTTCTTAGTTTTATACCAAAAGGAAATAGCTTTCTGCTTCCCAGAGCTCAGCTAAAACAGGGAGCAAATTACGACTCTCCCAAGTGCCTGCCTCCCTAATGCGAATCCCTCTAGACAGCCCTTTTCCAATTAGGATGAAGAATTTCCCTTCACAGACCTCTACCTTGTCCTCACATCTGTGCCCTTTGAAGTCTGGAATTGGTGTAAATGCTAATTTGAAATTAACATACAATTTATTTCTTTGCTAACCTCTTCTGGTTCATTTTCATCTCTTTAACAAGGCCTTTCCCAAGAACTTGGACAAGGAGAAATCTTTTCTTCAGATCATCTGGGGACTTATTGAAATCCTCCCGTTATCTGTGGTGTGCATGCATTCCAGCATAGGTCAAGAGCCACAAACCTGGAGACAGAGGTCACTAGTGTCCTGTCTATCTCAAGTGTTTATGGAAGCAGGGTGTACTGGTCACCTGAATGCAATTGCTTTTCTCTGCTCATCATTGAATTTCCCTAGATTCTGGGGTGGGGAGCCTCTTTTTGTTTTTCCAGTGGTAGCTGTAATTCATAAGACATTAGAACAATTGATACCTTGGGGCATCACCTCCAAAAACATGACTTCTACCTTGTAGGGTAATATTTTTGGCCCATCATTGTGATTTTTTTTCATTTGCATGTGGTTGCCAGGTAACATTGCTCTGCTATCATGAAACCTGTTTGAACTGCTGCATGGCATGTCAGGAAGGTCTGTGCCCATCATCTGTTTCTGAGCCTCAGTTAAGTTATGGCATCATGAAAACATATGTCTGAAGATGTCTGAAAGGTTCTTTGCATCTTTCCTTTGCTATATGGATAGAGGAGGGTTTTCTCTCTACAGAGATTGATGGGTAGGCTGATTCCAGAAAGCTTCCATTTCTGGCAGAAATGTCAATGCAGAATACTTCATACTTCCCTGAGGAAGACTTGGACTTGTTTCACAATACCTCACCTTTGGGAAGGGCCCATTGGACCTCAGCGCATTGCTGTCCTAGGGACAGGAAGTCCTTTGGACCCTTTCTTTTCCCAGCAATGCTCACTGCTGCTTTAATCCTATTTCCCTTCTTTCCTCAAATGTTTACTTTATATTCTTTGTAGGATCTAAGGCCAGCATTCACAGAAAATAACTATAAGACAGAATTTGCTCCAAGAGGGTGAATATGTAGAGAGTCAATGGCCAGTCACTAAGTGAGAACACGCTTCTAAGTTTAAAGTCCTTGAATTGGACTTTAGTGTCAAAAACCAAGGCTCTGCCCCTGAGTGCTTATTCTAGAATGGTCAGAATATTACTGCTGACTAGTAGTTTCCTTTTTTATTGTTATTTTTTTTGCATCTGCTTTCAAAATAAGACCAAGCAGAAAGACAAATATGTTTCCCAATCCAATCTCATAGAATGTACCACTTATATCTATTCAGTCTATTTCAAAAATTCCCAAGCCAATAATTTCAGCTAGCAAGTACCTGAAGTTTCCCACAGCTGGTTTCCTCCCTCCCTCCTTCCCTTCTCTTGGAATCTCTGCCAAGTACTGTGATGGTGGCCTCTGGAAGTTCTGAGTAAACACCAGGGTTTTATCTCCTTTAAGTGGGCTCTGTTTATTTCCATAGAAGTTCAAGAAACATTTAGAAGACAGACTCAGACATATTAAATTTTAAAGGTTATGATTGAGCATTAATCAGGAGACACTAGATTTCATTGCTTAAATTTTGGGGTAAATAATTAGAAAAAATGATAACAAGATTGTGGTAGAAGTATGACATAACACATTTGATTAACTATAGTGGGAAGTCTCTAGCTAGATGTTACTTGGAAGTTTCTGGTGGGCAAGTTCCACCCTTTCATTTTATTGTTTGTGTTGGGCTTAGTTACATACAAATTCAGAGGGCAAGGACTTAAGTCATGCATTAAAAATGAGGCTATTAACATGGAATCTTGGATCGTCACATACTATGGTAAGCAAAGCAATCCAACCATACACAAGGAGCTAACCCCGGTTGCAGTATTTCTTTTTTATTGATTAGCTTATGCTATCCTTGGAGAATAATTCTGAGGCAGAAAGCAGAGTGCTGCTTAGTTCTTTAGGAAAGATGTTAAGTCATGGACGAAGACTTGAAGGGCTGTTGGTACCTTCTTTTGCCTTCACTATGTGGGGTTACTAACTCCACTGCACATTCTCTGGTATACTCACCCTGCATCTGCAGAGCAAGAGAGGATGCTGTAGCCATTGTAATGTCTATGGTCACATGGCTCTAAAATGTGCAGTTTGCGCTTCTCAGCACATTTCTTGACTTACTGATGAGGCTTCTAATTTTAATAGAAAACATTTTTCTTCATGCTCTCTCTTACCTTACTGCCCTTTCCCTCCCTGATGACTTTCTTCCCTGTTCTCCATTTCCTTCATGATCATTGTCGTCTCACTTTTCTTTCCCTTTTCATCTTAAAAAATATTCTCTTCTCAGTTTCCATAGAGAACTATTTACTATTCCAGACAAACACCTCATATTATGAAGGCCGGCATTATAGAGTACATTTAAATGACTTGTAGTAGCTATCAGTTTTAAAAATAGGTGTACATATCTCTTAGTCCTTTAAACAGATGTTTCCCCCTCTGTTGACTATTTGCTAGTTGACTCTTCACCTGTGATTGGAATTTCTCAGGGAAAAACACTAAGAAGGTCCTAGTGAGTGCTGTGGGGAAAGGGTGGCTTTCTAAGGGAGAAGCTCTTCTGTGGACTTCCCGAGATTCAGACAGTGGAGTGGTGAACTCAGTACATCCTTCCGATGGTGTTGACAAAGATTGTGTTGTTAATGGAGTCTAGGACCCCTCAGGAGAGGGTAGTAAGGTTTTGACTTGTCATTTCTCCTGAAAACAGAAACTTTTTGGTAGCAGTCCATACATCAGTCTGTGTACAGAAAAGGGTCTCCTCCCACCATATGGGCCTCATGATAGTAATTATGCCTCATACATAGGTGCCAAGCACAAGCTGAGAGTAACAACTGAAACTATAAAAAATTCAGTGGCTAGAGTGTTTCTAACAACTGTTTGGCCTGTCATGCCCTGAAGGCATGATGATAGGATACACTTTTGTGTGGAATAGTATGGGAAAGGAACACAGAAACCTTTTATGGCAGAATTTTAACAGCCTTATGTCTGTACAATGTTTATTTTTCACTTTATGCATTTGTTTAAATTTTATTTTGTGTATGAATTTTTTGCTTGCATGCATATATCTACATGGTTCCCCTGGAAGCCAGAAGAGGGCATTGGATCCTTTTATAGATGATTGTGAACTACCATATGGATGCCAGAGATCCAACATGGATCCTCTGAAACGGCAAGTAGGCCTCTTAACCATGAAGGTATTTCTTCAGCCTCTGGAGTTTATTTCTTAAAAAAAAAAAAAAGATGGTTTCCACCCAAGATGATTTAAGCAACCACTTTTACTTTATAGGTATTCTTCCTACTAGGCATCATCAAGTATTTCCTGAGCTGGGACATTTTGATGGACAAATGCCACTGTTTCTACTAAGATTACTTATACCATTTCTCCATAAAAGTCCCATTCCTATGTCACACACTAGTTCTTTTACTAGGATTGAACTTTTCTATTTCTTTGTAGTTAAAAATCTCAGGCCTACATAAATGTCTTTCTAACTGAGATGAATTTGTTCAATGCTTCTCTAGCCTTCATGCATTGATTTTTAGGTCTAACTCTCAGAAAAGGAATGTATTTCAGAGTTTGAAGAGACACCTCTCTCCAGCTCATAAGAACTGTCAAGAACTCCTACTTAAAAAATAATCTTTTTTTCTTATTCAGTGATTGACCCGTTTCTTGAGTGTCAACCCTCATAATTATTCCTTGGTGCAAAAGCTGAGAACTGTAATGAAGAGCTTGAAATTTTTCTCCTATAAGTTCAGAGAAGCAGCTTGATGTTAGGTTTTATTCATGAAGCTCTTGAGGTACTTAACACATAAAACCCCACAAGACTTCAATGGAAAACATCCCTAAAAGCACATAACATCTTTCGCTATTTGTTATTTATACAGATATCAAATGTGTAAATATCAAGCATCACATGAGTGAAATTAATAGGAAGAATTAAAGTCCTTGGGGCTCAGGTTCTAAAAATGGAAATTAGTTTAATGGTACTACAAGCCGAAGAAGGTTACTGTTTCAATTCATTCATAATTCCATACTTGTAAATAATGAACTTGGGATCATCTTTTATGTTTTGCTTCTCACCAATATCCTCTTTCTTTTCTCACCAAAAACCTTCTCCCAAGTAATCTACCCTCATCCTCTCAAATCTCCTGCCCTCTCCATTGTGTATGTGTGTGTATATCCAGGGATTTTGCAATCATAATTACCACTGGTGCTTACATGAGTATAAGTAGGTATATATTTAATGCAATGAGACCCTCTCTGTCAGCATCCATTGACCACTGATAGTCCCACAGTCAGGGATGGCCACTAATGAGGAAATATTAATGGACCCAGTTTTGTGCATAACTCATGCAGGTAGCCATAGCTTCAGTGAATTCTTGGGTGCAAGTCATGTCCAGAAGTTGCTGACTTGCCACCTCCTCCCCATTCTTGGTCACTTACATCCTCTTTGCCCCTTCTTCCATATTTCCTGAGCTGTAGAGGGCTCTATATACACATTCTATTCATGGTTTAGCACTCCACAGTCATGTAGTCTTTGAAATTTGACCAGTTGCGAGTCATCAAAGGACTATGAGGAGGAATCCAATATTTGTCAAAATGTAATATTTAACCACACTACTTTAATAATAATAATAATAATAATAATAATAATCCTTAGAGTATGTATTATTTTATATACTATATATGCTATATGACACTTCTAAGATTCCTTCCTTAGGACTAAATGTTATTCTTAATGTCAGAAGGTCTTCTTGAAGTTCCCAAAGTTAGTTTCCCAGGGACTGTCCACATAGTGATTGTCCCCTTAGCTTGAGGCCCTACTCCAGAGCTCTCCAACATCAGCTAGATCCTTCTTTGGGACTGGTATAACGTTCCCCTTAGTGAGTCTGTTTCCCTTCTGTTCCTTTGTAAAAGATTGATCCCAAGACATCTTCCAAATTCATGACCTGCACATTCATCTCTATTCCAAAATCTTCTTTGCAAAGGATCCAGACTTCAAAATTGGGTACAAGGTCCAAGTTAGCAGATGGTGATGTGGGACTATCAAGCTGAATCAACTCATGATTAGTTGGAACTGTTGAATTGTGGGACAAAATAGCTCTTGGCACTAACAAATGTAGTTATTTAAATGCTCCCTGGCAGTGTGTGCTAGGGTGGTCTATTGGTGAATTTGAGTAGTACCGTCAGTGCCATGTGTCAGTAGAAGTTTCAGTACTACAGTGCCATGGTGATTGGCATGAATTAGTAAGATTGTACTCTAGGAACAAAAGGACATGTAAGATTATGGTTAATTGACAATAGAGTCAATTGGAAAGGGCATAGGAATTCACTAGTATCATATAATTAGGCTTTTATTTCATTCAGTGTGACTGGCCAGAGAAAGCAGAAGTCCAACTATGGGCTTCTAATGGAAGGACAGAGCTTCAAAGATTAGCCTCTAAGGAAAAGTTGGCCTGCTATGCCAACTCAAAATCTCTAATTGCAATAAAAAGAGATCTGTGCTCACTGAAAGTTTCAGTTTCATTGAGCTTGCAGATGTGCCAGGCTGGTGCTCCTCCCTGTGTGAAGGCCCTCTCTTTTTCAAAGAAACAACATGTGTTGAAGCTGACCTCTGTGGTCACTGGCTCAAGGATTTTCAGAGCCCTCTAGGCAAGGCAACGGAATAGGACATGAATGAAATGTGAGACATACACAACATATATTGTCCGGAGTTATCAGAGTAAATGCTATATGCTCTGAGAAAGATGGAGCACCACTTGACAGAATGTAAATTTAGACAAAAGACATTTTTATCATGAGAATGCACCTCTGAGATGTGAAACTAAGCATGGTAGGAACACCTGGGAAATACTATGATTGCTTTAAAAACTATGGGAAGCTGGGATTGGAATTTCAGAACTAATGTTTTAAAGAAATAAAGAAAGAATGAAAAGATCCAGAGAATGAGCTTTCTAGAGAGTATGTAATACATAGTTCTAAAAATTCCATCTTAAGACTATATTCTATCAGGGAGCTTGAAGGCCACACAAGATCCAATGTCAAATATGTCACAGATAAGAGTAGAAAGATCAATAACTCCCATTTCCCACTTGAGAAATTCCAACCTATGTTTTTTGAGACAATTTTTCATAAGATAGAGAATGCTCACATGAGATTTGTCATACTTTGAAACAAGAAACACTGGAGGAGAAAGAAACATAGGCAGACATGAAATTCCTTCCCCACTACTGTTCCAACATTTTTCTTCCAGACAGCATAATGAGCCTTAGCTCTGGATGCAAAAGAAGAATGCTCAGTACATTTTACAGGGAGATTTGTGCCCTCAAAGCAGAACTCATGTGTATCTGGTTTTTATTGCACTGTGGCACAATGGTAAAAGACATGCGAGTACATGCTCAGAGTTGAATGACTTGGATCATATGTCTAGAATCTAGAAGAGCTGGCTGAGAAGACCAGGCAAAAAGAGAATTAGAAGGGGAAGAACGTCGGTGGACTCTCAGAGGAGACACTGGTAAATCAGAGTTGATTTATCAACCTGGCAGCTTTTATCTCCATTTTTCGTAGCACTGTTTGCACGGATATGTGAAGTGGGCATCATTGAAGGGATAGACATGGACAAAACAGACCACGTGAAGAAGGATGATTAAGTGACAATGTCTGTTCAAGTTATCAAAAGCAAAGACCAGTGCTGAGTCACCCATACATCACCACCTTTCTGGAAGATGCATATTTAAAGAGAACAGTTATTTATTAGTATAGGAACAGACACACACTTCAAGTATGGGTAGTCGGCCTTGCTAACATGCTGGGCTACGACCAGCACCTCTTCTCTGGGACTTGCATAATATTTGACATGCAACCGAGGATCTCACTGTATCAGATGCATGGGAACACTTCATAGCAAACCAGGTATAAGTAGGAGGTCCATGAATAGAGCATCAGTTCTTATGGAATGCTAGAACCTTCTGCCAGACTGACAGGATAGATAGCCTACTTATTAAAAGTCCAGGTAAAGTGTCTGCTCAAATAGTAATTCTTTGCCAAAAAAGAGATTTATGCTTGAAGATTAAAAGCATCCTAAATAAGATTTTTTTTTGATGGTGTTGTACCCAAAGTACACAGAGACATGATGTTAAGAACAAAGAATTAGGTCAGCCATGATTCCCATTGACCATTAAGAAAGTATATGCTTATCACCACAGGGAGTTTGCAGATTCTCATTCTCAAAGGAAGAACACTTCTATTAAATAACACAGAAAAAACTGTGTAAACCATTGGTGCTCAATCTGCAGATCAAGATCCCTTTGGCAAACCTTTATCTCGTATATATATATATATATATATATATAATTAATAACAGAATATATATATATATATAGATTTATATATATATATATATAAATTCATAACAGAAGCAAAATTATAGTTACGAAGTAGCAATGGAAATAATTTTATGGTTGGGGTCATCACAACCTTAGGAACAATATTAAAGAGCCATAGCATGAGGAGGATTGATAGCCACTGCTATAAACCAAGGCTGTCCCTGGTTACTTTGGGTCATTCATACCAAAGACAAGCAGGCTTAGAAGCACAATTCTCATGTTGGTGAGATAACTGAGACTCTATTGAGAAGCCATGCAGGGATATGTTTTTTACCAGAGGGATTTACTTGTGTACTTCTTGGTACTCTTTTGCTGACAGTGACTGTAAATACACCAAAGGCAGCAACCAAATCAGAGAAGGTTATGGTGCTGAGAGTCTGAGATCACAGTGTTGGACAGATTACCAGTACTGGAAGAAGTGCCTGATGTGGTGGCATTAGAATATAGGGTGGTTGGTGAATGGGGGGTGATGTTGGATGTCAGATGTGGTGCTGTGATTATAATTCCAGTTTTAGGAAGCAAGGTACTTCTTTAGTTCCTCTTTTGACTTTCTCCCAGGAAAGGAGGTGTCTTGGACTCCTAGTGAAGCTGTTTTCTGAACCTACAGGAGACAATGGGTGTTCATGGTGCAAGGGTGGCTCTGGTGGGTGGTACCATACGCTGCCAGAGTTCCTTTAGGTACTTGTGCATGGTACAAGGAAAGCTGTGCTGGGTGGTTTCATGCACTGCCAGAGATCCCTTAGGAAATGGTTGTGTTTGATTCAAGGGTGGATGTGGTGGATGATGCCTTCAGGAGCAAATGCTTGTAGGACTTCAGGATGTAGCTTGGCTGTCACTCTTTTTTGAGAATCCTTTGGTTGAAGAAAGCTGATGTAACTATAGGCACAGATTTTTTCATGGGAAGCTGATGACTGATGATAACTTGGTACATTGGGCTTAACTTCAACTGAAGACAGTTCTGGATAGTAACTCTGGCTGGACTAAAGTTGCTAGTAAGTTTACGTTCGGTTCTGCTTCTCCTTCTGCATGATCCTGTTTTCACTGGTCTTGCTTCTGCTCTTTGCATGAGAGCCTGAGCTGGTATGTTTTTTTTATATGATTAACCTTATCACCATAGAAAGAAACTATCCACTGGAGAGGAAGCTAAGACAGTTGGTGCTCCCCAACTCTTTCTCCTATAAATTTAAAGTTTGGACCTTGAGAAGCAGAGATGCTGCATGGAGCCAAGATGAAATGTAACACAAAGGGTGTGTTTAGCTAGCATGGATGAAATTAAAGATGGGAAGTAAAGGGAAACTGTATCATTTGTGGGGGAAAGGCCATGATTGAAGATTGGAAGTCTTTGATCATCTTCTTTTCCATTTTATAGCTATAGCTAATGGAAGCTCAACTGTATTTCTCCCATAGTTTTCTGAATCAGAACACTGCTTTTTCTAAAACTCAGGCATATACATGCAAGGCATCACTTGGAAGAGAGCTTGAATTGCATAATTGAAACTATTACCTAGAAGGATTGTATAATAACTTTAGTGTGTAAAACTGAATTTGCCCATGCCTTTTGTATTCAAATAAAAAATTAAAAGTCTGAGCTGATGCTTTACTTCCATTTAATGAATGCAAATTGAAATTTGTATTAGTTAGACAGCACTCCATAGAGAATTTTCCAGTATTGTACAGAATATGAGTTTTGGGCCTTGCAGGTGAAATGGTGCTAGGACCAAATCCCCATTCAAATTTTTTTTTCTTTCAGGCAAGTGACTATGCAGCAACAAGAAATCTGTGAGAGCAGAAGACTGCTTCATTCTATAAAGGGGAAGGGTTGAGACTCTGGGGTAGCAAGGGTTCAGGAAACTCATACTGATGCCACTCCATTAAAAAAGTTTTAATTAGAATTCTCATGATGTCCCTTCTGGTTTCAAAAAGGAATGCCATTAGTGGTATGTGAGAGATTACATGGTGTGGGAAAAAACTCTCGGGGGGAGTCCAGAGGTGGGGACAAAGTCGCGAGGGCCAGCGGCAGAGACCCAGGTGGGCTTCCCACACCGCCGGTGGAGGGTCTCACATTTACGCAGCTGCTGCGGGCGGGCTGTCGGCTGCATCGAGATGGTTCAGGGTTCCAAAGGCTGGAAATCTGGCGGCAGCCCCAGGGGACACATGGAGTTCAATTTTCCAAAGCTTTTATTGTTATGGCGTGGTGAATGGGTGTAGATGGTTCGCGCTCCCCCTAAAAGCCAGGGGAGCCTGTCTTTTATAGGGAGGTGAAAAAGGGGAGGAAATAAGTTAATTAGCTACGCCCCCTGGCCTTTAGATAACTCATTAATCTCTGGAGGTGGAGACCTGTTAATCACGCCCTCCACCTGTGTCCTATGTGATTGAAGGGTGCAGGTTGAATGGAGATCAGACCTTTTGTCAGGAGCCTGGGTTCTGGGGGCATGGCCGAACCCACAACCCAAGAACCAGGATACCCTTCCACGGCCCAACAACATGGCATCATTATTAGAATCAATATGATGACTTGTTTTAAAATGTACTACTACCATCATGCAAGACACTTTTCTAGCAGAACAGGAGCAGTGACATTCCACATGGCTTTTACATGTCTAAAAGCTGCCACATAATAAAGACCAGAGGCATCTAAGTGAGCTTCCCAGGGTATCAACAGTAGCATCCTCTGAAAATTGTTATAAATGTCCCCTTGTGCCATCAGTACTCTAGCCTTCGTGACTGAAATCCTAACCTACGAAAACCTAGTATCCTGTAATTCCTATCAATGGTCAGCTGCCAAGGCTATGTAGTTTTCTTTTCCCAGATTGTTGAAGTCCTGGAAGAAAAATTACTGCCTTAGAGGTTGGAGATATGGTTGTTAGGTGCAGAGTCTAGAAAGTTGGAGCCGCCTTTCCTCAGGTCTAGCTAGGATGTGACATATGATGCCAGCTGCTGCTGCTGGCTTCCCAAGAGTCAACTATGAGAAGACAGAAAAGGAGAAAAGGAGACATAGAAATGAAAATATAATCTAGAACCTTGCTTTATAGTCTTGCTCCTAGTTTTTCTTACATCCCCTTGATATGTACCAAACATATTGTGATAAATATGGAAAATGATTTGTTATAATACACATGTATGTGTGTGTATGTTCATGAGTGTGTATATTTCTCTACACATCTGCACATGCATGTGGATAAGCATATGATGACCAGAGGTCTATATTAGGTATCTTTCCATCTTATTTTTGGCATGGTCTCACATTGAACCCAGAGATCACTGATTCCACATGACTGGCTGGATCCTCTTGGCTCTGCTATCTCAGTGCTAGAATTATGGACATGTGTCACTATGCTTGGCTTTTTACATTATTGCGAGGAATTTATAATCAGGTCTTTGTGCTGGTGTAACAAGCACTGTGGCAACTGATCCATATTCCTAATTAAAATACACAAATGTTTTAATTAAATAATTACATAGTGTATTTATTGCTTGTATTACATGCTTCTTTTGGAAATCAACTAAGATGTACATCTGGTACAAGAGGTCCATACAGAAACCTTCCGAAGTTAGCAAAATTCATATTCTTCTAATGAGACCAGCTACTACAGACAATCTGAGTAAAAAAAAAAAAAAGAAAGAAAGAAAAAGAAATTGACCAGCATGAACTGAACAAGCTAAGGTTGCTTTTATTCTAGATTTGATTTCCTAGCACCTAAGCTTAGGTTTTTGTAGACATTGAGCTGGCACCAATAATACAAGGTGGTTTGGCATAGATGAATCAAAAATAAAGTTTAGGGGCTGGAGGTTAGGAGCACTGAGTGATCTCTAAAAGGATCCCAGTTCAATTCCCATCACTCACACAGCAGTTCACAACCTTCTTCAACTCCATTTCCAGGGTTTCTGACACCCTGTTTCAGCCTCTTGGCCTCCAAGTACATGGATATACATACAGGCAAAGTACCAACACTCATAAAATAAAACGGAGGAGTGTTTACCACTGGGTATGTCGTGTAGGGAGTCAGTTAATAGGAAACAAAAGGTTTCTAACCAGAAGCACAGGAATGTAGGAAGGAGGGCCAGGACTAGTTCTGTTGGCAAAGTACATGCTATGCAGCCATGAAGATCTGAGGTAAAGCTTCAGAACTCATGGAGAAGAGTTGTCCAGGTGGTATGCCCCTGTAATCCCAGTCCTGGGGTGGGGGGTTGGTTTACTTCTGCTCTCTGGTCACTTGAGTAAATAAATATTTACTTCATTAATGCATTCTAGTTGAATCTCTACTCAGAGGCTTTTTAAAAATCATAGCTTGAATATCAAAATATTTCTGTGTGTGTTGTGTTTGTGTGGGGGGTAGGTGGGTGGGTGAGTGGGTGTATGTGTGTGATATCAGTCATGTCATTAAGGGAGGGAGAGTAGAGTGGGAACAGCACATGTGTACACACACACACACACACACACACACACACACACATACACACACACACACTCACTCACATTGACCAAGAAGGTGTAAACATTGTTGGAAAAAAAAATAAATATATGGTCAAATTCAGAATAGCCATGTGCTAGACTATTCATATTAGAACATTGCAGAAAACATTAAGAAGTTTTAGCTCTGGTTTTTAGTCACTTGAGTAAATAAATATTTGCTGGATTAATGCACTTCACTTAAATCTGTACTCAAAGATTTTATCAGAGCCCGAATATCAAAATATTTCCCTAAGAATCTCAGCTGCCATCAGTTTAGAAGTATTCCAGTGGACATGATGCTCCAAGGCATGCTGGGAAAGCATGCTGTGCAGAGAAAGATGACTGGGCAAAACCAACCAGAGTCAATTCTGCCATTCTCCAAAGGCTTCCTATGTAAATGAAGAAAGCAGATGGTCTTCATTAGAAAAATATGAAATTTGGTAGCAAAATATAGACAGAAATTAGGCTGCCAACTTTTCTTCAATTATAAGCTTCACCTTAAATTACATAGTGAAAGAACTCTCCATAAAAATCCATCAGTGTTTTGTGATGCTATTTAATTTGTTTTGGCAAGACTTAACCGTTGTGATCCTTAGGCATTTCATGGGCTTTTGGTTTTATAATATCAACCTTTCTATTTTAAAGAAATTTCTATGCATCTGTGTCTAATATTGTCCTTTAGGGCTTATTCTTTTGAGTTTTGGGGGGTCCTTTCTTACTATTTTTGTACACTTGCTTTGATGCTTTATAATACTGTGCTACTGATTTCACTATACGAACTAATACAAAGAAAAATTATTGTTAAATTTCTGTTACTAGGCTTAGACAGCTTCTATTCAGACCTTATCTTCATTGTTTGTATAATAAGCCATCCATATGATATAAAGAAAGGGTAACCACTTTCCCTGGAGACTGAGCATATGTTAAGCACAGTTTCAGCACTGTTGAAGTTTGTAAAGTGTTCTTATTGTGAATTGTTGAGTTCTTTAAGTTTATATTGAAAGCACTCTTTTCTGTTGTTCATTTTCCTCCATGTAGGCAGAGAGATTGGGAATGAGACAATTTGATTTCATAATTAGCAGCTGCTGGATTCTCCCTAGCTTCCCTGACAGGCTTGAGCAAGAGAACTCTAAGTCTAATAGCCATCTGGACTTCTGCTCTGCCAGTGCCAGACATCCTCAACACTCCATGGACACCAACATCTTGACACAGCTACTTGGAAGCTGCAGCTGGTTGCTCTGTTTTTTAAAGGAACAGCCCAGTCAAGGCTGCTGGAAACAGTTGCAGGAGACTTTCTGAGGCCCTGAGACTTGTAAACTCCAGCTGACTCCATAGCTATTTTTGTCTTGGAGGGAAGAAGACCATTTCCCCTGATGGTCCAGCAGCAGAACTGCTGTTGAATTCTTCTGGGAGGCAAGGCAGTGACTGACATAAAAGACAAAGTGTGGGCTGAGAAGATGGCTCAGTGCATGGAGGGGTTGGTCCTCAAGCCTGATAACCAGAGGGTAGACTCCTATAGCCTATGTAAAAGTCGAACTGAAGAGTGCATGTGTCTTTAATTCCTTTGTTGCTCTAGTAGTAGGAGGAGGCAGAAGAATCATCAGAAGTTTGCAGGTCAGCTAGCTTAGTATATGCAATAGTGAACACCAAGAGAGAACCCGTTTCAAACAAGGCAGAAGGTGAGAACTGATATCCAATGTTGTCCTCTGACCTATTCATGTGTGCTGCAACAGGTATGTATACTCCACCCCTCAAGATAATGAAGGCTTTTCTTTATTTGTCGTTTCTTGCCTACTCTCACTAGTATAGACTAAGCTAGAAATTAGAAAAGGTATCAGGCACAGAATGGCTCGAGTTGCAGTTCTGGCAGCAACTGACAGCAAAAGCAGTGGCAGGGCAGTGGTTCCCATAGCTTGTGCCTGGCATTCAATCACCAACATCTATCCATCAAATAGTCCCACTTGCATGATTCTGCCAGTGGCAGTGAGGGCCTAAGCATGAGTCTCCCGCCATGTGTAGTACTCAGTTCCTCATCTGCTCACTCTATAACAACTTCTCAGTTTGCATGGGTAACCAGAATCACGTAGTTCCTGTGTACAGGTCCAACAGAGGTAAGAACTCAGAATCTTTCTAGTAGTGGGAGGAGGGGGAAGAAGAAATAGAGGAGAAGGAGAAAGAGGCAGAGGAATAGAGAATAAAAGCAAACATAAAAGCAAGATTAAAGAATAAAAGATTTCAAGGGACCAGAGAAGAGAACCTGTAAACCCTAGTAATCAAAATTTTTCTAGAGAGCTGCCAAGTCTTTAGGGCTAAGGATCTTGGACTCCAGGCTGAAAGCTGTAACACTGGCTGCTCCCAAAAGTCAAGGATTCCCAACACCCAAGAGCTTCATGGGAATACAGAATCAGAGAGTTCCTGTCATCACTGCTTCTTCTTGCTGACAAACACCCAGAGAAACAAGAGCTGTTGTATACATATAACTCCTTTCCAGGTAAAGCAAAAGAAGCCTCAGGCAACCGATTCATTCATAACATTTACAAAAGAATTCTGTATTATTTTCAGAAAGTTTTGGCTTTGCTAACTACCTATCTTGGCTTTCTTCCCATTGTATTGATAATACACCCCAGTGAAAGTAACTTAAGGAGGAAAGGGTTTATTTGACTCACAATTCCAGATTACAGATTCACATTGCAGGGAACTTGCACTAACTGGTTATATCACAACTGTAGTCAAAAAAGAGGGAAGGATGAATTAATGGATGAAATGCTAGTGCTCAGTTCACTTGCTTTACACAGCTCAGAATCCCCCTTTTAGGAGATAGTTACGCCCACAATGGGCATGTCCTCCCATATCAATTAATGCAGTCAATACGTCTCTCATATAACATGTCACAGACTGACCTGATATAGATAATTCCTCACTAAGACTTTCTTTCCAGGTAATTCTAGATTATGTCATGTTGACATTAAAATTAACCTCTATAATATTTATGGCTCACTAGAAAATCAGTCATGGGCTTCAAGGGCCTCAGGAAACCTCTGAAACACTTATTTTTCAGGGCATAAAACATGACAAATATTTAGAATTCCTGAAATTTTCAATTATAGTAAGTATATTGAAAGTCTGCTTGTAAGCTAACAATGAGATTATGAAAACATTCTCAAATATTTGACACACACAAGCTGCCTTCCACGGCCTTGAATCACTCAATCATTGTGACACTATATGCCACACATACAGTCTAGTTAGTTTCTGTTATTTTGGATTATTTCCATATATTTTCTAGATTTCACACATCTGAAAGGCAACATTTTCCATCAAAGTATATGAATAGGCCAGATATAACTGCTCATTTTTGAGGTTTAATCATAGAAAAATTGATGGTATACGTATGTCCAGAAGTGTCCAGTTGTATAGGAACTAAAGCTAAATCCCCAGATCAGCAAGAATCTGTGCATATTTCAGAGCACCCAGAAACTTCCTGAAATATTACCTTGTACAATATTCACTTTTTTCTAATTAGAATAGTAATCATTTTTGCTAGTTCTAAAATAAGGTTGAGAATCTGTGATGATTGGTCTCCATGTCAACCTGACAGGACTTAGAATTATCAAGGAATTATTTTCAGGTATGTCTGTGAGGGCTTTCCCAGAAAGGATTAATAGGGGATATGACTTTCTTCAAAGTAAGTATCTCCCTATGGACCTGGCTATAAAGAAGCCCAAGCAAGGCAGGATTTATGTGCCTGCCTTGCTTCAAGCTGAGTATATTATTTGTTGTAAGATCCTCTACTGACATCAGGCTCCAGCCTCTTTGCCTTTCCAGTGTTGACTCAAATATCAGACACCCTCCATGGAGCTCCTAGACATTTAGTCCCACGTTGGGATCCACTAGGTTTTCAGCTTCTTGAGCTGAGTAGCTAGCATGTTCTTTTCCCCCTCAGGATGCATGTAGCAATCATTGGGTTGCCCAGGATCTATTTTATAGGCAAATCTAGTAAACTTCCTTTTAAAGTATAGATGAATTTCTCTGGTTCTGTTCTTCTAAAGAATACAGCCCACTCCCAGGGTTCTAACATTGAATGAACATTAAATAGGGACTCTACTATGAAAACCTGGGCTCGGCTACTGATGCCAGGAACTTGGTTGAAAATAACACAGGCATTTGTAGGACATAGCTATTTCCCTTAGGGAGCACAAATATTTTCAACTTTATGTTTGGGGTGCAGCAGTGTGAGCAATTCCAGACTTTCCCACTTCCCGTTTTATGAAAATCTGACAGTCTGGATGTGGCTATTCTTTGTTTTTCAGTGTGGCTCATTATTATTCAGAATCTAAGCCAAGGGTGACATAGAGCTTAAAAATCAGACCTATAGAAAAACCGGCACTCTTCCAAATCACCCAATGTAAATCAGAGTTTTTCTTAGAATTAGGAAGGACTTCTAGCAGGGGATAGCCAATACTTGGTGTCAAAACACTCACTGCAACATCTCCTAGGTGAGTTTAAGTTAAAAATTTGAAAATGAAATAAATTCAGTCTTCTATTTCTCTGAAGACTACCAATAAAAATTACGTATGAGTATTAGTTTGTTCTGAATTTGATAGAAAATATGTATTTCTTTTGGATCTTCCTCTTTCTTGCTCTCTCTCTTTTCCTTCCTCCCTCCCTCCCTCTCTCCCTCTTCCCCCCAGTTTCTTGCTCTCTGTCTTCCTCTTTACTCTCAGCATCTCTCTGCTCTGGGTTTTTCCAGCTTGGTGCAGTAAATGAGTCAATGTATTATCTTGGTATGGGAAGAGAAGCAACTGAATTTTTACTGGCTTTGGTACATCAGTCCTTTTAAGACTGATATATTCTGAATCTGCTTTACTGCTTTTCTCTCTTTTCCCTCCTTAAATTTCTTCCCCTTCCTTCAACTTCTTTTTACTTAGACAAAAATGGAAAGTTTCTCAATTTATCCATAAAGTTACATAATATTTATCCAAAACATTATCCAGTTCAAACCCCAGTGGTTGTATCAGTTTATTCTAAAACACTAAGAAATCATTGTTTTCTAGTTCCATCCATTTGCGTATGGAATTCATGATGTCCATTGTGTAAATTAACCCCATTTTCTTTATCCATTCTTCAAGAACATCTGGGTTGTTTCCAGTTTCTGGAACTAGAAAATGTCATCCTGAGTGAGGTAACCCAGATCCAAGAGGACATGCATGGTATGTACTCACTTATAAGTGAATATTAGCCATAAAGTAGAGGATAACCATAGTATACTCTACAGACCAAAAGAAGCTAAATAACAATGAATGGTTGAACCTTTCTTTGAAGGGCAAACAAAATGGATATCAGAGATAGACTAGGTGGGAAAGGGGATGGAGAAGGGAGCAGGGTGATGGGAAGGTGGAATCAGATATAAGGAGAGCAAGGGAGAGAGAAGAAGAGAAAACAGAGGTGGGGAAGCAATCTCTAGGATGTGATAGAGCCCTGGGATAGGTGTAGCCCCCAGAGGGTATGGGGCCAACTCTAGCTGAGACTGCTGGCAGTGAGAGATATGGATCTGGAAGTGGCCGTTTCCTCTAACCAGGCCAGACTCTCTGTAGAGGGATAAGTAACTCACCCACAAAAACCTTTGACCTGAAACATCTCCTCTGCCTACAAGAAGTGTAGGGACAAAGACAGAGAAGAGACTGAGGGAATGGCTAACTTGGTTCGACTGCCCCAAATTGAGACCCATCCCATGGGCAAGAACCAATCCCTGACACTATTAATAATATTCTGTTATGCTGCAGACAGGGACCTAGTATAACTTTCCTAAGAGAGGTTACACCCAACAGCCAATGGAAAAAGATGCAGAGACTTACACCTAAACATTAGATGCAGTTCCGCGAGCCTTATGAAAAAGTTGGGAGAAGGACTGAGAGACCCCCATGAAGGCAGTGACTTTACAGGAAGACAAACAGTGTCACTTAACCTGGACCCTTGGGGATTCCAGAGTCTCAATCACCAACTAAAGAATGATCACAGCCTGGACTTAAGCCCCCTGCACATATGTAACATATTAGTAGCTTGGTGTTCATGGGGGTCCCCCAACAACTGAACAACAGGGGCTGTCCCTGAGTCTGTTGCCTGCCTGGGTACATTCCATTCCCTGAAACGGTCTGCCTTCTCTGGCCTCAGTGAGAGAGGAAGTACCTAATCTTACAGTGACTTGATGTAAAGGGGGGTTAGCGAGGGTAAGGAAGGTATGGGGGTATGAGGAGGTGGGAGAAAGGAGGTCAACACAGAGAGGGGTCATCCTCCTTCACAAAGGAAAAAGGGAGGGTGGAATTGAGATAATTTGCATGAGTGAGTACTGGAGGAGAGATGGTGCTGATACTGGGATGTAAAATAAATAAATAAATAAATAAATAAATAAATAAATAAATAAAATAAAAAAATTGACGGAAAAAAAGAAAGAAACCATTGTTTGAAGATGTCCTTAAAAACAGCACCAAATCAATGGCTAACAATTCTTGTCTAATAGGGTTTAGAGATCAAGGGTGCTTGTAGGAGTCTCAGGTGAAGGAGCATTGGGGAAGGAAGGATCTGGAGATTCCAGGCTAAGTGAAAACACTGATGGCCACACTTCTTCACTTGGAATTGGCCAGTAACATTCAGATGACCTGGAAGAAATCAGTTACCTTGGTTCCTAGTTTTCTCATATAAATACTCACTATTGTCCAGATGACGTTTAAGTACCATGTCCCCTGCCCCCAGTTCCTTTACAGATTTCCTGAACCAGAACAAAGGCTGAGCATTGGGATAGGTGCCCCTTGGTGAGTATTTTTAATATAAGGACTTGGGTATATTTTTCTTCTTTGCCCAAAAAAGTCTCTTAGCTTCTTCTGGGCTTTTCCCTGAAGGGCTTCGAGGATTTTTAATCCAGTGTCTTGACTTTTTTCTCTGTGGATTTACCTGGCTCCTCAGAGTCATTTTTCAGTCCCAGTCTTCAACTTTTCAATCTCTCTGAGTCTTTTTGTTTGTCTGTTTCTCCTAAAGCTTTTCACACAAATAATATGGCAACCACAGGATTTGAAATCTGCCAAGTTTCACTTAAATTGTGGACTTTTGTTTTATGTCTGTTATCAAAAAAATGACTTTTGCTTCACTATTTTTTTTTTGAGAAGGGGTTTCATTTTATAGCTCACACTGGCTTTGAACTTATAATCCTCTGCCCAGGCCTACTGAGTTCCGGGCTTACAGACCTATACTGCTGTGTTCTGGCAAGAAACATCTCTCAGTTACATTTCTTGTGAAATATGAAGTATGCAAAAGCAAAAGATTAGCTTTCGGTCAGGCAGTCTCTCCACCTCTGAACACGGCACAGATTAAGAAACAAGGCCTCTACAATTCAGTTAAATGGCTTCTTGTTCCCACATTTCTCATCGAGTGTGTTAGCCTTTAGTGTGGAAAGGGGTTTAAGACTTCCTGTAAAATTAGAAGTTATGAGACACTGATTCCGTAGACAGGATGGCCAGGATTGCTGTCAAGTTTATTTATATTATGAAGTGTTTTATATTCCAGCCAGGAGGGGATAGAGTAAGACCATGTCTATTGCTTCCTTTGAAGAATTGGCCTTTCATTTCTATTAGATACGTTAACGGTGAGTTATGGTCTGGAAATTAAAGTCAGGACCAAGTCAAGAATTAAATTTAAGGAATGGAAAGGAAGCTGTCATGGTACTTAGTGAGATCCAGTGGTTCATCAGAGCTGTCTTCAAGTTACATGTTCCCTCAGTGTGGGATTTGCTCCATCCCATCGGGCACGTACAGCACATGCTACTCTATGAGGAGAGGTGTACACTTGCAGGACTTTTAAGAAACGATTAAAAACAAAAAACTGTCTTATTTTACAGACTTCGAGAGATGTTGGTAGCCATGTAATTTAGGGAGTTAGAAGAAAATGAGGATGGATAGGAAAGAATAAAGCCACAGAACATACCTGGGAGTATGAAAGAGCCAGGTCATAAAGGCAGTGAAGGAAAAGAAGTATAATGTTGGGTATGCATTCCCCTGACTGTCTTTATAACTGCGGGTAAAGCTTGCAAAACCTTCATGAAAACTTGTCTCATTTTTTTTTTTTGGCTGATGTTTTTAAATTGACTTTACAAAATAATGTAAGAAATTTCACATTCTTGCAACTTGCTATACATGATGACTGTGCATGATTACCATATTGTAAATGAGTCATTGTGTTTAAAGCAAAAGCATTTCTGATATTAAAATTTTATTCCGGTTTCCCAAGAAGCCATTTTCAGAGTAAGAATAACATTGCAAGAACTATGGAGAACTTTATGAACATGCCACAGTATAATAACCAGACTAATACACTCCCTAGAATACCATGCCCATCAACAATGCCTACAACGATGAGACAATCGTCACTATGAGCGCTCAGGGACAAAGAGGATGAATCGCTGTGCAGAGTATTGTCACTAATAATAAGCGCTGGGAATAAGGTAATGTGTTTTTCATCATTATGCTATGGCATACATCGTGGGCTTACTTGCAGAGTTGCAATTGATGACCACATAAAACTCGCAGAGTTGACAGAAGTAATAAACTGTTTGTGAGTTAATGTTTTGCAAAAGCCTTGAGAAGCAGCCTTTACTAATTGCTCTAGAGTGAGTCCTGCGTCTTTGGCTAGTGGATAACTAATGCCATGATGTAATGTTTCCACCAGTTCTCTGGGCATTCTGCATCTGTGTTTTTAACCATCAGTGAGTCCAAAATGCTTCAAAGATACAACTGTGCTTGAAAGGAACACATAACTCCCTAAACAACAGAGCACAATCACTTGTAAGTGTTTATGTTGTACTGTAAGTAATATAGATGACCTGAAATATATGGAAGGATATGTGTTAGTTACATTCAAATGTTATACCACTTAATGTAAGGGATTTAAACATTAGTAGATTTAGTTCCAAGTGAGACAAATGATGAGGGAGTTATCTACTGGGTGTCCTGAGTGTGATAATGGGTGGGTGTTGTTTTCAGTGGTCTAGAACTCAGAGGGCTCCTGTACTGACACCTGCAGAGGTCTAGCAGGGAAGCAAACACCAAAGAGATGAGAATGAAAACTCGGTTCAGGTTGACGTTGCTAAATTGAATCAAGACTCCATGGAGTCAGATCTCAGGTGGCTTATTCATGACAAATTTAAGTACAGTATAATTTGGAAAATATTTCCTAGTGTAGTACAATTCCTAGTGCACAAGGAAGAGTAATTACATCAGAACTCAACTCAAGAGTGCATGCTATTTCTCTAGCTGACTTCTAAATATAGGCTACATATACTAGTTTAAAAGCCTACTGTGGTGGTTTGAATAGGTTTGGCCCCCACAGATTCATGTGTTTGAATGCTTGGCCCATGGGAAGTGGTACTATTAGGAGGTATGACCTTTTTGGATGAGGTGTGGCCCTGTGGGAGGAACTATGTCGCTGCGTAGGTAGGCTTTGAGGTTTCCTATGTTCAGGCTCCTCCCAGTTTAGATGATAAACTGGATGCCTGCAGAAGACAGTCTCCTCCTGGCTGTCTTTGGATCAAGATGTAGAACTCTCAGCTTCTTCTCCAGCATCATGTCTGCCTGCACAGTGCCATGTTTCCCACCATGATGATAATGAACTGAACCTCTGAAACTATAAGCCAGCCCCAATTAAATATTTGCCTTTATGAGAGTTGTTGTGATCATGGTGTCTTTCTAAAGCAATGTAAATCCTAACTAAGACACCTAAGGAAAGATCTGGCCTGGTCTTGGTAATAGCATAGCTATGCGTATATGCTATATGCATAGATAGCATAGAGGTCATTTTGGCCCTAAGCCACCTCTGGTTCTGGTTGTGAGAGCTTGGGGAGCCCCTGGCCACAAAGGTCATTTAGATTACAAGCCTCCTCTGGTTTTGCTTGTAGGATCTTAATATCGCCTGGCCCAATGGGTAAAGCAGATCACCCAGCTATCGATCCATTCCAATTCCCAGATTTCTAAAAAACCAGGTTATATGTTCTTGCCTTTGAAAGGAAAACCCTGGGTGCTTACTGTTTCAGAGTTCCCTGGAGATCAATGGACACAAAGATTATATAATTAAGGCATTCTGAAGCTTACAAAACTTCAGAGATCTTTCCATTGAAGTTCTTCTCTTACAGATATAGTAACACCAACAGATGATAAGTTCTTGTTCAACAATATATAATTTCAAAAAGAATCCAAGCACTTTGTCAGGAACTGTATGTTTTCCTTATAATCTTGCTTACCCTACCTGTGGCCATAATTAAATTCCTTTGCATCAACCTTAGGAATCACGCCTTATCCCTACTACTGAAACCAGGGAGGGCTTACGGTATTTGCTGATATTGTTGCATCTTTGAGGTTATCAACACACACTCATATGTTAGTGAAATTTGCTTTTGCTCATGGTTTAGACTTCACCATGAACTCACTTTCACTTGTGCTAATCAGAATGACCCTGTCTCTGCTTATGCAGCTTTGTCTATTTTATTGCTCACCATAGTGAGATCTATATAGTAGCTTAGTGAATAGATGTTTCTCTTGACTACTATTATTGGGCCATTTGAGGGTGGAAAATCACATAATGATTGTTTTGGCTTCACACAGCACCTTGCTCCAATACACAGACTGTAGTGGGAAGTTTGTGAATGCTGAATACATTGTTTGGCCCAATTTAGTATTATAAAATGATAGTTACAGAAATCTGTTCCTGAAGATTAAGAATTTTGCATGAAAATACTGATCAGAACATACTGCCCATTACTTTAAAAACAGAAAAAGTACAGTACATGTTAAACTCAAAACACCTGATTCAGTTCTTCTTTTTTTTTTTTTAGATTTTTTAAATTTGATTTTATGTGTATGAGTATTTTGCCAGTATGACTGTATATCCATCATATACGTGCTTGGTATCTGAAGAGGTCAAGAAGGCACCAGGTTCACTAAAACTGTAATTATAAATGATTGTGAGCCTCCATGTGGGTGCAGGGAATTGAATTCAGTCTTCAAAAAGAACAGAAAGTATTCTCAATTGCTGAGCTATCTCCCGCAGCCCGCGTCTTAAAAGTGGATCTAATCCTCACTGACTTATCTAGGTTGAAGAAGCATCACGTGAGACAGGAAAACAATCAGACATCACTTTCTGATCATCACACACTTAAAAAGGCTGCTAGTACTGACTTTGTGCAGTAACATGCTCAGTGTTTATTGCATGTCATAAATATTGTGTTTACAATAGAATATAGAAATGGGAAGGGGAAAGGAGTAGAGTCGCTAGGGCTAACAGAAAATGAGATGCTGTAATAAAAATTAATACCTTGAAATAAAAACTCTTTTTATGTGCAGCCCACCAGAACTGTAGGGAAGAACTGGGGAGAAGGATAGAATTGTCACCTGTCAACTGTTATGGAAAGGGCTGAGAGAGACCTGACTCAGGCCAGGCTGTTGGAACAAAGTTTATTTCTCATTATTCTGAAACCTGGGAACTGTAAAACCCCCGAGCTAAATGTAAAGGACCACTCTTGCCCACGTTTGGGGGCCAAACTATAGCGGCCTGCTCTGTTCCGCAGGTCTGGGTTTAGCAAGAGAGAGAGTGGGGGGAAGAAGGGGAAGAGCCATGAAGAATAGAGACAAGCCAGAGGATCTGTAGTCAAGTCTTCTTTACTGTCTCCACCATACACACACCACTACACCTACTACTACTACACCACCATACACACACACACACACACACACACTACAACAAGGAAATCCTGGGTACTTATAGGCTTTTGCCACGTGCCTTGCAGGTATGGATATGATGTAAGCCTTACAGGGGTGGACAGCATGTGCACCTTACAGGCATATATGGCATAGATAGCACGTGGATAACATGTGTACCGCACGCCTTGTAGGCGTGGATAGCACGTGCTCCTTGCAGCTGGGGGCACTTAACAGCAAAACAAGCTATGTGGGATATCAGAGTGTGCTTCAACTGTTGTAGGCTGTTGAAAAGCAAGTCTCATGTCAGGGTATATGGCTCAAGATGGCTGCAAAGCTGATAGCTGCTTTCTAGCCGCTTTCCGCTTAAAGTCGGCTCCCAGCAGGTCCCCCTTTTTAAATTGTTTTCAAAAGGGAAGGCTGGGAAAACTTACGGAAACCGTGCCTGTCTTAGGTTGGAACAAAGGACCCCAGCCTCCCTTTTCCGTCCTTGGATAACTCCACAGCCGTTGGTTGAGCTCCTGTCTTAGGATGGCAAGGCCTCCCTTCTTTTAGGGGCAAGGGTCTTGGTATGTTCTCTTACCCATCATTAACTATCCGGTTTAGCACATAAGTTAGGGGTTAATCCTTGTCAGTCTTGATGACAGAGGTTTCAAAGTCCCCTAAACTTCCAGCCTGTAATAATGGACCTGTATGGATTTCATTTGAACCTCATCTGTTGTCGTACAAAAGCCATCAGTCTATTGAACCGCATCAACCCAAGAGACAAGAGACTTAGCAATGCCTGAACAGTCAGTATAAAAGCAACACTCTTTTTTAAAAAGGTAATATACAGAAATACAGAACTGATCATAGCTTTGATCTTAACAAAACAAGTAAGGAAATTCCTGTCCATGCTCAGTCAATCTCAAACCCCCCAAAACTATAATAACTGTGGTAGTGGGTTTAAACAATATACCCCACTAAATCATAAGTCAGGGAATCAAGAGTCCAATAGAACCACCCTGGAGATGTGGGTGGTGATGTCTTCTTCAGCATTGAGAACTTCTCAGGTCAGGTTTGCTCGTTGATCTGTTCCAGTTTGAAGACAAATGTGAAGCATCTTCAGGTTTCCTTCATATTTCCTGCAAAGAAAAAAATACGCTTCTCAGGGGGTTTCTCCTCACTGGATTTGTTATTGTTGTCTATTTGTTTAATCAGTCTTTCTGGCAGCCAATGTGCAGCATCTGCAGTTTGGGAATGTATGCAAACAGAACCTCTTCCCAGATAAGCACTGGATCTGGCCCATTTCAGGTTCCAGTTAATGGGTCTTTCCAGAGGACTGTTGCAAAATTCTTTTTGGTATCAGGATGCCAGAATCTATTGTGATTAGTAGGGTACAATGGAAGTAACAATAGTTGAGCTATCCTCTTTCCCGTAGGAATGGTGACTATGTTCTGAATTGCCTGTGCCATTACCTTAATCTCATCCTGATAATCATTATCTATAACTCTAGGAAAAATCTGTAGTCCCTGCATAGTAGTACTGCTTCTTCCCACTATCAGGCCAAACACATTTAGATACAGTGGTCCAAACACTCCAGTGAGTGAAGCCTGAGGTCCCATTTTTGGGGTTAATACTGTGTGGGTGGCAGAACTGAGGTCCAGCCCTGCGCTTCCTGGTGTTGCTTGACTGAGTTCAGAAAGGGATTGGTGTTTGCTGGTATGACATTGACTGCTCCATAAGCCTGTTTTGGCTTGCATCGGTTCAGGGCCTGGAGCTGGCCCCTGTTCCCATTTCCCTGATTATGAGAAAGGGTGTTACCTTGTGCATCTCTTTTAGACCTATAATCACTAGCCCAATGCCTTCCACGTTTGCAACGTGGGCAGAGCCCAGGCTGTTTTCTGGGCTGTCTCTGGCTTAACTCATTTTCTGCCTTGCAATCTCTTGCAAAGTGTCTAGGCTTGCCACATTTAAAACACACCTTTCTGTCTCTACTTGCCAAAAAATCTCTTACAGATTGTCCTTGCATGCAGCAGCCATAGCTAAGCCCTGTTGGTAGGAGGAACCTATGTCAGAACAGAGTCTGATATACCCTGTAAGATCTATCTTTTTCCTGTAGGGTCTAATGGCTGCTTGACAGGCAGAATTGGCATTTTCATATGCAAGTTGTTTCACATAATCTACACCTGCCTCTTCATTACCAAAAATCCTCCCTGCTGTTGTCATTAATCTATGAACAAAGTCAGAAAATCGTTCATCAGGCACTTGCCTGACTGCTGTTAAAGATGCACCAGGTTCTCCCTTTGCTGGGAGTTTACGCCAAGCCTTTATGGCTGCATTTTGAGTTTGAGCATATAAGCCTGGGTCATATTGCATTTGGTTATCACTAGAAGCAAATTGTCCTTCTCCTACTAAGATATCAAAGGACCAACCATTGCCTGCCTGAATGTTTCTCCTAGCTGTCTCTTTACAATTTTCATGATACTCTGATTTCCAAATAAGATAGTCACCAACACTAAGAACTGCTCTCACTAACATATTCCAATCACTAGGAGTCAGCCACTCCTCTGCAACAGACTCTAAAATTGCAAGAGTAAAGGGAGCGGTGGCACTGTATTGTGATACTGCATTTTTTAATTCTTTAATAATTTGAAAATTAAACCCTGTGTGATGTCTCCAAGCAACCCCTTGGGCATCTCTGGTCTCTGATACAGGAAAAGCCTCAGCCTTTCCCTCCTCTGGCTGATCTGTAGCTGAACTAAAGCTAGTGAATAAGGCTGCTTTAGGACTCCTGGTTGAGGAACGCAAGGAGTCGGAGGATTTTCGCAGTTAGTCACTTGAGACCTCTTCCCTGTCTTTAATTTTTGTAGCTGATTACTTAAGTCCTGATACTCTTTTTTAAACTCTATTAGTTCTTTAAGGATAGAAATTTTGTCCTGTAACTCCTTTCTGGGATTTACAACCACTGTCTCCACAGCGGGAGCCTCTGGAAGCGGAGGTGCACTGGGAGAGGGACTTTCAGGGTCATAATATTTAACTACCTCTTCCTCTAGGTCAGCACAATCTGGCTCTGACAAATTGTCATCAACTTTTGGTTGTATTTTGGATTCTAACTTACACTTCTTTTTATTTTGAACATAAAAGACAGCATTCAAGATCAAAAGCAGAAAATTAACAAATGTGAGCAGCAAACAACCAAACCAAAACAAAGAGTTGAATTCAGGTTGACTAATTTCTTGTCCCATTTTAAACCAAAACAAAGAGTTAAATTCAGGTTGACTAATTTCTTGTCCCATTTTCCTTACCTTTCTCGAAGCGGCAGATTTGTGATCACCTTCTGAATTTTCAGTCGACCCTTCTTCCAGTAATGTCCCTCACTGGATCTCTCATATTGCTGCCTCTCTTTAGGCGCCAAACTGTAAAAAACCTGCTTACTGGAGCCCCACGTCAGGCGTCAAACTGTAAAAGACCTTTCTGCCCCTTGCTTTGCGCCAAACTGTAAAAGCCCTGTACTCTGCCTGGTTTGGGGGCCGAAAACATCCCGGCCTGCGCTGCTGCTCTGGTCCATGGGTCTGGGTTTAGCAAGAGAGAGAGAGTGGGGGTAAGAAGGGGAAGAGCCGTGAAGAATAGAGACAAGCCAGAGGATCTGTAGTCAAGTCTTCTTTACTGTCTCCACCATACACACACCACTACACCTACTACTACTACACCACCATACACACACACACACACACACACACACACACACACACACACACACACACACACACACAC
>JANHMN010000004.1:147417597-147434040 GCA_030674055.1 Rhabdomys pumilio
ACACACACACACACACACACACACACACACACACACACACACACACACAAACACACACACACACACCCCTGGTAAATGTATGTTGTGCAGGACTTCTAAAATGGATCTGCCAAGACAAAAGATCCTGGGGAATATATATATATATATTATTACAAACAAATTTTTAAAGAGATGTTTGATAGAAAATATTGAAAGATCCTCAGTTCTGGAGGGAAAAATTCTTCAATTTGTCTGTATTTAAGCCTTAGAAACTTAAAGACATGGGACTGTGGTTGGTCATGTAGGCAAAAGTGCATTCCAGGAGCAAACAAGCACATGGAATGAGTTGTGATGTTCTGAACACTGTAGGAATCAAAAGGAGGAGAAATCTGGCTAAGCAAAGATGGATGGGGGCTCCCTAAAAGAGCCAAGTTCAGGGAAAAGACACATGTGCCATAAAGAACCAAGGGTACACGGTGGTAGAGGTGGAAGTTGAAGGATCAGAAGTTCAAGGGCAATGCTATCCTCAGCTCCTTGAGGAACTGGAGATCAGCCTAGGACACATGAGCCCCTTTCTCAATTAATAATAACAATAATGACAATGATGGTTATTTAATATTGCCAAAAACATGATTATGTAAGCTGACTGCCTAAAATTATAAACAAATAACCAGATAAGAGGAAATTGATTTAATGAATTATGATATGTGCACACATGTGTATACCAACATTGAACGCTCAAAATGATGGAACTTCAAACCCATCTTTATTGACATGCATATTTTATGCTAAAGCCCATATTACAATAAAATGTACAGCATAATACTAAAATGTCTCAGTCCCTAGAATATTCAATGAAATAGACAATGAAATGTCAATCTTAAGTTTTTCTAGATAGTTTTGACTTTTTTCTCAATGTTTTTATATGCACATCCAACAAAAGCAGCAACTATTTCCATTTGGCTTTAGTCTAAGAAATGCAGATTAAATCAGAGAGAGAGTGAGAGAGAGAGAGAGAGAGAGAGAGAGAGAGAGAGAGAGAGAGAGAGGAAATTATTTTGGTAAATACAATTTATGTGGATAGAAATGCTGGTAACTCATAAAGTTATTTATAGGGAGAAAAGTCCCATGTGAGCTCTGGTGGTCAGTGTGTGCATTAGACCAACCTTTATAGTAGGCAGCTCGGTAATATTACTAAAGTATTTTAATGTCCGCTGGTCTTTCTTGGTGGTGCATGATTGAACCTTGGGAGTCTTTTGCTACTATTTGAAAAAGATCAGAAATTTTATGTGATTTGCCTTAGATTTTGCCAAAGAAATGAGGAGGAAGCAATGACAGAAAATAATGTAGGTAGGCACTGATGGAAGAATAAAGTGATAAGCAGGCTAACGTTTTGGATTCTTCTTATATTTCAAATTATAGATCATAAATGGGATCATTTTAACATAAAAATGAATGTAGTTAAAGTCATTTTTATAGACAATATCATACACATACACTTCCACATCTGTACTATTTTTGTCACACTATCCACAACAGCTCTGTTATGGAAGCAAATCAGGATAGCTGTCCAATGATGGAGGGATGGATAAAAACTATATGGAAGATGACTGACACAATGGGATGTGTTAATCTCTGAAAATGGGTGTGACTGGAGACAATTTTATTAAGGAAAATCAAATCAGTTGCAAAAAGACAAATATATATTTCTCTTTTCATTTTTAGATTTTATATAAATACATAAAATCATGTATGTTTATTTAAATTGAAAGTTAGAAGCACAACTTTTAGGAGAACAAAATGGGCTAACAGCACCATACATGGGAGGAAGGGGAGGGAAGAAGAGCATGGGAGGGATGTGCTCAATCTTTAATATATGTTTTTCAAAAATTTCCTTGTGTAACATAATATAGAGAATTTTAATATAGAGAATACATATTTAAAAATAATTTTTGATTAAGAACATAGATCAATGAAAGAGTGCTTGTTTAGCATCTACATCAAAACGGTTACACTTAGATTTTATTTTTATGTGTGTAAATATTTTGCTTGCATTTAAGTATATGCACTGTGTGAATGCCTGGTGCCCACAGAAGTCAGTTATTGCATTAAATCTCCTATGACTGAAGTGAAAGACAGTTTAGGGCAGCCATATGGGTTCTGGGACCCAAACCTAGGTCCTCTGCTAGAGCAGAAGTGCTCTTAATCACTAATCCATGGCACCAGACACAGATATCATTCATTCATTCATTCATTCATTCATTCATTCATTCAAGTGTGTGTGTTTGTGTATGTCCTTGCACACATGTGTGCCATTGGAGGCCAGAAGAATGCATCAGATTCCTTGCAGATGGAGTTACAACAGGCTGTGTACATCCTGTCATGAGTGCTGGGAATCCAAGTTGGCTGCCCTGGACGAATAAGAAACACTCCCAACTGGTCTGCCATCTCTCCAGTCAAAGACACTTATTGTTAATTTGTAAAATGGAATTCTAATTTGCATATAAGTCTTCTATGAGTTTGTTACTATGCACTTATTCTATGAGATGGATATATTCACTACATGAAGACTAAACCAAGTTGATAACCATGAAAGAGAATAAGAAACTCAGTCCTTTTTCATTACTTACCTAGTTGACCATTTGTGAAGTCACAGCTAGGTCTGTTTCTTGGTAACACTTTGGTATTACCATGTAATTTTGCCTTGAACATTTACAGTTATTAATACATCTTCAAGAGAAATTACCTATATGACCCTTCTATGACATGCTGAGTACAGAAAATATGCTTTTTAAAAAAGAGATAAAGTGCTTCATTTCTACCACAAAAATTTTCAACCTAATGTTTTAAAGTTTCAATTTGCTTCAAATGATTGTTCCCTCTTCATGAGCCCATTTAAATTAAATGAAAAAATAAAAGAGTGGGGCTTCTTTTGGAGTCAAGTTCTGGTTTATAGACGATGAAGATGATAGAAATTGCAATTCAAATGGAATAGGTAATCAATCCCGGATGGCAGATGGGCCTCCCTTCTGCAGAATGCTTTTTGCAGGAATGATTCCCTTTTAACATTTTAAAGTCCTATTGAGCTTTGCAGGGCTCTTTGGAGTTGAGTTACAGCATTTCATTTGGTCAATATATTCCAATTCTTCTGAAATCTTTCCAGTAATTGAATCAACCTATAATTTTGCTGCAGTGACCAAGTAAATAAAAGCAGCTTGTTGAGAAATAGTGATTTAGAGTTGGTGTAAGTTAGTCTTAAAGACTGCTCAATGAAAAGCACAGATTGAAAGTATTCAAGTATATTTTACAAGATTAACAGAAAGATTGAAAAATTGCTTTAGAAAGCATTGAAAGAATCAGAAACAAGGAAAAGCCCAAAGACTGTGTAGGAAGCTCTGCATGTAACTTCAGCTGCACAAGAATGCATGGTACCTCCCAGCCAAGGCTTTCAGACTCAGTCATTAAAGTCAGGGAGTTCCAGTCAATAGTCATAGTTTAAACTTGATAAGGCTGAATCAATAGATGGAATCGTTTTGGAATATATGAGCACAGAGATGGGAAGAGTATAGCAATTGCATCTGTAAAATTACTTGACAATATTTACTAAAATTCAATGCAGGCTGATGCTATTACCCAGCAATCTGTCTATTCAGATATGGCAGATATGAAGCCATGAGAAGTGAGTATATAGCCACAATGGCCCATGTATAACCAGGTTTATACCAGTGCTACTGTCATGGTATCAGGTGGAAACCCCACTCAATCCTCCATCAGTTGAAATGGATAAATACATTATAGAATATTCATGTATTAGAATATTAATTCAGAGAAAAATAATGAGAGCTACAGCTATATATAACAAAGTAGATGAATTTCAGAGACTAGAAACCAAAATAAGATACAAACAGCAACATAAGATTTATATATGGTGTTGTTCATGAAGTACAACAATACATTAGCTAAGCTGCAGATTTAGAAGTCAGTGAAAAGGGACATGTGATGATCTGAGTCTTAGGGATGTTCAATGCTGGTGGGGTAGGGTTGCCCTGTGAAGATATATAACTAGGGCTCTTCAGTATGTGTTACATCCTAATAAAGCAGTGTCTGGATGCTCATAATAAAGTCAGCATTCATAAATTCATAAAGTCATCAACATTTTTCCTACTTTTCAACTTGCAGCTTAGTTAAAAAGTAATTATGGTCTGCAGTAGGTATTACTGAGCAGAGTCAAAGGCTAACTGGTCCTCTATCTGCAGCTAGTTATTGTGCAAAAACCTCTTGTCACCATGGTACTTTCTTTTTCTTAAAACTAACATCATTTAGAGCTTTCTCATTGTATTACCTAAGTCTTTTGTGTTACCTGGAATTTATTATAGTCAGAAACAATAAAAACCTCTCTTGGAGATACTTTCTCATTAGGTTGACTAACTGCCACCAGTAGTCAAAGAGCACATCACTCAAGTGCCACATCGGTCCTTTCTCCATCCAACCAAGTTCTTACCTCCACAAAGAACTGCTGTGCATTGAGCTGGCACTATTTAAAATGATTTCCAGTTGCATTAAAAATAAATAATATGTTTTATCTGAAAAAGGAAATTAAAGCAAAAAACAAAACCAATGACCTATCAAGCAAAAAATAAACAGGAATACAAAACCTTTTTGTAAAAGAAACATGCGATATGCAGTGCCAGGTCCTGATTAACAGAAATAGGGCTTTAGTCACAGAGCACCATTTCACTGGTCTGGCCTGAGGTGCTTTCATTATGGTGAGCCCTGGAAAATAAAGTTAAGGGATTTCCATGTCCTGCCTGAGGAGCACACAGAATGAGACATAAAGCAGAAACTTTGGGATTTTATTAGAAGATACAAAGCGCTTTCTACTGATGAAATCAAGCAAGGGTCCTACAATGTATTAACCCAAGGTAAAATTATGCAACAAAAAAATGTAACACTCACATGCTTCTCAGAACTGTAAAATCTGAAATCTGGGCAAGAACCAAAGCTGTGCTTTTAGTCCTGAGGAAAAGTGACCATCTGTCAATGTAGCTTCACCACTTCCTTTCTTTCTGATGCTGGCCAGAAAGCATGGCTTCTGTGGGGTTTCACTTCTTTATCAGCTAAAAGAAGGGAGATGTGGAGTTTGTAGGTAAGTAGGTAAGCAGATTGAACAATGTACTTCTAAACCATAGAGTATGTAGAGTATGTAGAGTAATAAATAAGAGCATGGATTCAAAAGGACAAAGAAGGAGGGAATACAGGGAGAAAGATGTCAGAAAATGTATGGAGAAAGAGAACCAGACAAACTAGTGCTCTTTGATTTAGCAAAGCAGAGTTAACTAACATCTACACCCAAACGTACAAGCAAGCACTAACAGGATATGGTTTGTTCCATCACAGCAGAACTGGGACTACTTATTCCTGCAAGGCAAAGGGGAATGGTGGAGGTATAAAGACAAGAAAGTTAATGGTTCCATAACTAACAATTGGACCTTTTGAATCTATTTACATAAGCCATATAGTCATCAGTCAGATATTTCTCTTCCATCTTGGTAGGAGGTGGATAGTTTATTGTATGGAAGAAAAATACTAACCAGAGGACCTGCAAACTTGAATTACCAAGACCACTAAAGGGTTGGAAGAAAGTGGTAAAACCCAGGAAATTCATAAAACCTACAAAGTAGGTTTCCAGTCCCATAGGCTATCCTCTGCTCTCTTCTCCCAAATCCTGGTTAACAAGTTTATGACTTTGGGTTTTCTTCGTTGGATAAGGAAAAATGCCAGAAACTATTGTCATTCTGGTAGACTTCCACTGAAAGTCTTAAGACCCCCCAGAAGGGGATCCCAAGAGACCCCACTTAAGTCTCAGGATGGCACTCACCCAGGACTCATGAGGGACCAGCTTGCTGCAAACACATGAGGTAGTTTAATGATGGAGCGCTCCAGGTGCCTGACACTTGTCTCATGCAAGAGACAGAGGGGGACGACCCCCAGGCTCCAAGGTTTAGGGTTTATATAGACACAGGGTGGGGAAAGGGAGGAAACATTCGTGCGGTTACACAAGATTGGTTGTTTTACAATTTTTGAACATCAGCAGGCTGTACCAGGCGATGGGGGCAGAGTACAGTTTGTGCAGGCAGATGCTTATCTAGGTTAGCAGAGCTTTGTATATCTTTCTTATCTTTATGACCATCCAGTTCCTGGGATGGCTTAACAGGCCTCATCCTTTGTCCTGTAACTCTTCATTCCTTGGTAACTGATTAACTGGGCCTCTGGCTAGCAAGCCCTGAAGGTGGCATTTTCAGTTACTTGGGTTTGGGAGAAGGAATCTACAGGGCCCTGCTATTTTATTAGTTTTTCGTGGGACCCATAAAATTTTCTTTCATTTTCCCTCTTCTTCTAATGAATAAATTTAATCTTAAAATATTTGTTTTAGGTTCTAGAGTCATCTTATTGTAGGCCAAAAGAGTCATTTAACTTTGGGTGTATATATCTTAAGCCCCACCTTCTAAGGCTGTATTATCTCTGTGTCTCTAGGGTGGGAATATCTTAGGAGTCAAGGCCTGCAGCTCTTTGGCCTTGTAGAATAGCAGGTTATCTTGAGTTAAACAGCAGGGGGTTGCTCAGGTGTCTGGCTATTCTCCAGTTGGCATCAGGCACAGATGTTGGCAAACTTCAATGGAGGTTGGATGGTCAACAACACCAGGAACATTTTCTTAGTAGCCTGAAAAATCAATTCTCACACAAGAGGGACATTCTGTGTTTGGAAGAGGGACAAAGGACACCCCCCAGCCAGTGCCAGTTCCCAAGGGCAATTTAGTTACAGTCTCTTTTAGGGTTCTGTTTATTCTCTCTACCTGTCCTGATCTCTGGACACAGTATGAACAATGGAGCTTCTAATTAGTCTCTAATATCTCTGACAATTCCTGACTTACCTTAGAAACAAAAACAAGACTGCTATCTGATCTAATTATTTCAGACACTTGAAACCTTGGGAAGATCTTCTTTGTTGTCTCTCTGTATATACTCTAGGCTGTTCTCTCCTAGGTATTTTCTTATTTACTCTAAGTCTCATAAGCCTTTGCTTGCTAGGATATCTTACACTGTCTTATTCTTTCTCTGGCCCCAAACCTGAGATCCATTATACTCTTTAGATCTCTTGACTGCTTGGATGTACTTATATCTCAAGAGTCCATCTGTGCATTCAGTCTAGTAAGTCTTTGGTTTTCTGGGGAGTATAGTTCTCCCTTCTCTTGTGCACCATTGCCTCTTTCTCTAGATAGTAGTTGGTAGGATGGCTAGCAATCTGAGTTCCTTCTTTTATTCTGTGTTTTAAATGAGGCCATCTCTTAGGCCCATAACTGGGACAAGCTACTGTATCAAGCCACTTGATCTGTCCAGTTATTGCCTCAGGCCACTGAGTCTCTTCCCTTTTGGTGTCCTGAGTACTCACAGTTGCTGGCTTCATCAGGGTTTTTAAGAGATCTGAGCTTCTTATGTGAGCAGTCAGTCTTCTCTCTTGGTAAATATCCCTGTGGACATGGGCTTTGCTGTCCATGCAGATGTTGATTTTCTTGTCGGTCTCAAGTTCCAATGCTGCTCTCTGCACCAATGAGCCCAGAGTTAGGGAGTCAGCCCAGATGACATTTGTGTCATCCACCACAGCATCACTGGTTTGTCTCTGACCAACATGGAAAAAACTGCTCCTGTCTGTAAAGCACGTTGCCGTGGCTCATGGCTGGGGTCAGTAGGAGAAGCCTTTCCTCTATCTGTGAGTTCTTGTCAGTTAGTTGCAGCCTGTCAGGTAGGAAGTATAACTGGGCCCCCATCCTAGGGAGTAAGTCTCAACCCAACAGAGGGTAGAGACAATCTAGGATGACCATAAATGAATGGGATACCCAGCCCATTTCTTGGTCTATTGTTTTTTCGGGTAGTCCATGAATACATTTTGGCCCATCGACTTGGAGGAGGACCCTGTTGGGTGGGTCCAAGCCCTGTCTATCTCAACTGCTGTCTTCACACGGAGCTAATACCTTTGCCATTTGGGGTGTTTTTCTCAGTGCCTGGGATTTCCTGACTCTGACTTTTATTTGTTAGGGCCCTTTTGGGTCCGAAAGCTAGCTCCTTCACTTGCAATGTGCACACAGGTCTTTTTCAATGAGTTTCTTATCTCCCTTTGATTGGAGTCTCTCTTCTCTGCTTTTTCTTAACTACTATGGCCCAGCTTTTCTGTAAATTTCTTTCCTGTCACCTTTCTTTTTCTTCACCTCTCTTTTACAGGCTTTCTCAGCAACTTACATTAGACCTTTTATTGTCTTTCTTTTTCTTTCTCCACTCCTTTCCTCTAGACTTTCTCAGAAACTTACACTAAACCTTTTATCTTCTTTCTTTTTCTTTCTCCACTCTTTTCCTTTCTCCCTAGTATAGTATAGTTCCTCAGCAACTTACACTAAATCTTTTAATGACTTATCTTGTAGTCTCTCTAGCCTCTGAAGCCTTGTCTATACTTACAGAATATCTCTGTGAGCTAGTTTAGAAAGGCTGTGGGCAACTCATCTGATCCCTGCTTAACCACGTGTGCCTTGGTCAAAATTAGTGGGGTCTCATGTAGCTCTCTCAAGATCTGCCAATGGGATCTGGCATGGGCCTTAAGGTATCCTTTACCTTCTGTCACATGAAGGTCTCAGTCACATCTGGTCAGAAGTAACCCGCTGTTGACCACGGCCTGATCAATTGATGGTGCCCCCATGTCTGAGGGAAAACATTCTTTTTTTCCAGTATCTTCTCCTGCTCTTTCATCCTGAAGAGCATTCCTGACAACCAGAACCAAGGGTCTTGGGGAAGAAAGGCTTTTATCTTATTTATTGCTTTGATCACCCGTAAAAGCAGTATATAGTCTTCTAGAACTCTGTACAGAGTGATGTATTTGTGAGGCTGCATGACTGCTGCTCAAATCACACTTGAGACCACAGCCTAGTTCAGTCTGCAAACAGTACCTTGTCTACAGGTGTAATGTAAGCTCACCTCCAAAGCTCTAAGAAAGAAACAAAATCAGAATGAATAGTCTTATCTACAGCATTTCACAGCAAGGACTGTTAAGATGTTGAAGGCTCACACAGTATTAACATTTTTTTTAAAGCAACTTGAGTTACATTTGGCACTTATTTGAATTTATCTATTAGGGACACACTTATGGACAATTTATTTGTCTTTAACTTTTGGCAAAACAGAAACTTTGGTCATAGTTCTATAAAAACTTTTTAAAGGGTTATTTCTGATTAGAATACTATTTTAGAAGTGATACATAACAAGAACAAGAAAGTAAACATTTTTATATCTAACACCATCTCTCCCCAAATAACCAGATTCCTTTTAAGTCATAGAGAAAGAACTGTTAAATTTCCAGTGTACTAGAGTTGAAGAAAATAGTAAAGAAGCTAAAAATAAAACAATAAAATAAAACACAAAGAAAACAAATGAAGAGTGTTTTTTTTTAAAAAAAAAAAAAACCAGAAATCTATAGTTATTTAAAAATCAGAGAAAACATTGCGTTCAACAATTAAAGCAGATATAGTGTAAAAGGACTATTAGAAAAAAGAACGAGCTCTTCAAGGGGAAATGTATATGAGGATAAAAAATTCAGAGATCAGTGGAAGAACTAAGTTTAAGCAGATTATATCTTCCCTAAAGTAGGACTAATATTCAAAGAAATAAAATGGCAATACCGAATAAAATAGAGGCAGACAAGTAGGTACAATATATGATTAAAAATATTTTTAAAAAAAGCATTGCAGTGGTGGGATGTAATTTTCGAAGACATACAAGGACAGGTGGTATCTCTACCACAATGAATATGAAATGACTCCAATCATCACATTGTTTCTGAATATAGCTGAAGGGAGAGTCAACCTAATGGGAAGAATTACACATCACCTTGGCAGTAGACTTTGAAACAGCACTTTGGAGACCGGAAGATAATAGAACAATGGCTTCAAAATGCTGAGCGGAATTTTTTTTCTCACTCAGAGATTAATATCTAGATAAGTTAATGGAAATGTGAAAGGGATTTATCTTCATGTAGGCAATGGCTCTGAAACTCCACTGCTTACATATTCTTTCCCATCAAAGAAGAGAGAGATTAAAGATAGATCAACTAAAAGAAAGCCCAATGTAACATACAATGCATTGGTGTGCTGTCACGTGCAACTGAAGCTCATTGAGAAACTGACTCTGCAGGTGGCATACCTCCCTCCTCTATTTCAGATTCCCCAGGCACCTTTGTCTCAATGTGTCCTCCAGGGTTCCTTGTTCATAAGCCCAACTAGCCCCCTGGCCCTCTGACATGGAGACAGGAAAACAGGAAGCAGGTACAGTTATTAAAAATATGGTGTCCTTTGGAACAGCGAGAAGGTGAACCATTTCCAGCACAGGCTTCTATTATTTATGTCATGATATAAAAATGCTTGCAGTGGTGATTGGAAGCTAGAAGCTCATCTATGAAGAGACTGGTCTGACCTGCCTGGAAACTTCAATCAGGAACTCTGGCATGTCCTGGTTGATTTCTCTTAGATGTTTTAAGCCACCAGTTGATGATTAGGCTACACCAGTTGTCTCTGTTGATGTTTTAACTTCCTTTTTGATGACACTTTTCCATCTCTTTGCTAAATATTCTTCATTCTTTTACTCTTTCTTGCCACATACTTAATAATCTCATGCATTGAAAACTCAAAGTTCAGCTCATTCTCTGGGGATAAGACCTAGCACCATACATCCATAAAACAAATGGATCAGGAGAGGAAAAAGAAAAGCTAATTACTAGAGGAAAAATATCTGAAAAAGATACTTCACCAGAGAAGAAGAAACTCACTCTCACGTGGGACACAGTGCATTGGGAGGACGAGGGCTCCAGCACAAGAAAATGGCAGGTAGCTGTTTCTTTTGATGTCTCTGACTGCTTTCTGTGATGATTTTAGTGAAAGAAACATGAGATTTAAAAGAAAAAGAGAAGAAGAGAGGAGTATTAAAAATAACTCCCAGAAAGATCAGATTACACAATAGAAAATTGATATGAAGTTCATTGTGTTTTACATAACTCCAGTAGAGAGAACACGTTGCAGTCCAAATGTACAGAAGAGAGAGATGGGATAGGTGGACATGCAAGTTACAATAACTGGGCTATAGCAGGTGTATTGTGCAAACATGATTCAGTCAGTGCTTCCTGCCTGTATGCTGCATTGTGATTTATCATGGGAGTGCCATGTCAAGAGAAAGAATTTGCTTCTGTGGATGTATCTGTCTGAAGCTAGCACCTAACATTGACAGAATGCAGTGAAAGTGATATCCCAGCCTATGTGAGAAAGGAACACATAACAAAAAGAATGTAAATAAAAACTACATGGAAATTCCCCCTCAAACTAGTCAGATGGGCTGTCATCAAAAAAATAATCAACTCTATTCCTGAGGATAGAGGGAGGAAAATATGTTAGTTGGAGTGTAAATTAGTACAGACACTATGGAAACTACTAAGAAAGGTCCACAGCCAATTCTAAATAGAAGTACCATATAATCCATAGTATATATTTATAAACATGAAGGAATCAAATTTCACATACCTTAGACAAACCTGATAGCCAATTCAATATTCACAACAGCCAAGTTATGGAATCACTTAAGTTATCCATCCACAATGATTAGGTTAATGTGGTATATATACATAATAGGGTATTATTAAAACATAAAGAACACAATTATATAATTTTCAGGAAAATGGATGCAATTGGAAATCAACTACTAAGTAAAATAAACCATTCAGAAAGACAAATAGCTGATGGTTTCTACCATATTCAGAATATAGACTTTAAAAAGTGAATGGAAGTGGAATGAACCTTACTTTCTAGGATTGAGTACTAGCTAAAGAGAAGGTGAGGAGGGGTGATTATGACCAAAGTGTACTGGGTAAATGTATGAACATGTCATAATGAAATTCATTGCTGTGTACAATTGATATATGGTATTTCAAAAGAAAGAAAAGGGTTTTTAATATATGGTTTTGTGGTTAAGAATAATTTCTGCTCAAGTTTGGCCCTAGTATCTGTGGCTAGCCAGTCATAATTATCCAGTTCCAGGGATCTGATGCCTTTTAGCCTTTACGGACTCATGCACACACATAAGCAAAATCAACCTGTTTATGCAAGAAAGAAAAGATCATGCAACTTATGTCTGTTTCTTTGAGGGTGTTTGCTTCTCATGCTTCATCCACCATGTAAGGAGCTTATTTCTCCAGAGACCTCAACACTGAAGAGATCCCACAGAAAGCAGTTGCCTAAAAGCATCAGAACCCCAGCTTTAGCATCTGAGTCACTACAGTACAGCTGACACATTAATTTATCACCACCAAACCCTTCAAAAGGGCTCCAAACACAGCCTCAGTCTGCACAGAGCTACTCATGGACCCTACTGAGACCACTGGATCTGCCCATCTGAGCTTATAAAAACCTCTGCACCGTGAGGAGCAAATATGATTGCTTATTGCTTTAAGCTTCCCTGCTCAGAGGTAGGTTTTTACAAAACCGTAGATGAACCAAGCAAGTACTAAATAGTTGGAGGTGAAAAATCAGGTTACAAATAAATAAGATGTATATGCAAAATAGTTATAAAGGTGTCTATGCAAGTTAGTGATTTGTATATATAACATATGCAATATATAATAGTGATTTGGACAATTATAAATATAAAAATAGAAGAAAAACCAATCCAAAGACATAAAAATGAGAATAAAATTGATAGGGTAAGAATGTGTGTCTTAGTCAGGGTGTCTATTCTTACACAAACATCATGACCAAGAAGCAAGTTGGAGAGGAAAGGGTTTATTCAGTTTACACTTCCACATAGCTGTTCATCACTAAAGGAAGTCAGGACTGGAACTCAAGTAGGTCAGGAAGCAAGAGCTGACGCAGAGTCCATGGAGGGATGTTACTTGCTGGCTTGCTTCCCCTGCTTTGCTCAACTTGCTTTCCTATAGAACCCAAGACTGCCAGCCTAGGGATGGCACCACCCACAATGAGTGCCACACCACCACCTCCTACCCTTGATCACTAACTGAGAAAATGCCTTAGAGCTGGATCTCATGGAGGCATTTCCTCAACTGAAGCTCCTTTCTCTGTGATAACTCCAGCTTGTGTCAAGTTGATACAAAACCAGCCTGTACAATGGGTATGGAAGAAACTGATCTTAACTGTAAGCTTGTAGTATTTAAACATTAAAGCTACATACTGGAAGGAGTAATGCCTTCAAAATGGCATCCAGTGTGATGGTGAAGAAGCTTACTTCTTTAATCAGAATATATGGATTCAAACTCCACTTGTGGTCCTCCTTAGATGGGACAACTTGAGCACTTGAGTTTGTTGCATCTTGAAGGCTCTGTGAATCACTCTCCAAAGACATTTAGGACAGTGACTGGTACACAGTCAGTGCACTTGTCAAATAAGATAAACATTCTCCAGGGAAAAGTCCTATCGGTCTCCCATGTGAACGCTGGCCACAAATAGCAGGATCCTGTTCCCTCTGACCTTTATCATCAATGGATTATATAATCTTGGGCAGTTATTCAAGTACTTTTTCTGAGCCTCCATTCTTTGGATAAAAGTTGGAAATCTCAACTCAATGCTGTTTGTAAAATGAACACTTTGGAAAGCTGTATCGCTGTCTCTCGGGTGGAAGGTGTTGTTTGCATCCTAACCTGCAGGGTAATCAAAATCATGGAAATGGATTGGATTTTAAAAGGCATCCCCAGTTCTGGGTTTCTCTTGGCTTTGTAAGTCACAAATGCAACTGTGGAAATGCTCTGCCTCTTGGCATTTTTGATAACTGTTTTTTTTTTTTTTTTTTTTTTTTTTTTTTTTTTTTTTTTTTTTTTTTGCGGGGGAGGGAAGGGGTAGTGTTCCCTTTCCAGAGTGACCTCATTTGCCAGTTTTGGAATGTCTTACTTGGTTTTCATCTTGTGTAACATTTGCTGAGTTTATTAGTCCCCTGAGGCTCCCTAAGACAGATGTCAGGGGAGAGGGAGACTGCTTACAAATGCCATTATTATGGCAATTTTTCACTATGGGCTTTTTTTCTTTCTGTTTATTTGGTTTTGTTTTTTTTCTCACTAGTGAACTCAAAGACTGCTATGTGGAGGGAAAAAAAGAAGAGTTTAAGTCCTCAGCCAGTGGATGCTTTGGCCTGTGATGTTTCAGCCATCCTGAAAAGTTCAGTGACTGACTTAGTTATTGTTCTATTGCTACAAAAATACATACATACATACACACATACATACATACATACATACACACACATACATACATACACACATACATATATACACACACACACATACAAACATATGTGTGTATGTGTGTGTGTATGTATGTATGTGTGTATGTGTGTGTGTTATAAGAACATGACAACTCTAATAAAAGAAAGCATTTAGTTGTGCCTTTCCTGAGGTTTGATAGGTTTAGTTCATTGTCATGGAAGAAAGCATGGTGGCACACAGGCAGACATGGTGCTGGAGAAATTCTTGAAAGTTCTACATCTAGATCCTCAGGCAGCAGGAGAATGGGGAGAGACTATGGGCTTGGAATGGACTTTTGAAATCTCAGATTCTCCCCTCAGTAACTCACTGCCTCAAACAAAGCCACATTTCTTAATCCTTTCAAATAGTGCCACTGTCTGGTTACAAAGTACTGAAATCTATGGGTCTATGGAGGCGGTTTTTATTTCAGGCCATCACAGGAAGCATGGGCAGATTAGCCCTATTCCTTTGGCTTAAACCTAAAGGATAAGGAGTTGACATAGGAGCCAAGCCTTTGGTCTGATAGAGCTACCATCAGGCCCACAAGATAGCTACCAGGGGATTCATCCATTCAAACTGTACCCAGTTTGGACCAATTCAGTATAACTCCAAATTTGTGAATAACATGCCCTACTATTTTCTCTTTCTCTACATCTCTGTCCCCATAATGGGCCATGGGTAGCTTCAGAATCTGTTCTTTGCCTCGTTTTCTGGGGACATACCCGGTAGAACTTCTACCTGCTGTTTTGTTTGTTTGTTTAGGTCTGGAAGAGTTCTTAATTTTCCCTTCAAGGCTTAGGGCAGCCTCTAGCACCTCTGAGATTCTGAAAGGAAACTTGGGTATTTTATTTTGGTCTACTTATAGCATCTCAGCTTAACTCAGAGTCCCTGGACCATTTAATCATCAATGTTGGGTTGGCATGCCCATCTTTACCCGGGACGTTGTTCTCACTGAAATACCCACATTTCTGCAACCTTGAGACCTCTCCGTCTTCATAATAGAATATCAGTAAAGGTTTGTGGACTGGATTGTGAAAATTTAGCATGACTGTCACATGCCTAGGATTTTGCTGTAATGACTAGTGTTGAACTTCTTCTAGAAGGTTCCTCCCTTGACTCCTAGTAAATCAGCTGAAAAGTGATTGAAAGTTAGCGTGTGGGTATTGGCAATGATGGGAGTGTGGAGACTGTGGTGGTAAATATCAAGTTCAAATTCCTTCAGAACTACTGCTCATGAATAAAAGCAGTAGGAGGAGGTTACCCAGAGAATAATATCACAGGCTCCACGTCCTACTACTGCTGAGACTGTGTATGTGCATATGTGTGTTGTCATATATACACTAGTGCACATACCTGTGCATGTCTGTATGTGTAGAGGCAAAAAGAATTTTCTGCAGTTGGTGTACATCTTATTTTTTAAGACACTGAGCATGGAACTCATTGACTGTGTGAGAATGTCTGGCTAATAAATCCCATGCCTCTGCCTACCCAGCACCAGGATTATGACGTGCATATTTCACCCTGCATTTGCATTTCTTCTGGGGAATCACATTCCCTTCCTTATACTTGCACAGGAGGCATGTCACCAACTGAGACATCTCCCAGCCCCTGTTAAGACTGTCATAAACCTTTACCGCTGACAATCTCTACTTTCATACACTTCAGTGACAACCTCTACCTGAAAGTGTTCTGGCAGACCCCAATGTCTTGAAGCTACACTCAGTACAGTGGAACACATTCTATTGGAAAGAAAAATGACAAGAAGCAACATCATCAAAGGGATAGCCTATCAGTGAGCCATCTCAGGTTGCCTCTTTTTCCTCCATGAACTGGGAAAGGAAACATCTCTTCTTGCCAGTTTATTCTAGAAGAGAAAAGAGGAACATATCTACAATGGCAGCTTCTTTTTGTGACTTGGTGCTCTTGATTTTGATAGATCCACAACTCTGGAAATGCAGAGCCACTACATTCTGCGTGCAAACAATTAGCATATATGAATTTTGATTGTGACTAATATGAGCTACCTACTTAGTTAGCTTTGTGGTGTTTAAACCACACTGCTAGAAATCCTGCCATTGGAGATTCTAGTGTTCTGGGTTTCTTATTTAACTGTAGACATCCCACCTCAGAAC
>JANHMN010000004.1:147435447-147447949 GCA_030674055.1 Rhabdomys pumilio
GGAGAAGGAGAAGGAGAAGGAGAAGGAGAAGGAGAAGGAGAAGGAGATAAGTTGTTCTGGATTCCCTTTTTGTGGGACTTCAAGGCTGGTAGTGATTGTTTTTTCTACCCAAGACTGTGCAGGGCACCTACCTAGGGACCCTTTTCTAAGGTTACCTGATTCTCTAAATTCTGATAAGCACTCTATTTTCTTTTTCTCCAATCCCAAAGGAATTAATGGTTTCTAATGATATTTATTTGGATAATTCATTTACCTCACAGGTGTCTTTAATCCCACCCACATGTGCTGAAGTACAGCTTCCCCAGATTCCTCTAAATGTTTCATGAGTGCGTGCTAACAGTTCCCTATTGAGACCCTGACATCGATCCATAAGCACTTAGCAAAACATTCTTCCTTCCTTGCCTTTCATCAAAACTGGTGTGGTAACACATGGTATACTGGAATTCAATAAGTGGATCATGTTTTAAGATCTATGAATTTAAAGGGGAAATTCTCTTCACTATGAGCTGAGCTTATTTACAGTTATCCTTGTTTGTCTTTGAGATGGACGCGTTATTAATCTCTCAATTCAGCCTTTATCCAATTCAAATTTCACATGAAAAAATAAACCTAAATGCGGAGGGGAGAATGCATGATGGAATTAATTCTAGACTATGGCAAAATTGTGAGAATTTTATAACCTCACTTGTAATTTTAAAATATAAAATCAAGGGGTGGGGAGATAGCTCAGTAAAAATAGTTCCTGTGCAATCCTGGTTACTACATCTTAGTTGCTAAAACCTTCATTAAAAATGCCAGATACAGGATTGTGCATCTGTGATCCCAGGACACCTATAACAAGATAGATGCAGTAAATTTGGCTGCAATCATGTGGGTCAGATACCCTGGAATATACTTCCAAAGTATCACAAGCAACAGAGAGATTCTTCCTCAAAACAAGATGGAAGAAATGAGGCACCTCACACAAGTTAGCCTCTGAGTTCCACATATACTTTGACACATGCATAAATGCACACACATATGCATACATACAACACATGAAAGCACATGCATACACAACACATGCAGACACACATACATACACAGACATATACATAGATAACAACCAATGAATAGTGGTTTTTTTTTTTTTAAGGCTAACATGGCCATAAATATGGCCTGTAATCCCCAGCACTGAGGATGCTGAGAAACAAGAGCTCTCTGGGCAGTCAAAGAACCTAGGCACATTTATAAATTCCAGATTTTAGGAACACACTCTAAAAAAATGAAACCCTTGATATTGACCGCTAGTCTCCATACATAGTGCATAAACATTCACATACACAGGCACATAAGCATATATGCACCACACACACCAAAGAAAGATCAAAGGGCAATTGTTTTGGAGGCCTATTGAAATAATGTGCCCCATGGAACACAGCTGTCATTCACACTCAATCTCATGAGTCACTGAACAGCTTATAAATCTTCTGGCAATATTCCTGATGCCTGCCTGGACCCACACCACAGGGACTGAAGCTGCAGAGTCATGATGCAAATCCCCTGATCCTTTCAGCTCTCCCTCACCACAAAGAGGGGTCCCTTTTGGCATTCCACAGGCTCCAGGGGAGGAGAGTTTGGGTTTAGATAAGGCTAAGAATCCACTTGAGCTTCATAGCCACAGGCCACTGTCCTGCAATCAGCACTTCAGAGCTAGCTGAAAAGGGCAGAGATGCCAGCTGAGCTGGAAACACCAGCTCTTCTCTTCCTTTCTGCCTCCAGGGCCTCGCTATCTCTGCCACATCCTTATTCAATATACATTCAGAGCTTGTGATTCTATTTTTAGTTAAGTCGTGTTTTGTCAGCTCCAATGTATTTGTCTCCCAGACATTAGAGCAGAGGTGTGGTCCATCAGTCACTGTCACAGGCAGAAGCTCTGCGAGTCCCTGGAGCTGACCCTCCTCAACACAGAACACTCTCTTATTTATTTATTTACCCAAGGCTGCACAGAAAAAGTACCAGCAAAGGGGCACATTGCCCAAACTGGACAAAGTCCAACATGGTTTTTCCAAAGGGTCAGATCCTGTGCAACTTCAAATACCAAGAATAGAGAAAGAATAGAGGGAGAGACTAAAAAGGAGAAGCAAGAGTGGAGGGGAAGAAAAGAGAAAAAAAAGGAGACAGAACAGAGGAGAGAAACAGGCCATCTTTCCATACAATAATTGGATCAAATTTTATAAAATGCAACAGACTACGCTGCAGGGGAAGAGGTAGCACAGGGAAAGCTTTTGCTATGTGCTGGTTGCCTAACATGGTTGCTAATGAGAATATTACATTACCTTTGTTAAGCTCTCATGTCAGGCATCTCAGAATGAATTTTACGTGCCTTCACTCTCTTAATGCTCAGACCATGTAGATGCTATTTGTCCTTCATCTAAAGGGAGGAAAACTGATACAAGGCTAGGACTGAAATGTGAACATAACCATGACAAGACTTATCATCTTCAATGTTGTAAACTCTCACTGACTGAAGCTCTTTAGACTGGTTTTAAAAATAGAAAATGGGGGCTGGGCACATTGTTGAAGAAAACTGACTTTATCCCTCTCTGTAGCTAACAAATTCTAATAGCTCCTCAGATAACTATGGGAGTTTTGTGCATGGCCATTTGGAATTTCGTCTGGCTCGAGGGTGCAGGGTGCACAGGTCTTGTGCTGTCACAAATGCTGTGAGGTCCTCTGGGCAGTTATCAGGAATCCCTGAAGTTATCTACCACCTCTGACGCTTACAATCATTTTATTTCTTCTCTCATGATAATCCCTAAGCCTAGAGGAGACAGATACAATTTGGATGTCCCACTGAGCACTCTCTAGCTAGATGTAGTTACATACTAGTTTCCTTCCAGTGAAAGAAAACAGTTCTATAAAATGTTCAAAGTCTAAGTTTCACCTGGAGTAACATCTCATCTATTATAATGTCATTTAAAAATATTTATAACAATCTTAATGTAACTCTCGGAACCTCTGATTTCTCTAAGGAAACTACTTCTGTATTTTTTAATGCCACCTCTACTTCCGATTAAAACATTGTGTATGTTGAGTTGGTGGTTAACATGTTCTCAGTGAGTTCTCAATAAGTGGGATGGTTAATTCCGAAACAGAATGTTGAGTAGAGGGGTTATGCTCTGAAAGGAACACTGATTCTCACCTTGTGAAGAGTGTTCAGGTAGGGTATGCTTAGTCCTATTTTCTCTCACCAGCAGCGCCTATGTTTGACTCACTTCCTGCTCACATGCTCTCATTTTCTTAACATGCGAACACAAGGGGAGGTGGCAATGCAAGTGGTTGTTCTTCAGTAGGGCGTCTGTAAAGGACTAGATAGTGACTATTTAGATATGACTGGCTTTTGGTTCCCTGCCATCATAACCTAAAGGCAGTAGTATAGCAAACCAAACAAATGGCAGGGTTTTGCTCACTGACTTATGGCCAAAACTAGGTTTGCAGGCAGAGATTGGGTCTAGGACCCTAGTTTGTTGACCTCTACTTCCTAGTATAAACTCCTTGGGGCAGTTGATATCTCCATGGTTTTGCCCAGGTTGCCTCTTCAGCCTCATCTCTTCTGATGGTTCACAGTTTCGAAAGAAAGAAGTCCAACCTGTCCAACTTGTTTTGGAAGGTGAATTGTCTCCATCAATATAAGGTCTCTGATGGTGGAGACAGCATCAAAGTTACAGTGTAGCACAGTGTTTGAGGATGTGACACATGACTTGTTCTCAGTAATGTTGTATGGATGTGGAAGGGCAGGAGGGAGGGATGGAACTGTGGAATCCTCTGGTTGTGCATTTTAAGTTTCATCATTTCTAAGAGAGTTTAGGTTTCAGGTGGAGAAACGTGACAAAGAAAATAGAAATTGTGAAGTAAATGGATGGATTTAGGAAGGAAGTAGGAATACAGGCAGTAAAGAGTTGTTCAAAATCTAGAATGTTCACTGAGAGCTACTGAGCTTGCATTATATCTGAATTACTTGGTATTACCCCAGATAAACCAGCATCATAAAATATATGCCTTAGGCAGTGAAATAAAAGGTTACTCTGGCAAAAAAAAAGCAACTCAGCAATGCATTTGTAGTACCTCTGGGGCTCTAGAATTTATGACGAGCAAATGAACCAGAAGTAAATGAATCAAAAGCCATAATAAGGAGTGACTGCAAACTACAATTTAGTTAATAATGTACCTCATTATGAAGTACATCTAGGAGCCTTATGAATTAATTCTTTCTTGCTTTCTCTATCTCATATTTTTTTCAAATCTTCCCTGTGGTATTAATGATTATATAATGATGTTTTCTGCCTGTGTTCTCATTTCATCATGATCTAGCACTAGAAGGAAAACTTCCTGTCCTAAAAGAAAGTGTGACGAGTTAGGAGCTAGCCTTAAGTATATTCATATTGTCTTAACCGTGAAGGAGTTAACCCCGAATATTTTTAGTGGAGGGTAACATATATCAAACTGTCAAAACTGACATATATTGACATATGATAATATTCATATATTGATATCATAATTTTTTTAAACTGTTGTCCACATACATCACTTCAGTGCATTCTTCAGATGTGACTATGACATGGGTTTAGTATCTGGATAGCAACTATGCAATCACCTTTCAATATTGCCTTGCTGGGGCCTTTCCATCATTACTGACAAGACAGGTAAAGAGAAACTTTGACATCATCCAACACACAACGTTCAACATTGTCATGTATGCAGGAAACCATTATGCTTGCTATTAATTTTTTAACCTATACTTTTTGATATACAATTTAGAGTATTCTGATCTTATGCTAGACAAAATGTTCTGGTGACACATCTGATTCGATTGCCAGTTGCTTTTGTCATTAATTTTCAGGGCTTTTATCACTAAAGATTCTCATTCCCTCCAAAGTGATCAGGTTTGTAACATTAAGAAATAAAGTGCACTAGTTAAAAATGACACATATTAAGATAAAACATCTTAAAAATAGAATGAAATAGTCATGGTTGTTCTTGTGGAAAAGTCAAGATCTGCAGGGATGAATGTGCTTTCCTTTCTTCAGTGTTTATGGCCTCACTTAAGGAAGTTTCTGATGTCAGTCATAAAGATAGGAAAAGATTCTCAACAGAACTATAAAGATAAGTGTTAGGTAGAGCTGAAGAAACACTGTATTTGTCTTCAACGTCTTGCCTCTTTGCCCTAACCAGAACACTATAATTGTCTAGCTGTATGTACTCAGGAAGCATATAGATATGAGAACACCACCTTTAAGGAAGCAGGTCCCCGAAGATAGAACCAGGAAGGATTAGACACTGTGAGTGCAGTGAACAGCTGGTATTCTTTAGGAAGGGAATTCTGTAGCTATATGATCTGAAATGACTAAATGTGAAATGTTCCTCAAATCTCAAGTGTTTGGACATTTAGTCCCCAAGTAGGGGTATTATTTTCAGAGTCTGTGGAACCTTCAGGAGGAAGGGGCCTTGTTGTAGGAAGTGGGTCTCTGATGAGAGCTTTTGATGATGCATACAGATGTGATCAAGTTTCCATTGTGAATTAGTCCTACCATAATTCCTTTCCTATCACAAAGGGATGAATTATCATCATGAGAAAAATGAACAATTCTCTGGGTAATTTATCAGAGTAATGAAAAAAAATGACTGACATTGTACCACAGGAAGAATATATCTTTGTCTTTCTTTCCTTTCTTCCCTTTCTTCCCTTTCTTTCCTTTCTTTCCTCTCTCTCTCTCTCTCTCTCTCTCTCTCTCTCTCTCTCTCTCTGTCTCTCTCCTTTTCTTCCCGATGTTAACAAGTATTTAACCATAGCATCCTTGTTGCTGTTACGTTACTAGGTAAACAAGTTAAAGACTGGGATGATGCTTCTGCTAGATATTTGAAGGCAGAACATGTTTTTTGGGACCAGCATAGATCCAGGATTGGACAGTGAGTGCTTTCTAAGGGTGGATGAGACTCAAGCTGTGGTAGGGCCTCTAAGTCTGGGAACTGCCATCTGCAGAATACAAAACCTGTGGCATGCTGTCCACAGCATTCTTATAGTGATTCTTTTTCAGATTGCAATTTTGGCTCATTTTTAAAAGAGCTGTGGCTGCTCAGGCCATGTAGGAACTTTCCAAAATTATGTAGCTCATTTTAGGGTCTGTTTCCAGATAAGAATGAAATAAAATCATAACAAATCTCCAGAAACTATAACAGTACACAGGCTTATAAAATGACTTTTATGATTTTCAACATATGAGAACAGGACTTCTAATACCCTTGAGTATGGAATCTGATTATGTATAGTAGCACTAGTTAAACTGTACTACTGTTGCAGCCCGAGCTACCCCACATTTGGGGGCCAAAAATGTCGTGGACCACTCTATCAATATTGGAACCCGCACTGCCAAAAGCCTTGGGTGCTAAATTGTTCTGGCTTGTACTGCCCCAAGCTGCTCCAGTCTGCGGGTCGGGGTTCAGCAAGAGAGAGAGTGAGCACTGACTTGAAGAATGGAGACCAGACAGAGTGTGATTCAATCCCTTTTATTCTTCAGTGTTTTTTCCTAGTCCAAGTCCCAAGTCTTGAGTTCCTAGTTCCTACTACCAAGTTTCAGGTCCTAATCCTAGTTCCAGTTGCTAGTCTCTTTCCCAGTTCCAAGTTCTTTCTCCAAGTGCTAAGTGCCTAATCCCTAGCGCCCTGTCTCGAGTCTCAAGTGCCTACTACCTAATTCTCTATCTCAAGTGTCTAACCCGAGTGCCTAATAATTTCTTCTGAGTTCTCTAGTCCAAGTGTCTAATGTCTAATACTTAATAATTTCTTCTGTCTGCCTCACCGCCTTTTATGTGTCTCACTTCTAAGCCACACCTTTACGTCACGCCTTTAAGTCATGCCCTTAGGTCTTATCTCTAAATCACACCTTTGAGTCACACCCTTAAGTCCAGCTCTAAATAACACCTTTAATTCTCACACACCCAAGGGAAGATCCTGGGTATCTAAAGCAAGATGCTATCAGAGTGTACTCAGCTGTTGTAGGCTATTGTAAACAAGTCTCTTGTCAGGGTATGTGGCTCAAGATGGCTGCATGGATGATAGCCGCTTTCTGTTGGCTCCCCACATACTACCAGCTTTTGGTGAGATTAAGGTTTTTTTTTTCTTAGCTTACCATTTTCTTCTAATATAGTTGGTAGGTTCTATATCTACCAGTTTGATATACCTGGAATAGAAATATTTCATGGAGTTGTCTAAACCAAACTTTCATTTTCTGTGTCTTACCATAAACAATGTTATAATAAGCTCTCACAAATGTCCTCAACATTTGCATAGCATGGACATATTCAAAGGTGTAGTAAGGAATCTAAAGGTAACTGAAAGCATGTGGGAAGAAATGTATGAGCTACTATATCATTTCAGATTAGGGACTTCACTATTACAATTTTTGATGTCTGTAGCAAGTTCTGACTCCCCACCCCCACTGACAGACATCTTTATTTACTGCTACTGAAAACTTACACCTTAAATTAAAAAACATTCTTTAGCATCAAGATGGCTCAGTATGTAAGAACCCTTGGCACCAAACCTGACAACCTGACTTAGATCCTAGGATGCATAGTGTGGGGAGAGAGAGAACTGATTCTTGAACATTGTTTAATCTCCACATCCCTGCTATATATAACAATACTGAAATGTATACTACATTGGTATAAGTCAAGCCTGGTGAAGTATACTACATTGGTATAAGCTCCCACGTGGCTGTTCTGAGTCATATAATCTGGGACATTCCCGATAGTGTTGAAGAGAAACTGTTTCAGTGTTTCACTCATGCTTACTTACCTCTACTAAACACATAAATAAATTCTCAAGGTTCTAAAAAATCAGAATAGTGAACAATTTGTCACCATGTACTTCACCAAGCTCAGCTTTGTAACCTTTTTTTCTAAGCTTTTTTTTTTTCTGCTCTCAGAAATACTTTTTGGGTGTGTTTGGAATTGACCAAATGTAATGTGTGGATAATGAACACCCCTGAGCTCCCTTAGAAAGCAGTGTGTCACTGGGTAGTGAATTTTTCCTCTTCTGCAACTAGCAGAAAAATAGAAACAAACATTTTTAGTTTCATTATTTCCATTGCCTAATATGTTAGAATGTTCTAGAAGCTCAAGTTATCTTAATTGCCATCTGTTTGACTAGCAAACACACAAGCAAGATGCTGAAGAGGGTTTCCTACATTGTTTTTCTTTCTAATGCCCATTTGGAGAGAAAAATTACAATATAGTCCTCTGAAATTATCTCTGGAATTATATCAAAAGACATTTGTTATTAATTATCAAGATTGTATGGTTTAGTGAGGTAACCTATACCCAGAAAGGCAAACATGGTATGTACTCACTTAAGTGGGCATTGGCTGTTAAGTAAAAATTAATCATGCTATAGTCCAGACCTCAGAATCTGGGTAACAAGGAGGGCTCAATGGAGTGGGTTTGGGGGGAGATGTGCATGATTCTCTCTGGGAAGAAAAAAATAGAATAGATTTTGTGGGTGGACTTGGGGTAGGTGGTGATGGAAAAAGAAGGGGTCTGGTGGTAGGGGATATGGAGACAGTGAGAGAGAGTTTTGGAAGAGATCACGAGAACTGGGAGCATTTGGGAATTGATGTGAAAACCTAGTGCAATGGATACTCCCTGTAATGTATGAGAGTGATTCTAGAGTAGACTCCTAGTAAAGAAGACTATGAAGACTGAACTGAACATCTTGTATAGCCAAGCAAGGCTTCCAGCAGTGCTACTGGGACACTAATCCAGACATAGAACTGCCACCTACAATCTGTTCTGTCTGCAAGATGTACTGGGGTTGTGTCGATGCAGAACTTGTGGGAATGGCTAGTCAATGACTGGTTGAACTTGAGACCCACACCATAAAAAAGAGCTCACACCTGACACTGCCTGGATGACAGGAACCAGAGGCTGGCCAGAGACCCAAGATAGAAGCAAACATGACAGGAAAAAATTAATGAAATGATTACCAATGATGTTTTGCTATACTCATAGATTGGTGCCTAGCCCAATCATCATCAGAGAGGCATCATCAAGAAACTGATGGAAGCACATGAAGAGGCTCACAGACAAACACTAGACTGAGCCAGGGGAAGCACACAGAAGAAGAGGAGGAAGGGTTGCAGGAGTCAGACGGTTCAAGGACACCAGGAGAACATGGTTCACAAAATCGAATAAGTAGTCTCATTGAATCCCACAGAAACTGAAACAACATATATGTCCTCTGCATATACACTATCATTCTGTGGCTATTTTTGTGGGACTCCCAACAGGGATGTGGGGGAATTTTTGCTGACATTTTGGCCTGCACTTGGGACCCTTTTCCTCCTATTGGGTTGTCTTTGTACAGCCTTGACAGGAGAGCATATGCCTAGTTTTATTGTATATTATTAGGCCATGGTTGATATTCCTGAAAGGCCTACTTTCATTTTGTGAAGGGGAATGGAGGCTGAGTAGATCTGAGGGGAGAAGGAACTAGGAGAATCGATGGGGAGGGGAAACCGCAGTTAAAATATAATGTATGAGAAAAAGTAAAGGGAAGATTCCACAGTTTACATTTAATAATTATTATATGACAAGATTGGTTAGAGGTATCCTGAATCCTCATCACAAACAGTCCATGAACATGACGATTTATTTACTTTATTCATTTTTGAGAAACTGTCACATGTGACCTAAGCTAGCTTTGAATTTGGTATGTAGTTTATGACGACTGTGAACTTTAGCCTCCTTACAGGTATGCACACACCTGATGCTTTACTTTTATCTCCCCACTCACAGATGCACAGATGCAGAAACAGAGGCACAAAGTGTTTCCGATTACCTGAAGGCTCTGCCATCACTGAGTGGCAGAGAGAGGGCTCAAGCCTGGGCATTTAGGAGCCATCATGTCAGTCAGGAAGCTCCACTGCATCCTTGGACCCACTGTAACAAAGTAGCATGTGCCTCACAGGACCATGACACTTGACACTCGGACATATTGACTTCTTTGAGCTCAGTGCACTGTGAAGCAACAGAATGAGAAAACCTCTCCCCAACAATTTGCATAAGAGCAGGAGGTACATTTGTGGAGACATCCCCACGCTCTCCTCTAATAGGAGAAAAGTTAATGACTGGAGAAACTGTATACCACTTGCAGCCCATGTTAATCTGCTTGGACGTCTAAATGGACCTGATTTTCAACTAGCTTTCCCCACTTGTTTACCTTTGGACAAGCAACTACCATAGAAACTCTAATCCTCTTTTTTTTTTCTATTGTTCTTTCAAATGGATCATTCTTTCTCAAGGTGGTATACATGCCTACATTCTAACTCCCCACAAGAGTCCTCCATCATTAAGTCACACACTATTGATGACTCCCAAGTGTGGAATGCACATAAAAACAAACTGTATTTTGGTGTCTCTGCATATTGTCAGCTTGTTTTACATTGCCCCAAGTAATTATGGGTAGTGATAAAAGAAGAAAACCACAAAAAGATGTCTAGCATATATTATTGCATCTACTTGTGACCATGAAGTAGATGTTATCACTTTCCATTTTATAGCTCACCATGAGATTCACCACAGCATGAAAACTTGCCAGACCTCACAGTGCTTCTGACTAGAGTTGGTTTTATAAATTTGTTGTCCTAAATCTACTGATTAGACTGACTGCAGATAAAAAATACTTATTTTAAAAATATAATTTGTACCAACTATATATACTTCTTATAACTACGCATTGTAATACAACATGTAAATATCTTCTGTGTTATATTTGCCTTCATAAATATCTTATGGGAGGACACTGGAATATGTCCATGGACCATACACAAATACAATTTTATCCAAGGGATTCAGGCATCCACAAATTTGATATGAGTGAAAGTAGGAGCCCTGGAATGGGATTTCCCAAGAGTGCAAGGGACATATATAAAAGACTGGCGTCGTGTGAGCTCTGTTCCCCTATTGTAAACTTCCTTCTTCCACAGATGTACTTTCATCAGCTTAATGCTGCTAACATGTTAAAAGTCTTCAATGTGCTTTCTGGGACCTATTTTAGAGTGAGAAATAATTTAAGAGTTAATTCTAGGGTTTCCAAAGAAACTTTCCCAGGCACTTTACATTTCAAGGAGGAAATTACTAATTAAATTCAGGACTGGGCTCTTGGGGTGCCTGCAACTGTGAATTATAACTCAGGGTCAAGACTTGAGTTGGGGGTCAGCCTGGACCAACTTTTGTACTGGGAATAGTGTATGTGGGGGTATTAGGAAAGCTCATAGGGTCAGGACTGGTGCCTGGGGAGGTTGTGTTCTTATCTAGGAAATCAGCCGCAATGGGTTAGTAAGCTAGAAACAGGATAAGGTAAAGCAAGTCCAAGTATGTACCACCACATTGATTTCTTGACATCAGAATTAGAGTAGTAAGTTATAAAGCTACTAATGGTTATGAATCCTAGTATTTTTATTATAGCATCATATTATTGTGGAGACACCTAGAATGATATTGTCTCATATAAGAGGCTGAGGAATGCAGTGAGCATACAAGGGAAATGTCAGAGACTGATTTCTAGAAATGTTACTCTACATAGGGATTCATCATTTATTCAGTTGGATTTATGGTGTCCATCTATAACTGATACAAGGCACAAATGAGAGAAAAAAGACATCTAGTTCAAATGTTCACTAGGAGGGCGAAGACCAGCAGGGAAACTCCCCACAATTAGCTAACAAGTGCCTACACCCCCTACCTCAGCAGGTCCCCTCAGTTTATAATGACATTGCCCTTTAAAGCTGAATCAGAGTGAGGGAGTGTGTTGTGGAGGAATATTAATAAGCCTAGCTAGGCCTTCTCCTGACTATAGTGCTTGCTCTCTGCTCTACAGAGGTGCAGTACTCATCTACCTACATAGGGTGGGGCTCTGCTTAGGCAAAACTGTGGAGAGGTGAAGCTAACAACAAATGCTGTATGTTTCAATTGAAACAGCATTGGGCATGTCATGTGTCATGGAACATATTTTATTTGTACTGTGTACACAGACCAGCAAGCTTTTCATAGTTTTGACAAATGCCTGAGAAAACGCACTAATAAATAAATTTATTTTAATACTTTTATTGTGGCTCAGGGGTTTTTTTTTTTTTTTTTTTTTTTACTTTTTTAAAATCCATGCTTTATTGGCTTACTTGTTTTTGGATCATGGCTCAAGTCTAAGTTTAATAAAATGTGTGTGTGTGTGTGTGTGTGTGTGTGTGTGTGTGTGTGTGTGTGTGAGAGAGAGAGAGAGAGAGAGAGAGAGAGAGAGAGAGAGAGAGAGAGATACAACATGAGAAGCTCAACTAAGGCAAACATAGAAAGCCCAACCTCAATGAAGCAACTGAGTTGTTTTGTAATTAGGATTTGTTTTTAGCCAATTTGTACAGTTTCCTACCCTTGAACAGTTAAGAACAGGATTGTCTTGGTCTGTTAGAGGTGC
>JANHMN010000004.1:147452949-147477235 GCA_030674055.1 Rhabdomys pumilio
ATGCCTTCTAGACAACAGAGTGAGTTGAAATTCAGGGCCTAGACAAAGTTGCCTATCCAGTTTTTAACAAAAAAAATTGTAGCTCTAAGAGCCAGAAACCAGGATATTTTTAAATCAGATGGTGGCATGAGTGGTGCTGAGTCAACCAGGCAGAGGTCTAATGAACCACTGAATATCTTTCTTTTTTGAGGAAGACACATCAATATTTAAAGTTTGCTTCAAAGAATATGGGGGAAATAGCACTTGATTTTTCACAGCTGTGTGGGGTTCTCAAATACATTTTAAGATTCAAGGTGCAGCATCTACTGTAACCTGTCGAAGGAACTGTCAGCAACCAGCCAGGATGTGTGTCATGGCAGCCATAGCTACAGTTTTGTTGGTTATCCTCTACTGACACCTAGGACTGAATGAGTCAAAAAAAATTTAGTAGAAGCATCTTTCTGATAGGACATGAGATACACATATGTGAAGGGTTCTTGGGCTTGGTTTGCTTATCTTTTATTTTGCATCATATAACATGAAAAGATTCAAAATACATTTAAATGAGGTGATGGTCATTTGCAGTTTAAGTATACTAGTGTGTGAAATGTGTGATGTTTTCCTGGGAGATATGCAGCCTAGAAAATCAAATAAAGAAATGCATTAAACCAATACTATTTGGTTTTTATCAGGATTGCTCTGTAGTAGAGCTTGATGTCAGGGATGGTAATTTCCCCAGAAGTTCTCTTATTGTTTAGAATAGTTTTCACTATCCTGGGTTTTTTGTTATTCCAGATGAATTTGAGAATTTTTATTTCTATCTCTGTGATGAATTGAGTTGGTATTTTGATAAGGATTGCATTGAATATGTAGATTGCTTTTCATAAGATGGCCATTTTTACTATGTTAATCTTGTAGATCAGTGAGCATGGGAGATCTTTACATCTTCTGAGGTCTTCTTTGATTTCTTTCTTCAGAGACTTGAAGTTCTTGTCATGCAGATCTTTCACTTTCTTTGTTAGAGTCACATCAAGATATTTTATATTATTTTTGTCTATATTAAAGGATGTCATTTCCTTAATTTTTTTTCCTAAAGTCATTTTATCCTTTGAGTAGATAAAGGCTATTGATTTGGTTGAGTTAAATTTTGTATCCAGCCACATTGGTGAAGCTGCACGTGTTCTCTGGTGGAGTTTTGGGGTCACTTAAGTATACTATTATATCATCTGCAAATAGAGTTATATTGACTTCTTCCTTTCCAATTTGTATTTTTTGATCTTTTTTTGTAGTCTAATTGCTCTGGCTAGAAATTTGAGTACTATATTGAATAGGTAGGGAGAGAGTGGGCAGCCTTGTCTAGTCCCTGATTTTAATGGGGTTGCTTCAAGTTTTTCTCCATTTAGTTTGATGTTGGCTATTGGTTTGCTGTATATTGCTTTTATTATGTTTAGATATGTGCCTTGAATTCCTGATCTTTTCAAGACTTTTAACATGAAGGGGTTTTGTATTTTGTCAAAGGCTTTTACAGCATCTAATGAGATGATCATATGTTTTTTTGTTTTGAGTTTGTTTATATAGTGGATTACATTTATGGATTTTCTCATATTGAACCATCCCTGCATTCTGGACTGAAGCCAAGCAGGGATGCAAGAGCTTCCCAGGACCCAACATTAACCAAAATACCCAACATAAGGGAGATAGAACCTGTAGAGACCATATCCAGTGGATAGGCACAGCCCCTAGTTGAGGGATGGATAGGGCCACCCACCCATCCCAAAAATTTTAACCTACAATTGTTCCTGTCTAAAGAAAATACAGAAACTCAGTGGAAGAGACTGAAGGAAAAGCCATCCAGAGACTCCCCCACCTAGAAACTGACCCCATCTGCAGACACCAAACCCAGACAGTATGGCTGATGCCAAGAAACTCATGCTGACAGGAGCCTGGTATAGCTGTCCCCCAAGAGGCTGTGCCAGAGCCTGACCAATACAGATGCAGATGCTCATAGCCAACCATTGGGCTGAACATGGGGACCCCAAGGAAAGAGTTAGGGGAAGGACTGAAGGAGCTGAAGGGTTTTGCAATCCCATAGGAAGAACAATATCAACTAACTGGACTCCCAGAGCTCCCAGGGACTAAACCAACAATCACAGAATACACATGGAGGGACCCCATGGCTCCAGCTGCAAATGTAGCCGAGGATTGCCTTATCTGGCATCAATGGGTGGGGAGGCCCTTGATCCTGTGGAGGCTCAATGCCCCAGCATAAAGAGATGATAGCCAGTGAGGTGGAAGTGTCTGGGTGAATGGGGGAAGCCCCCTCATTGAGGCAGGGGAAGAGGATGGTATAGGGGGCTTGCAGAGGGGAAAACATGGGAAGGGGAACAACATTTGAAATGTAAACAAATAAAATAAACAAAAAATAAAAGCAGAAGAAACTAAAAAATAAGACCGCAATAACAAAGAAAAGATGCATTGAGGTCAGAGATAAAACCTGCTAAAGAGGAAAAGGATGTTACCATGTGTGAATACCTAAATGAACAGGGAAGGGAAGTAATGGGAGTATAAACATGTATGAATATGAATATCTAAATAATGAGGGAGGGATAATAACCATGTGTCAATCGCTAAATGTACCCACTGACAAGCATCTCAGCGAGGAAAAGGGAAAAGGGTGCCTTTGCCTTTTCTTTTCCATCCTTGTTCCAAATATAGTGGGGGAAATTATTCAACATCTGCTTTTTGAAAACCTTCCTCTAAGAATCTATTTCAAAAAAATGTCAAACCTACAAAAAAACTTGCAAGAATAGTTCAATCAACACCCGTGTGCCAGTTACTTAAATTCACCAGTTAGCATTTTGCTACATTTGATTTCTTCTTTTCTTTCTATGGAATGATCCATCTTAATGCCGCTTGACAATGACAAAACTTCTCTGATCCGTATTTCAACAACTATCTTCTAACAATAAGAACATTTTCCTATATAGATGTAAAACAATGACCAACTTGGTGAATTTAATGCAACTCACCAAGCAACCTCAATACTATTCTTGTGACAGTCAACGGTCAACTTCGCACAACCTAAAATCACCTCAAAAGAGTCTTACTAAGGAATTATCTGAATTATGTAAGGTTGTGGATATGTCTATGGGAAATTGTCTCAACTATTCATTGATGTCAGAAAACTCAGCCCATTGTGGGCAGCACCGATCTCTAAGTAAGCAGTTCTGAACAGTATAAGAGAGGAGAAATCTAGCTGAGAAAAAGCAAGCAAAGATGCACATATTCTCTTTGCTCTGAACATGGATGCTAGGTGTGCTGCTCCTGTCTTGAATTCTCTAGAAGAAGGAAATGTTACAAGATTTTAAGCCAAATAAACTTCTTTCTCTCCTTTACTGGTTTTATCAGGGTATTTTATAATGGTAACTTGATAGAAAACTAGAAGAGATTGTTTTTAGAGCTTTTTGGACTATTAAAGATTGCTGTCCTTTCTTTTCTTCTTATGTTCAGCATGCTATTTAAAGTATTAAAGGAAATAACACTGATTAGTTACCTGTTTTGTTGTTGCAACTAAATACTTGACAAAAAGCAAATTAAATGAAGAAAAAAATGTTATTCTTGGTTTGAATGGATAATGAACCATGGTAGACAAGGGATGGTGGCAGGAACTTGAGCCAGCTCACCACATTGTAGCTGTATTCAGAAAACAGAGAAAATGAATGCTGCTGTCAGTGGGAATTCTCCTTGTTTCCCTTTTTTGGTTTTAGTCTGGAATTCACACACATGGGATAGTGCTGTTCATATTGAGGAGAGGTCTTCCTTCCTTAGTCAAACCTCTCTGGAAATACACTCACAGGTACATGTCTTTTAGGACATTCTCAATCCAGTCAGGATGAAACTAGAGGTTGTCTCACACATACCTTTGGAAGAACCTCTACCTTATAATGATATTTTAGTATACAGAGTAAACTTTATCCTTCTTAATCCCAATGGCTACTGAGTTGGTGTTCTGTCATATGATTAGAGAGATCATGAACTGATTGGACTGTCTAGATATAATCATATGTCTCTAGTCATAATCTCTCTAGTCAGAATCAATTTGACTAATTCTGCCTTTGTATGTATAGGACTGCCCCCCACCCTCTGAGAAATGGAAGCAATAGATAAGTAGTGCATAAGGGTAGGAAGACTGATTTTATCAAAGAGAAGACTGAACTTTGAAGTTTCAAATATCCATACCAGGCTTAAGTGCTCTCTGTCTCTAGCTCTCTCTTTTCTATCTCTCTGCCCATCTCTCTGTCTATCTCTCTGTCTCTCTGTCTCCCTCTCTCTGTCTCTCTGTCTCTCTCTCTCTCTCTCTCTCTCTCTCTCTCTCTCTCTCTCTTTCTGTGCCAATTGATCAGGATGTAGTTCTCAGCTACTGTTGCAGCTTCTGCTTATATGTACCCATGCTCTATTCCATGATGATGATATGATGATGGACTAAATGTCTGAAACTGTAAGCAAGTTCTCAATTAAATACTATATATATATATATATATATATATATATATATATATATATATATATATTTGCCTTGGTTATAGTGTTTCTTCACAGCACAACAGTGATTATGAGGCTGTTTGCCAAGAGGATCTTGCTTCAAAATGTGTGCACTAGTCAGGAGCTGGTCAACAGATCCCCTCAGAGGAGCTAATCAAGGTTTATAAAGGGTGATGATGGCTAAGGAATTCTTACATTTGATAGCATATTTTTGTTTACAGTAGCACTTTATAGACAGTTCTTTTACATAAATTTTTTTTCATCTGGGCCTTGGAAAAATTGTAGCTTGAATTGAAGATTTACAAAAATATTAGTCTAAGAAATTACTGTCTTAGTCTTTGTGAAACAGAAATGGTCTCATGACAAGCTGTTCAAAGATTGTCATCCAAACAAAACATAACAAAATTGAAAAGTTCCTCTGAATCACTCAGATTCGTGTTTCGTACATGTGTTGACCTACTGCCACATATTAAAGACAATAAGTAGTGGGTTATTGGGCAAGAATTTTAGGGAATCTCCAATAAACCCCAGCACTACTTCACATTCTGTTTACACCAGAGCCTGGTCCTCCTGTACTTCCTGGCTGCTCTCTGTCCATTTACCCAAAACCATGGTGTCAAAACTGTGGAGAGACTATGCTGAAGGCCACCAGGACCAGAACTTCCAGTTGGCACAGTCATGTCAGTGCAGTCAACACTGTAGTGATGGTTTACTTTCTGTCCCAAATATTGTCACTAGTTGGCAAGTACAATCAAAGAGAAAATTATTATGATGTTATTTTGATATAAATTCCAATTAAACATTCATGTGTGTGTGTGTGTGTGGAGGGAACCAAAATCAAATGCTGTGCTATCTCTGTAAAGTTTTCCTAAATAGATGACCTATTTCTGCACTACTCAGATCAATAACTAAATTGTGGCAATCATCCACTAACCAATCTTTTGATGGGAAGATCAGCCTGGTTTTAATAGCATTCAATTATATTTTTAATTTGTTTTTTTTATTGGGTATTTGATTTACATTTCAGATGCCATTCCCCTTTTCCCATTTCCCTTCCCTAGAAAACCCCTATTCTATCCCCCTTCTCCTTTTTGCTTTTATACAATTTTTTAAATGTTAATCAAAGGCTTTATAAGTTTGGTAATACTCAATAACAAGATGCCCATACAATCAGAAGTATTACCCAATACCCAACCTAGATATATCAACTATCTTTGACTGGCAGAGACACATGAACATCTGCCTCCATCTTCCCACCCCCTCTTGTCACCTAGCTCCTGCTCTCCTTACTCCTCCTCTTCCTCTCTTTACACCTCCCACATTAGCTTTTTCTACATATTACCCTTTCTGTTAAAATAAAACTTTTCTCTTAAAATACAATTAGAGCATAATTATACCAATTTGTGTCAGTAAGGTACAAGATAGGCCCAATACTCAGTCCATTATTTTGTTGCCTAACCAGAACCTCTGTCATCCCTCCTAACTAAAAGACTTAGTTCTGAACCTGGCTTTTTTCTTGGCTTAAGAATGAATGTCAACTGAAAACCATTCTCTCAAATATTTTCTCTCCAGGTAAATAGCCAGGATTGGCTATGAGACTTTAAGTCTTCAACCCCATCAGAAACCCAGAATGACTGAGTTAAATGAAATTACGAAAAGCACAAAGCATAGCTTCTAAAACTTGGCCAATTTATAGAGACCACTGAACACCTGAACAGTTCCTATACTACAAAATGTTGGAGCATCCGATTTTCAGCCTTCTGGCCCAGGATCATCTGACAGACCTAGTGATGTAGAATTATTAAGGGCTGATTACTCTGTTTTGGCAGATATAATCAGTCGACTATTCTGCAAGTGTGTCCTTTTCTGGACAGTAATTTGTCTGTAGATGAAAAGAGGCAATTTTTGCCTAGTAGCTGTCTCGCCACAACTGGAGTAACTCCAAAGATGCTCTATTTGTTCTTAGAATCTAAGACAGGAAGCTGTCAAGAGCAGACAGATCCCTAATCAAAATGAACATTAATACAGAAATGTTTATAATGTCAATTCTGTGGACTTCTGACATTTTGAAAGCCAACTATCAATATAAGGCAATCTGGAATGTTGTCTGTTAACTCCTCTCAGCTATTTCTAAATAAAATATAGACAACACCCTAACAATAAACTCAGAGTCATGAATTTGCTATAGTCCCTTAACTCACAGGCTAACCATCTCAAATCAGTTAAAAAAGTTAAAGAAGGACTGGGTCTAAGCCTTGTATTCCTAAATGTGTTATATAGGCCCAATGCCTATGAGAGTAACACTATTCATCTCACTTGTATATCAGTAAGAAGCTTGTACTAGTGAAAACCTTAAATTTGAAATCAAAGTAAATTTTGTATCATTTAAAAAATTATAACTTCATCTTAATAACAATTATACAGATTTCTACGAATAGGTATGGCTATGCAATAAATATTAGATAATCCTCCCTGTTCCAACAAAACCACTACTTTTTCCTAGAAAGACAGCCCCAATATTAACCACTTCAGTCCCCAAGCCCAGGGAATAGGGGTGCCGACTCTTCTTTAATTTCTTAAAGCTGATTATGGATGTTGAGATATTAGAAGAGGGGTGGGGGGAGAGTAAATTGATAAGCCTCTGACACGGTGTCTTCCCTGCATCCAGCTGGAATTCCAGGAATTCATCTCAAAATAATGAAGAACATTCTCCATGATCATAGAAATTTTATTGTTTCATATTTATTTTGCAAGTTATTTTGAAATAATATTCCTGTGCAACAGAAAATGTCAATGAAGATTCTGGTCTTACAGCATGAGTATCCAACTGACCCTTCATGCCAGGTTTCATACCTGAAGTACTTACTAAAACTGTGTTTTTGTATCTGATATAAACTTTTATTTTAAAACTTGGGTTATTTATTTTATTCTATGTGTATAAATTTTGCTTGGATGCATATATGTGTTGCCTTTGACTGGTGCTCATGAATGTCAGAAGAGACCCTCTAGAATTGGAGTTATAGGTGATTGTGAGCCACCATGTGGGTGCTCTGGTCCTTTGCAAGAGCAACAAATGCTCTTAACCAATGACATATCTCTCTCCCCACCTGATTTTCAGCTTTAAAGCAAACTTTCCTGCCTTTCTCTTCTGCTGGTACATGCAAAGTTTTGTTTAGCTCATTAGTGATATTCTAAGGAATGCTTTATAATTTTTATGCCAAATTGTTTGTATATCTTCCATTAGTTCTACTTCTAATTCTTTGATTTTTAAAAAATGTTCTTATTATCACTATTTTTGTTTTAGCAAATATAAATTGAGGGGTTTTTGTGTGTTTTGACAATTTTCCATGGTATTTCTTACCAAATCTAATGCATTACTTATTAACTCCAATAGCTTAGTCCACTGGAAAATACTCACTGTTCTGATCTCTGTCATTATAGTAGAATTTTGCAGTAACTTTCTGCTTTTAATCAGTAGATTCCTATGACTTTCTCATGCTCACAATCAAGTGTTTTATAAATAATGAACAATTAAGTTCTTTAATTTTGGTCAATGTATTTTTTGCGGTCATGGTGTACTCTCATCAGGAATTTTCATTATAAGAACTCAAAGCAAGGACAGAAGACATTTTGTCTCATTACTGACCCCGAGGAGTGCCCACACAGTGAGTTCTAGAGTAGTTGGGGCTACGAGACTTCTTAAAAATCAAGGACCAAAAATGAAGAAGTTGACCCTTGCCTTGTAGCTTCACCTCTCCCATTCTATGGAAAACTTCTTTATGACTTACATGACTTTCCTTTTCTTCAGTTGTTCCATTAGATAGATGTAGTTTAGCCTCAAATTTTTGTTCTTATTTTTATTCTGGTCTACGTTTTCTGTCAGTTTCTCCCATGAGTACTTCAGTGTTTCTATCTGAAAGCCAAAAATGTGGGCTCTAGGCCTTCTTGGTCTCCAGGTGTAGCGAAATCAGGCTAGCAGTATTCTCCTGTAGGCCAACTTTTATTGTTCTAGATGTTGCTCTTTCAGAGATGTCATTTTGTATGATAATTGAAAAATTAATAATAACAACAAAAGCCAGCACTCTGAGGACAGATGTGACATAGAGTGTTGTGCTTTCTTCTTCCTTTCCTTTTTTTTTCTGTTGGTTAAGGGAAGAGGTGCTTTATGTTTGTTATCTTGTCTTAAGCATCTTGAACTCTCAGGTACTGACTGTGTTAATAACCTTGAACTTATGAATGCCAAATCTTTAACTCTCAAGTTCTTTCCAGACTCTGACTACTACTCTGCATCCTGATCAATAAATACCTAGAAACTTGCAATGATAGAACAAATCAGACAACTTGGAGAGTCTCCATGTTTCCAGGATATCTCAGACAGGGCCTGCTGCCTCATTTCCTCATCCAGCATTTTTTTTCCAGAACCACTGGTAAATCATTTTGTCCAATGTTTATAAACATTTAACTGGGAAAACTGACCTGAACCACATATACTGTAGCAGTAAACATATCTCACCCAAGCTAGTAACTTCTAGAGAACTGCAGAGATTAAAGAGGTTTTAAGGCTGTGTTTCAAGAGAGGTTTCACATCTGTAAGGTACTTAATGCAGAGCATCAGAATCTGGAATTCTTGATTCCTTATGAGTTAAAATGCACATAGGAATGTGCCACTCATGTCTTAGATGGCAATGGGGACCATTAATCTTCTTCACAGCTTTTACTGTAGGGATATTCAGGTTATAACACTAAAATATCCAAAATCTTCTATACTATTTGAATCATAATTTTAAACAGAAACTCAACTCCGACTGTATTCCTAATAGTCCAGAGATATTTTGTGATGCATTTATAGCATGTTAGTTATTGTGGTAGGACTGTAGACACACAAAGGTTTTTTTTCTTTTGTTACAATAAAACATGAACAAACCATGAGAAAATGACTTTCAGGGGCATAGACAACAGGCAAAGTGGGAGTGAGAAGTTAGATACCAAGAGCCAAGGAAACTCTTGCAAACAAAGCAAAGGCAGATAAGAGGATACAGAGAAGAGAATTATGGGAAGAAATTCTCTGCTCTTGCAGAGGATGTCATGTAAACGTGGACTTGTTTATATACTAAGATTTTATTTTTTTTCTTTGCTGAACCTAAAGTGCAAGCCTAGAAGAGAGTGGAAGAAGACAAGTCATGAATAGATGGGTCAGACAATGGGAGCTGACTGAGAGTACATTTCTCCTTGACGTAACAGTGGGGAAGTATAGTCAGCAGTCAAATACTTCTTGGGGTTAAGGACAACAAAGACTAAAGCAAGTCTAATGGATCTGGCAATTTGGATTTGTTGATGCCCTTAGCAAGAAAAGTAGAAAGGAGTTTGTAAAAACAAACTCTAAAGCCGGATTGCAAGATGCTAAGACACGACATTGCCTGAGGATATATAGATACATCACATAATTAAAAGAACATTCAGTGCTGGAGATTCAATCTAGAGGCTTGCCCATGTGAGCAAGCATTTCACCAGTGAGCTATAAAGCTAGCCCATATGTGTGGATTAGCATGTCGGGTGTATACACGTGTTTACACCAGGTGCATGTGCATGTGGCATATGTATTTGTGTGTGTACACATCAGATGCATGCATGGTGTGTGTGTGTACACAACTAGTGTGTGTGTGTGGTGTGTGTTCATGTGCATTTATGTATGTGTGTATGTGCCTAGTGTGTGTGTGCCTGTATGTCCATACACATGAAGTACACGTGCATGTGGCATTTTTGTGTGTCTATGTATATCACATCACATCAGGTGCATGTGGTGTGTGTTGGGGGTGTGTTTACACATCAGGTGCTTGTGTGTGGGGTGTGTGTGTGTACATCAAGTACATGTGCATGTGGTGTGTGGGGGTATGTGCACATCAAGTGCATGTGGCACGTGTGTGTGTGTGTGTGTGTGTGTGTGTGTGTATGTACACATCAGGTACATGTATGTGTGGAGTGTGTGTGTGTGTTTACACATAAGGTGCATGTGTGTGTTTGTGGTGTGTGGAATGTGTGTGTGCATGTGGTACATGTTTGTATGTGTACATGTGTGTAGCAGGTGTATGAGTCTACACTGGTACTGGCGAAGACTAGAGAGGGCTATTCAATGTCCTGCTCTCTCTCTCCTTCTTTTTCCTCTGAGACAAGGTCCCTCATTGAGTCTGGAGCCAGGCTCCAGCAAGCCTCCTGTTTCTATCCCCTTACCCTAGTACAGAGATCACAGGTACATGTATGGTCAGGCCCATCATGGGTTTGTTTTAACTTGGAAGTTTGAATCCAAGCTCAGATCTTCATGTTTATATGTCAAGAGCTTTAAGCATCACCCTATCTCTCTATATCCTCTTGCCTTTTAACTGAGATGGAAAAGAAAATAGAGTAGCACTTAAATATGAACACGAGCAACACAGTAAATGTAAAATAGACTTAAATAGCATAAATAATATAAATTAGCATATGCTTCTGGCCTCAGAATTTAATATTAAGAAGTCAGTCAAATAAGACTACTTAGGATCACAGAACCTTGCCAGAAATGTTCTTTACATAAATGAAATCTACATCTTTCATTACTATGCACAGGACACGTGTACTCATGAACACACATTTCCCTCTTCATTCATTCATCAATGGGATACAAAGACATTTTGAAATCTGCTATGCCAACAATAACAAACAACCAGAGCCCCCCAGGGTCTAAACCTCCAGCCTAAGAGCACATAGGGAGGAACTCAGGTCTCCAGTGGTATATGTTGGGGAGGATATATGTCGGGCATAAGTGGGAGAGGAATTTCTTGGTCCCATAAAATATGAACACAGAGTGTGTGTGGGGGAAGTGAGGGTGGGGAGGGAGTAGTGGGGGGCTAGGTGTGGGTACTGCCTCATAGAAGCATGAGGAGGGGGATGGAATAGGAGGTTTCTGGGTGGGGGGAGGAAGTGGGGTAAGGGGATAAAATCTGAAAGGTAAATATAATACCCAATTTTAAAAAAAGAGAGATAAAAAAGGGAAATAAGGAGAAAAAAGGGAAAAAAGATAAAAAAGAAAGAAAAATAGGAAATTTAATAACACAAATGGAAGGATTTAGAAATCTAGAAGGCAGTTTATGTTAATGGAAACAGCATCATAGAAACTGGAAAATCACACCGTTATAGAAGCACAAGGAGCAGGGATGGGATAAGGGGTTCCTGGGTGTGTGTGTGTGTGTGTTGGGGGGGGAATGGGATAAGGGGATAGAATTTGAAATGTAAATATTATAAACAATTTTTAAAAAGGGAGAAAAAAAGTTGTTAGAACCAACATCTTTACAAAAATGTCAGCCATCTAGGAAAAAAATTTTTTTTCCTTGATACTAAAATTTGTTCTGAGAATTGTATATTGCAGAATACACAGCCTCGGTGTATCTACTCATCAAGCAAAATGAGTAGACCTGCTCAAACCTCCGATGTCCTGGAATTCCACCTGGATGCAGTGAAGACACAGTATCAGAGGCCTATCAATTTACTCTTCCCCCCACCCCTCTTCTAATATCTCAACGCCCGTAATCAGCTTGAAAATGTTAATGAAGAGTCAGCGCCCCTATTCCCTGGGCTTGGGGACTAAGGTGGTTAATATTGGACTGTCTTTCTGGGGAAAAGTAAGCTACTTACAGATCATAACCTCAGCATATAGTAAATGTGCAACAAGGGAAAGCAAAGTATTCAGAAAGCAGACATTCCAGTCTTACATGCTCATCACTGGGTGTCCTGAACAAGCCTAAACTCCGATTGGCCTCTCAATTTACCTCAAAATCTCTGAGTCTGGGGTTGATTTCCTCAAGCAAATGTAAATCTCTGGAAACCTTGCTTTTTACTTCCTTCCATTTTCCTTGGACATCATCAAATTCTTGTTTATACATTTTCCCCACATCAGGAAGCATATTTTTCTCCAAAGTCTTTGTTTCTTCTGAAAGTTTATGTAAGGTAGGTTTTTGATTCTCAAGGGTTTCATCAAGAGCCTGCAAAAGTTTCAAAAAGATTAAAACCATTCACAAGGATGTGTGGATCAGCACTGATGTAGTGATATGTATATGGAGAAGAGGGTATCTTACTTAAAAATTGTAAAGAAAAAAGGGGAAAAAAGTCAAAGCTTTCCTTTCGTGAGTTAAGTAGGGGTGGTATAATGTACTCTGTACATTGAAGTAGAGGTTTTGTTGGAACAGGGAGGATTAGCTAGGATTTATTGCATAGCCATAACCTATTGATAGAAATCTGTATAATTAGTATCAAGATGAAGTTATAATTTCTTTTTTTTCTTTATTTTATTGGATATTTTACTTACATTTCAGATGCCATCCCCTTTCCCCATTTCCTCTCCCTAAAAAACCCCTATCCTGTGCCCCCTTTTCCATTTTGTTCAGAATTGCTACATTGGTACATTTTTCCTTTGATGAATATGAAGTGACCTTCTTTATCTTTTTTGATTACTTTTGGTTGAAAAACAATTTTATTTGATAATATAATGGCTACTCCAGCTTGTTTCTTGGGGCTATTTGCTTAGAAGATTGTTTTCCAACCTTTTACTCTGAGGTAGTGTCTGTCTTTTTCACAAAGGTGCATTTCCTGTATGCAGCAGATTGTTGGGTCCTGTTTATGTATCCAGTCTGACAGTCTATGTCTTTTTATTGGAGAATTGAGCTCATTGATATTAAGAGATATTAAGGAAAAATGAATGTTGTTTCCTGTTGTTTTTGTTATTGGCAGTGGAGATATGTTTATATAGCTACCTTCTTTTAGGCTTGTTGGAAGATTACTTTCTTGCTTTTTCTACGTTGTAATTTCCCTCCTTGTGTTGGAGTTTTCCACCAATTATCCTTTGAAGTGCTGGATTTGTGGTAAGATATTGTGTAAATTTGGATTTGTCATGGAATATTTTGGTTTCTCCATCAATATTGATTGAGAGTTTAGCTGGGTATAGTCATCTGGGCTTGGGTTTGTGTTCTCTTAGGGCCTGTATGATATCAGTTCAGGATCTTCTGGCTTTTATAGTCTCTGGTGAGAAATCTGGTGTAATTCTTATAGGTCTGCCTTTATATGTTACCTTGCCTTTTTCCCTTACTGCTTTTAGTATCTTCTCTTTGTTTTGTATATTTGATGTTTTGATTATTATATGACGTGAGGTATTTCTTTTTTGGTCTAGTCTATTTGGGGTTCTGCAGGCTTCTTGTATATTTAAGGACATCTCTTTCTTTAGGTTAGGGAAGTTTTCCTTTATAATTTTGTTGAAGATATTTACTGGTCCTTTAATTTGGGAGTCTTCTCCCTCAACTATACCTATTATTCTTAGGTTTGGTCTTCTCATTGTGTCCTGGATTTCCTGGATGTTTTGTGTTAAGAGCTTTTTGCATTTCACATTTTCTTTGATCGTTGTGTCTATGTTTTCCATGTTATCTTCTGCGCATGAGATTCTCTCTTTTATCTCCTGTATTCTGTTGGTGATGCTTGCGTGTATAACTCCTGATCTTTTTCCTAGGTTTTCTATCTCTAGGGTAGTCTCCCTTTGGGATTTCTTTATTGTTTCTACTTCCATTTTTAGACCCTGGATTCTTTTGTGTGATTCCATGACCTGTTTGGTTGTGTTTTCTTGTATTTCTTTAAGGGCTTCTACCTGTTTACCTGCGTTTTCCTCAAAATCTTTGAGAGTTTTGTTCATGTCCTTTTTAAATTCCTCTATCATCATCATGAGAAGTGATTTTAATTCTGAGTTCTGCTTTTCTGGTGTGATGTGGTGTTCAGGACTTGCTATGGTAGGGAAACTGGGTTCTGGTAATGCTAAGTAACATTGGTTTCTGTTGTTTACATTCTTATGCTTGCTTTTTGCCATTTGGTTAGCTGTAGTGCTACTCGCACTCACTGGTTCTGACTGGAGTCTGCTTTTCCATTTATCTTGGTTGTGTCAGAACTCCTCAGGGTCTAGATGACTCTATGATTCTGAGATCCAGCTGTTCTGGGTACAGTGGCTCCTCTAGGTTATCTCAGGATATGCTGTCTCCACGATAGTAGACCAGCTAGGTATTTGCTGCCCTGAGTGTAGTTGCTCCTCTAGGATGCTTCAGGATATGCTGTCCCCTACTCTGCAGCTCTGTGGTCCATGACCTGGCTGCAGCTCTGCAGTCCTTGACCTGGCTAGGATGCTGCTGGATGGAGTTTCCTCAGGGGAGCAGATCAGCTATGTGGCTGCTCAGTCCACTGGGGTCCGGGCAAGGGGTGGAAGGGGCGTGGTTTTCTGCAGGAGCGGATTCTGGGTGCCAGCTGCCCTCTGGGATCTCCCTACTGCGAGTTGTGCTTCTGGGGCCTAGGGTGTTGATCGGGTGCTCCTACCTGCAGCTCTGTGGTCCCTGACCTGGCTAGGGTGCCACCGGAAGCAGTTTCCTCAGGGGAGCAGATCAGCTGTGTGGCTGCTCAGTCCACCGGGGTCTGAGCAAGGGGCGGAAGGGTGAAGTTATAATTTCTTAAATGGTACAAAATTTACTTTGATTTCAAATTTAACATTTTCATTGACACTAGCTTCTTATTGATATAAAAATGAGATGAACATTGGTACTCTCATGGACATTGTGCCTGTATAACAGATATAGGAATACAAGGCTTAGATCCAGTCCTCCTTTAACTTTTTTTTTTGTTTGTTTTTTAACAGATTTTAGATGGTAAGCCTGTGAGTTAAGGGACTACAGCAAATTCATGGCTTGGAGTTTATTGTTAGGATGTTCTCTATGTTTTATTCAGAAATAGCTTAGAGGAGTTAACAGACAACAGTCCAGGTTACCTTACATGGATAGTTGGTTTTCAAAACGTCAGAAGTCCACAGAATTGATGTTACAAACATTTCTATATTAATGTACATTTTGATTAGAGACCCATCTGCTCCTGACAGCTTCTTGTCTTGGATTCTAAGAAGAAGTTGAACATCCTTGGAGTTACTCCAGTTGTGCAGAGACAACCACAAGGCAAGAATTGCCTCTTTTCATCAACAGATAAATTACTGTCCAGAAAAGGACACACTTGCAGAATAGTCGACTGATTATATCTGCCTAGACAGAATAATCAGCCCTTAATAACTCTGCATCACTAAGGTCTGTCAGATGATCCTGGGCCAGAAGGCTGAAGATTTGATGCTCCAACATTCTGTAGTATAGGGGCTGTCCAGGTGTTCAGCGGTCTCTATAAATTGGCTAAGTTTTAGAAGCTATGCTTAGTGCTTTCCATAACTTCAATTAACTCAGTCATTCTGGATTTTTGATGGGGTTGAAGACCTATAGTCACATAGCTAATCCTGGCTATTTAATTTGAGAGGAAAGATCTGAGTGGATGGTTTTCAGCTGACATTCATTCTAAAGCCAAGGAAAACAGCCAGGTTCAAAACTAAGTATTTTAGTTAGGAGAGATAACAAAGGTTCTCTTTAGTCAACAAAATGATGGACCGGGTATTAGGATTATCTTGTACCTCACTGGTACAAATAGGAAGAATTATGCTTTAATTGTATTTTGAGAGAAAAGTGTTATTTTAACAGGAAGGGTGATATGTAGGAGGAGCTAAGGGGGAAGGAGCACCGAGAGGAAGAGATGAAGTAAGGAGAGGAGAGGATGAAGGAGAAGAGAAGCAAGATGATGAGAGAGAGAAAGAGAGAGAAAGAGAGAGGGGGCATGGAGGCAAATATTCACGTGTCTCCACCAGTCAAAGACAGTTTATATATCTAGGTTGGGCATTGGGTTACACTTCTGACTGAGCATTTCCAAACTTATAAAGCCTTTGAGTAACGTTTAAAAAAAACTGTATAAAATCAAAAAGGAAAAGGGGGCATGGGATAGGGGTTTTCTCTAGGGAGGGGAAATGGGGAAAGGGGATGGCATCTGAATTGTAAATAAAATATAAAAAAATAAAATAAAATAAATGGTGATACAGGAGAGAAAAAAAAAAAAAGAAATCTGCTATACACCAGGCCTCATGTCTGGTACTGGAAACACAAGAACGAGCAAAAGAGAGTTAGATCATGTCCTCCACAGTCACTAGAACACAACTCTATAGACTGTGAAGAAAAAGTACTGGGTGTTATGACATTGCTTGCTTGGGGAAATGAATTAATTTGAGATGTTGAGGAAGTGGAGTCTGATGGCATGTCACATGGAAGAGCTGAAGTTTGCATGCAGCAGAGGGAAGCACACATGTTGCAGAGAGGAAGCTCTTTGGCACAAACAGGAGAAGATTTTGAAGGGCAAAGGCAAAGAATGTTGACTTGCAGAGTGTGTGGTAGAGCTCGTGTCTTGTCTTTGGACAACCATAGGGGATTTTCAGTAGAGGGAAGGTAACAGCAGACTTTAGTTCTAAAACATCCTATTTGTAAGAAGAGTGGACACAGCGAAGTATGGTGGTAGCTGTAGTGGAAGTAGAGAAATGTAGATGAATTAAAGAAAAGCCAGTGAAGTCAGTAAATCTTGGCAGATGGTTGAAAAAATATGTTAAGGATATTAATATATTAGGAACACACAAAACAAGAGATTAGTAATGCTGTTTCTATTGGTTTCTTAGATCAAAGGGCTAGCTCACATTTGTTGATAGATGTTTTGAGATTCAGATACTAAATCCATTCTTTGAGATGGAGCCCATGACAGAGATGAAGATGACAAAACCTAGTGGTCTGAACTTATCACGACATTTGCCATTGCATCTGTAGTCACAAGTTAACTCTGCTCAATGCCAGATTGCTTTCAGATGAACTAAGATTCTGTGTTAGTGGAGAGCAGCCATAGTGGAGCAACTTTTCTATTGATATGAGATACCTTTTAAACAATCAAAAGCTAAAACAGCAGTTGGCCATGAATCTACTACGGTTATAAGCTGCTGCTGGTTTCACATCGGTAGAATTCAAAATCATGTGACTTTTCATTGTTTTGCTCTAGTTAAATTCACTGACATGTCTCTTGCTACTTTCTTCTTTTGAGGATGCTAGGTAATAAAAAGAAAGATGAAAAGATTCTCTGTGATTGTCTCTTCCTAAGCACTACTTGAGACACAAGAATACTTATGTTAATCTCTGTCACAAATAGGAAATGGTTGGTCAGAAGTATCCTGTAAAAAAGGATGTAAAAAGTTAGAAATGAAGTATATTTTGTGCCTTGTAATGGCAACTCTCCAGCTGTTCATAACTCATTTTTAAGGGCTAGCTTTCCTTTGATAGATTAAAAATAAACCAGTTAACTGGGCCAGTGAGTTCATTTAGAGGGTAAAGTCACTGACTGCCAAGCCTGGAGAAATGTGTTCAAATCCATGATCTGTATGGTGGAAGGAGAAAACTGATTCCTGAAAGTAGTCCCCTGACCCCCATGTATGCACCTTAGCAGGCATGCATGCACACACCTACACACACAAAATGAATAAGTATCATTAAAAATAAATAGAGTAGCACAGACCTTTCATTAAGCTTGTTACAAGTGATAAGGCAATGATGAGCCTATTTGGAGTTCATGAACTGGACCACAGCTAAAGTAAACTAGGAACTGTAAAATAACTCTAAGTGGTGGTTTTCAAAAAGGCTTAGATGCCTCCTGTAGAAATGGACAGAGATGCTGCAGTGGTACATGATCCTTAACTCATTTCTTTTGGCTTCCTTCCCATCCCACTCATCTTTCTTCACTTATTTTCCCTCGATGTCATGCTTACCTTGAAAAGGGATGATTTGTAGCCAAATCTCAATTTATGTCCCTGTCCCCTAAGAGTTCCAAGCAAACAAACAAACAAAACTCTCACCATTCCCAATTTACTTCTTATACTTTAACACCAAATATATTAATAAACACACATTCTATGAAATTGCTTTCACAATAATAAAATGGATGACAAATAAGGATACAAGTTAAAACTATAAGATACGTCAATAAATAAAATGGCATAACATTAAGTTACTATTAAATAAGTGTAACAACTAAACACAAAGCAATGAAATAAGCATATGATTTAAAAAACAAGACAAATCAGAAAATAAAATAATGAGAAATTAAGAATTACTGTGAACTTTGGAAATGAGCATTTTTCAGGCTTATAGACATATATTTTAAAGTTTTCTGTATATGAGTATTGTGTCTGCATGTTTACCTGTGCACTCTGTGTGTGTCTTCAGAGACTAGAAAGGACATAGTTTCCCCTGAAACTAGGGTTACAGTTAGTTACAAACTTCCATGTCTGTTCTGCAAACCAAATCCAGGTCCTTTAGAAAAGCAGGCTTTAGCCACTGAGCAATCTCTCCAGCCCCTTCTCAGTGATCCTTTGGTGTGATCTGTTTTACTAAAATTGACAATGTATAACAATAGTGTGTTACAGATATTGGGCCACTACAGAAAACTTTTAGAATAACATCTTTTCCCTGCTCCCAGTAGATATTTGGGTCATGAAAGAAACTCGCTATGAAGGCTGTGGGATGGTGGAAGACTCTGTGAAGTTCTCCCTTGGATACTCAATGCCTCTTTGGATATTCACCTACTCAGAGGATGCTCATCTTTATGGCTTCAGTCTGGCACTGAGAGCAAATGACATGGGTAGCCTCATCCCTGGCACTGAAGGCTCAGTTGGTCTTTTTTTAAGACATCCCTTTCAGCCACTGAGGAACTATGGACAAGACCATTCCCTTTGTTTGTTTGTTATGATTTTTTCCCCTCTGTCTGAGTTGGAAATCACCAATTAAAATGGAGAGATTCTGTCTTTTATCTGCATCCTGACAGCTGTGGCAAAATTCTTCTTCCAGTCTCATTATCTTATGATTTCTAGCTTCGTCCTTAGTATTGTTTTCTATATTACAGAGCATACATTAGATGTGATTTTCAGTGTGGCTTGATTATGTAGCATTGATGTCAGGTGTAAAACTGAACTCCTTTCTAGTAAAGGGGGCTCAAGCAAAATAAGATTTCCTAGAAATAACTTAGACCCAGCATTATGCTAAGGAGAAATGAAATGCAGTGCAGAGAGTATTAGCAATATTAAAAATGTGCCCATTTTAGTAAATGGAATTGACTCCTTTTCCACATGAAAGCTCTTGAGTTTTCATAAACACTAAGTATTAACAACAAAGATGCTTTAAGGGGTGTATTGAAAGAGAAAATACATGTAAACCTGGGCTGAGCATAGGTATGTGAGTGTGTGGGTTACTCCAGTCACTTTTCTAATCAGTGCTAATGACAGAGAGTCATTCTTGGCAGTTGCCAAATGGCTGCCAAGATTTTGTCCCTTGCTGAGTGGCAGCTCAGGTGCAGTGAGAGTCCTCTTCTGTGAAAGGACCATGGCCAAATTTACAGAAATCCCAGCTACATTTGAAAATGAGCTTGGGCACAATATTAATGCATGCCAAACCAATCCAATAATTGGTGAAAAAGTAGACGGAGCCTGTTTTTTGAAACAGAATATTATCAAATGAGAACATTTTTAGCTTTCTCATATGCTTTTTATCCATTCTGGGATTTTCCATTTGTAAATTGTTTACTTATTTTCTTGGGGGTACACAATTAGTAGAGCCTTCTCAAGTATGATTGTTGTCATTGTTCTTACCCTGTTACCTTGTTACCTTGTTAGTCCATTCACTTGTCCTACAAATACTTACAAATACCATGCTTAAAGACATGATCTAAAACTTACCTAAATAGAAAATAAAATCATTGAAAATATGGACCGTGTCATGCATAGAATATATGAGAAATGGGCTACGTGAATGAGCAGGTTTTCAGGATTTTGAATCTTTAAGGTCAGAACCTATATAGCAAACTATATTTGAAAGATATATATCCCATGATTCATGATTTCTCAGAGTCAGGGTTCTACGAGGCTAAGTTTGACTCTACTGGTGACTTTTAGTTTGACCTTCAGCAAGTAAAGTCAGCTTTCTCCACCTCAATTTCCTCTAAGCACAGCTATTTTCTCTCTTGGTTTTACTATTTTATCCGAAATTCCTAGACCAGAGCTCTACACTGGTAGAGCTCAATAAATATCTCTTTAAAAATGAATAAAATAGGTTGGTCCCTAGTGGTTAGAGTCTGTACTAGGCTACAAATGAACTGCAGAAGACTTATTGACAGCCTTTGTTTATGGTTTCCAATAAAAGCAGTTTAGTGACCTCACTGGACCTTCCTTGAAGCCCTAAAGCTAATCAGACAAGAAAGTTAGGCATCCAGCTATTCTGTAGGTAAGACTGGTGAGCCCTGAGAAAAGAAACATAAGAAGAAAATGTGCCTTGGTGTTTATTCAAGGACAGGCATGGGTGTTGGATATAGAAAGACTACAGCTGGGTAGGTATAAGGAAGTGGCTTGGTGCTAATGAGATATTCTCAAATACAAGGTCAGGGAAATCTGAGCAGTTCATCCGGGCATCATAGAAAAGAGCCCTAAACCAAAAAGAATCTTTTCTGATTACTCTTGGCATCTTCATTTTCCTGTGATTTTATTTTCTCTAGTATGTTTCTTTTATGTTGTCCACAATGTAGCTCACTGTCAGCATTCACATTATCTCTTGCAAGGCTGTGTGTTTACAGAGACCAAAATGCTAAGCATGCAGTAGGTGCACAATAAATGTAAACGATAATCTGTCATTTCTGGACACAGATACTTAAATGTCATAGTGATATTTCCTTTTATGCATGTTTAATGAGTTTAGTTTTGTATTTGAAAGCCTTTCACATCTGCTAAGAAATAAAGATTTTAATGCAGCATATTGTCTGGGTAATGGGAACTGTCTTCCTCCAGCCCTCAGCTGAGACACTTCTCAGTTTTACTTCTTTCTTCATAATGATTAATCACTTCTCCTCCTCTCTTTAACTGTTGGTTCTTTGGGGTCATCTGTAAAGTGCACACTATGACCTTTGGAAAACTCAGAAATAGACTTGCCACAGAGAGAAATTGGATGCATTATTTTTCTGTTGTGATAATATTATGTTTGCAATAAATAAAGTAGAGAGAAGGAAGAAGCACATTGTCTTTATTATGGGGAGAGAGTCAGAGCTGGGAACGGTCACTGTATCGATTCCCTGGGAACTGTTGTTGATGAAGGCAAAGAAGCAGGTCTGTGCAGCTCACCAGAGAAGCAGGACAAGTTTTACTTACATTTCATATCACAAATTAAAAAGGGACTCTTCAATAATGACCTGTTTATTCATTTATTTAGTAAAAGCACAATTACTACATAACCTTCAGATCCAGAGGCAGAAATTGGTATGTAAAGGGGACTGTTCCCTGAACAAGGATTTTAATTGGTTGGGAGCTGCAGTCCCTAGAGAATGACAGACACTTTGTTTATTCATCCATCTGCACAGGTTTTCTAAACAGCATCTAGCTAAGCTCAGCTTGTGGGGAGCCGACAGAAGGCAGATATCATCCTTACAACCATCTTGAGCCATATACCCTGACCAGAGACAATACAATAGCCTACAACAGCTGAGCACACTCTGATAACATCTTGCTTTAGATATCTAGGATCTTCCCTTGGGTGTGTGAGACTTAAAGGTATGATTTAGAGCTGAGACTTAAGGACGTGACTTAAGGTGTGGTTTAGAGATAAGACCTAAGGGCATGACCTAAGGACATGACTTAAGGGTGTGACTTAGAGGCGTGGCTTAGAAGTGAGACATATAAAAGGCAGAACCAGACAGCAGATTACTTGACATGAGTACAACTTGGAACTAGGAATTAGGCAGTACAACTTGAAGGAAGAACTAGGAGTAGACATTAGGCACTTAGCACTTGAAAGAAGAAACTTGGAACTTGGAGGCACTAGGGACTAGGAACTAGGGACTAGGAACTCAAGATGTGGGACTTGGACTAGGAAGAGAGACTGAAGAATAAACAGGATTGAATCGCACTCTGTCTGGTCTCCATTCTTCAAGTCAGTCCTCACTCTCTTGCTGAACCCCGACTCGAAGACCTGAGCAGCTTAGGGCAGTGCAGGCTCTAACAGTTTAGCCCCCAAGGCTTTTGGCAGTGTGGATTCAAACACTGACTGAGTTTCTCTCAACATTTTTGGCGCCCAACGTGGGGCAACTCTGGCTGCAACATCAGCTCATTGTAGACTTTTCAGATCCATAGTCTCTTTATTTTATTGTGTGTAAAATAATCTTTTTGGAGCAGTGGTTCTCAGCCTGGGTTGTGTCCTCTTCGGGGGCCAAAAGAGCCTTTTATGGATGCTGCATATCAGATATCCTGCATATCAGCTGTTTACATTATGATTTATAACAGTAGCAGTAGTATTACAGTTATGAAGCACCAGCAATGATAATGTTATGGTTGGGGCCACCACCACATGAGGACTGCATTAAGGGGACGTGTCATTAGTAAAATTGAGAAAAAATGCTTTAGAGGGTTAGCATGGAGTCTGTTCTTAAGGCTTTGAGTTTGAGTGAGACAACAATAAACAAGATTTCGTTCAATCTGGGAACACCCAATCGATGCATTTTTTTTCCTGACTAAATACAGCATTGAATTTGCAAAATGGATTAATTCTTTCGCTTTGTCAGATGAGTGGGCTCATCATCTTAATTTAAATAGCAAAATGTTTCAACTCTTAGATTTAAAAAAAATCTGACAAGGCACAGAGAGCACCCTTAACTCGTGTTTACCTCTGGGTCTACCCATGTCAAGGTCTCCTGGGAATTCTTCCTGTCTCCTTACCACTGAAAGACACTAATGTGACCAAGGAATCACTATAGGAAAGAAGATCATCTGTTGTAAAATAGTGAAAGCCTAAGAAAGACATTTTCTTATTTTCTATATTTTGTAATATTCAATTGTTTCATAGCGGGTAAAGATATTTCTATAGTACAGTTTAATATTCAAACCCATGCACCATGTATAGGAACAAGATCAGAGCAACGGAAGCATCTCTCACATCAAGCATTTTTGATTTTTGTGTTGGAAATACCCTAAATCCATTCTAGTAGCTATTTGTAAACAATGAAATAATCACTATCAACAACAGTTACCTTACAGTGCCATAGAACAGTGGAAGCTAGTCCCTTGTTTAGCTGTAACCAGCATTGCTCAGCCAACCTTGGTCCTCCCCCCACACCCTTAGTCTTTGCTAAGCATAATTACATTCTCTTTTCTATGAGATCAACTTTTTCAGTTTTCATATCTAAGTGAGCTCGTGTGATATTCTGTGTTAGCCTTACTTTACTTAAAGTGGTTTTCCTATAGCTTGTGCATTTAAAGCAAATAACAAGATTCGAGACTTTTATGGTAGAATAATACTACACTGTATGCAATTAATGTATTCTCTTTATCTGTTCATCTATTGGTGGACACCTGGTTTTCAATGCTGACCACTGTTGAGTAACTGCAACAAAAATGAAAAAGCAATCCCCAGTTCTTTGATATGTAGCCCTAGTGGGATTTCTGGGTTGCCTAGCAATTGTATATTTTGTGAGGGGCTTCCATACTTGTTTTTAGGGAAGAAGAGAAAAAAGGGAGGAGAAAGATTCTTTTCTATTTCACACTGACTCTGCACTCACTATGTGACAACTGATGGCCTTGAACCACTGATCCTCTCGCCTTCATCTCCCGATTGTTGGGATTACAAGTGAGTACTGCCCAGCCTGCTTTGTGTGGTACCATGGATCGCATCAAGAACTTTGTGTATGCTGGGCGAACATTCTACTAACTGAACCAGCCCCAGCCCCAGCCCCAGCCCCATCCCCTGCCCCAGCCCCAGCCCCAGCCCCAGCCCCAGCCCCAGCCCCAGCCCCA